>JAODTK010003455.1:0-400364 GCA_026419785.1 Sclerodactyla briareus | reverse complement strand
GTTCTTGTAATGAAAGATGACTGTACAAAAAAGTACAAAACATTCTGGCAACATGATTGTGTTGTTATACATTGTTAGTTTAATCCTTATGAAACAGAAGGTCTCTTGGGTGGTTTGATGTGCGAAGGCGGCATTGAAGGGCGAATTAGCAATTCATCTAGAAAGTCAAGACTTGCGTGGTAGGATGATTGGGGCTTGATGAGTACCATAAAAAGGTGTGTCAATGATCGGAGGACCAAATTCTGTACCAGCTCCAACACATGGTGCATGCGCTTTTCCTGGAAGTTGGGGTCAGACGATCGTCTAGGGGTCAGGCAGTTTAACGAGGGGTATCGTAACCCAAAGGGTAACGGAGAGCCTAATGGGGAAGAGGTTCTTGGGCCACAGACAGGTGAAGTTTCTACAAAAATTTTGAACAAAAAAAATAATTGCTTTGTGTTCGTTTGAGATACATCACCATTGCTGCTCTAGTCTTGTAATGTGTTATGTTGTTGGCCGAAGTATTTTTTAATCAGTCACAGAAACACGAAAGTCAAATGACGGCATCTTAAAAAGGGGAACATGGGCATGTTTACATGTGCGATACATTTGAATAGAGTGTAGTGTATGTGATGTTTTTAATCGGCCATATCTACATTGCAAGCATGCTGTCTACAGTAGAAAGCTGGGAAGTTATGTAATCAATCAATCAATCTTCATCAATTCTTCAGGAGGCCTTCCTTGGCAAGTCACTCTTAAATCAGAGCAAGGAGGACGGAGACCTGTCGAGCCTCTGAAGGGCGACCCCACATCGCACCATCATCGGGGAACCCGAATGAAAGAAGAGGTAAAGGCACGAGAGCAAAGCTCTGCGGGCCTCTGACCCAAAACAACAGGTTTGGCTTGTAGGGTTACTTCCATAAGGGCATATATTTGAAATAATGATCTGGTTAATAGAATAGGACTCTTAAAGGGCCAGTGCGTAATGTAAATGTGGACCTGAATTTTTTGGAACAAACTCTAGCTGAAATTCTGGGAAAAACCTACCAAAACTTGTTGCAGAGAATGAAGAATTGATATCAGTCCTTTCTAAGTAATTACCTATTTTTTTTGTTAGAAATGCTAACAAATGCAGCAGTTACTTGAGTGGGACAGCTTTTGCATTGTCCCCCTTGTTGATGTCATAGATCCTCCTCTCCTTCAGGCGTAAAAATGAAATAACTATAAAAGGCCAATTGCTCGGACCTTCAAGTAAGGATAGGGGTTTGTATGTCCTCTTTTCATCTGTTTTGGTTTGAGGGAGATCTGTCACATGACCTTTGCCTTAACTTAGTGATCTTAGGTGTAGCGCTCTGTATGAAGTGAATACAAAATATTTCGTCGGGTGAATGGGTGAATTGCATACTAAATATTGTGATTACTCTAATTATTATTATTATCAGTGCACAACAACAATTACGTATTTGTACAAAGCGGAGCACATACATTCAAGGCTAAGGAATATGTATATTGGCTGATGGCAATCAATTTTTCCCACATGTATCAAAATCGAGGTTGAAATATTTTGATTGACGTCTTTCTTGAAAAGGAAAAGTCTCCTATTTGATCCTCAGTAAAGGTCATACCATCACATTTTATTCCAGGTATGCTTCATAGCAATGCATACTCCCCATTGACATAGTAGAGCCTAAGATAGAGCTCACTGGTACCTTGCACTCAGCATGTGAGGTGGTAGCAAGGAAAGGGTGAGGGGTGGGAAATTCGCAGTTCGTCCCCAGTATGAATCCACCACTGTAACCTGGTGAGCATCGGTGCATTATACAAGTTTGTGCCATCAGTGCAGTATACAAGTCTGCACCAATGCACAATCCTCAAATAGATTTGATCCCCTGCATGCTCAGGAGTATTCTCAGAAAAATTATATTTATACCCCCAGCATCCATGTTATTGCAAATAATGAATTCTAATTGGTTAAGCACAATCACATTTTTATTTTAAATCACAGGCAGCTGGTCGCCTCGTCCATCATTTAGCTTAGTTTTGTGAGTTTTGACTGTTTATTCTCGGATAAGAAAAGTCTCACAATATCACTTTATCCCTTGAATATGTATAAAAATTAACTCATAGTTGGAGAGCGTGAGAGTGTGTTTACTGAATGGGACTCTACACAGCAGCACAGCACGATGAGGGTTAGTTAAATAGATTTCTCCAGTGTTCCGTGACCCTGTGACTAAGAGTGTTTGATCCCTCATGGTTGTTCTGTAGTTGGTACGATGACTCTTGTTGTTTTCATGCGGAAACATGGCCATGAAAGTGACTAGGAGGAGGAGATGACCCCCTGAACTTCCTCCCCAGCTGAGATTATTAAAACATGATGATGGGGGAGGATGGGATGGAGAAGGGTGATCAGTCCGGAAGCATCACAGAGTGAAGTCCTAATTCCTCTTACTTGGCGAAGTAGAGGGTCTGCCAAAGGTGATGTGACAACCTCAACCTTCTCTAAGAAATATTTCAGCATGCGATAGGGTTAGAGCGAAAGGAAAAGAAAGACAGCAGAGGTGTCACGTTGAGCCGGAACGTTTACGCTTACTGTTACAGTGTTTAGAGTTGTACTAGGATCAAGGCAGAAAAAGGCCCTTGGTGGGTTGAGAACATAACCCCTCCCCAGAAAGACTGTCAACATGCAAAAGGGGGAGGGGCTCTTAAGAGTACGGAAAAACTGTGGAGTATTCAAAATTCAATGGAGATTAGCTTACGTGTTCTTCCTGGGATGCGTGCATGATCAGGACTGGGTGAACCTTCCTAGCATGATTGTCCACCGTGCAGATGTTGGAGGATAGAAGAAAAAAAAAACAGTTGGGGCAAGGCTGGGCAATAGGAATTGGTCAGCTGAATTTGGCTTAGCTTAGTGCCTCCCAGGGCATGTGCTCCTATGGAGGTTGCTGAATGAGTGACGGACCCAAACAAGGTCATGCCACAGCAATTTATGAAACAGGCACAGTGTTGAGAGGCTGTCAAGTTCAAAACCCCATATTTGGAAAGTGAAACATGTTGCAGTGCACCATATCATTTGAAGATTTACTGACACTGTGCACGTCGACTTCCATACAATGACAGATCAGTCGAGATGCACAAACAACATGTATGATACCGGCGAAAATTTCATGTTCGTTTGTCACTCCGATTATGGATATGGTGCCTGCCAGGGAACCGGGGAGGGGACAGCGGCCATCCACCACCTCCACCTCTGGTGGGGCAGCATCAGCCCCCACTCAGAATAACAACCCTGACAGATGAAGAATTGGAATCCATCCTCAACTCAAATCTTGAAGAAAATGGTACCAGAAGGATGGTGAGTCATCAGTGAATTCTATATTTGTGCTAAGCTGCAAGAGCCAACGTGATTATGCTTGGAACCCAGAGGTTGTGGGTCTGGATCCCAGAGGAGCATGTGGGTCTTCTCTAGGCAGGAAGAATCAATTCGGCTGCCAGGTAGCCAGAGTAATCAGAAAAGTTCTGTTGGGCGTGAACTCCCCATCATCACCCCAGGTAATTCTGGCTGCTGGTGGTCCTCCCAGCTTACTTCAGCTGTAATGATAAAAGTAACTGTGTCCAAATGAGAATGAACTGTCATCTATCTTTAGGCAACAATGGCCCTGTTTTCTGGACATTTGAAGCAGGTATGCTAGGGCTGAGGTGTCGGGATCAGTAGCCCCCTGGGGGCAGCTATGGCACTGTCCACAGTGTGGGGTGCCCCAAACTTCCCTTCTCTCCTGCAAGTCCAGTGCTAAAATTTCCTCCAAATCCAGTCTACTAAGGCGTTCAGGTGATCATATTTCGAAATGAGGCGAATTGTTTTCCCTCATCTGAAATGCTGTACAATGAAATATAAATTGGATATGATTATTCACAAATTGGGTAAGGGTACTAGCCTATATTATTTAATTTATTATTTGAGCTTGGTATCCAGATTACAGACAAACCAATAGCCATAAGTAGCGAGGTTATGTGGTTTGGCTGATAGGTACAGGATAGCAAGCAACTGATTAGATTTTGATTTTACAATATTCTAGTGAAGTATTCTGAGTTGGCAGGATTTAAGTGAAATTTTTAAAGTTTGTTGAATTTATCCCAGATATGCTTGCTCACAGTGGTACTGTTTCAGCCTCCACTTGAAACCTCTGCCCTTGAAATCTCAATTCCTTCCGATCTCTGATAATGTTAGGGATTAATACTGTTAATATTCATGTCAGCAGGAAGAGCAATTCTGTTTCAGTGGGCTTTGAAGGTTGATCAGCTGCCCCTATTTAATCTGGCACATGGTTACGGGCCTGCAGTATTCTCAGAATAATAGGTTTTGTTGGGTTTACTCTCAAATCTTCCATGCTACTAGGACTGTTCTGCAACTTCGGGACACTGTATAATAAATGTGTTGGCATGTCAGGTTTTCGTTGAAATAGTTTGCGTTTATCTGATCAATCAATCCCCAGATCTGGTTCACATAATGCAATGAAGTTGAAACTGCTCGTCCGGGTTCTCAGCCAAACGAACATCGGTCCCAACAGCAATAATGCAAACCAACTCATCCACACGGTAAAAGTGAAAACAGGGTACACATGGACAGTTGTCCATACGACTTGAAGTATGTTACTCAATGAAGTGTATCCTCGGTCTCTCAATAGCTATAGAAATGTTGTGTTTTAACGCCACTTAGCTTACGTTAACATGGTCGAATCGGCTGTGACCTCATGGTGATAAGTGATCTTTAAATACGTGTTTGGAATGCAGGATTGTGTGATCTCTATCTATCTAGCAGAGGTGACTGGAGCCTTGTTTACACAATCAGATTATTCGTACCTCAAGCCACTGAACAATTTTAAATACACAATCCCACGTAGTTGGCGCACTCCAGTCGGTCAGGCATTGGTCACCAGACATGTTTCTGTTGCGTAGAATTTGAACGTGTTTAGGGTCTGATCGGATAATGCCAGGTAACATGGCACAATTAGGTTTTCACAGAGGTTATTATTATTAGTGTCTTTTTAGTGGTTCAGTGTATCCTACTGAATGAATGGCTGTAGTGGATTGCTGAAGCCTTCCAGACATTATGGGTAGTTAGTGTTTGGGAGAATGGTGCGTTAGTTGGAGGAGGAAGGTAACACTGTATTTTGTTGTATCTTTTGATGTGCTATTTTCAAATGAGTGCTTCAGCGCTGATATTTTAGGTCAGAGCCTTTTCGAATTGAAACTGTTGTTTTTTTTCGTAAATATCAGCAAGAGATGCACTCTATCAAAAATTCACATGATTTGTTCAGACGAATGCTCTCCATATGGCATCAAAAGGTATCCTTATCTATGAACCCCTGCATATGGGATGGGTCGGTTTCCCACTTTATGTGAACTTTAATTATTTTCTGAATTTCCTAATGTAACCCCGCTGCATGTATATTCTTTTACACCGCTTTCCAACATGGAGGAGGCCATATCAGAGGGAGGCTTCAATAAATACAAATTCCCAAAACTGCTTGTCGCCTACAGTCACCTACAGGGCTTTATGGAGGTTCATGCTAGGTCAACTGAAGTCACCTCTGGAATTGAAAGAGTTGAAGGACAACTGAAGGTTTGGATACAACATGGTTTATTATGAAATGGACAACTGCATCTATAGGTCAAATCCCATTTCAATACGGTTTCCTTTTGGACGTTTTTGGCCTTCACAACGTTTGGATCCATTTTGCAGAGAAATTGGGGGAGAATCCCAATTGTGCATAATGCATGACGTCAAACTTTGACAACCCAGGAAGTTATGTCATGTATTTCATTGTTTCATTTTGTTGAATGAGTCAACGTTTAGTAGAAGTTCTGTTGTCCTTTCCTCCCACCACAGTACCATCCACACCGATCACCCACCCACTACTGCACTTCTCCATAGACTACATGCCTTGTTCAAAGAAAATACTGTTGAATTTTCAATTAAAAACAAAAGATATGTTTACAGGGTTGTGCAAGTATGACATTATTTATTATTGCATGATGGGATGCTTTCGATCTTGGCCCAAAGCACATGCACAAACTTCAATGGACTGTAACTCCATAATAGAGTCGTATGAACTTCAGATTTGGACTGACGCCTTCATTTTTCTCCACTAAATATATTAGCCACTCCATGATTCATCCTGCAGTTGTCCTTTAACTCGAGGATGATTCAGATTTTCTTCTGAATAACCCTTGGGTCTTCTCTGACAATTTGATCTGTCTTGTTGGTTCCAGCAGCTTCGGGTAGCGGGCCAGGAACGGCACACCCCCCAGGAACGACTGCTGGCCGCACTCACCCAAGTCCCTCCCGTCTCTGCCTAACATCATTCCAGCTAGCACAGCCAACTCACAGGGGCCTGACATCACAAGGTGAGAAAGAGAAGTACCTCGACGATTCATTGTGGTGAATTCATCTTGACGACTTCTGATCTCATTTTTGATTCCCTGTTTTAAAACACGTACGGCTCGCTGTTCGCATTGTAGTGTGAAGATTGCCGAAAGTGGCAACTATTTACCTTTTGACATTTATGAGATGAAAAATGCGTTTATTACGATAACAAAAAGAAGAATGGAAGTAGGTGTCTGAAGTTGTATACAACATTTACAGCTTGGTTCCTTGTCAGAAAGTGAAAAAGGAATTGCTGTATTTATTAGCTCCGAGCCCACTCTGGCATATCAGTGAACACCAAATAAAATGGAAATCAATTTAAAATCCATTGTGACATTCCAAGCTGGGTCATAACCACCTGTATATTCCAAACATGAGGTTGTGAGTTCAGGGAGAAAAATTTTCTTTTGGTGTTCCTGGGTTACAATAATTCATTTATCCCTCAGTAATGGATGTTGGGCTGTGTGTTGCATTTGCACATGGTGAAATAATGACGTTGAAATGATGTTGATGAGGGAGATCCAATATACTCAAATACTAAATCCCTCCAAATATCCCAACAGCCCATCAGCCATTCAGCCCGATTTCTCGGAGCCCCCAAGCCCCTGGCCTGGGATGCGGATGATCAGGGCCCGTCCCCCTCTAAGAGCGATCTCAGCTCGGAGAAGTGGGAGAAGGACGAACAGCTGGGGCTGCTGGCGACCAAGTCGGCTGTGTACTTCTGCAATACCAACCACCCTAACCTAATTGAGGAGTATCCAGGTAAGCTGGAATGGGAGAAAAAGTGGTTGGGGGGGGGGGAGTGGTTGGGGGGGGGGGAGTGGTTGGGGGAGGGGGAAGGGGGGTGAGATGTTCTTAATGATGAGCAGATCATCTGAGAGTGACTCACATTGTATTAATCTTGTGAAGGCTCAGGTATGTGTTATAGAGGAGACAGAACTACAAAGATGAGAAAATATGGAGATGAGCATGGTGTAATATTCAGAGACATCCAGACTGTCTACCAAGTCTTATTCCGTGGAAGAGCACAGGCTGGCTTAAACTAATGAATGGGATGGTGCAACTGTTAAGGGGATGAGCAATGCCAATTAAAAGACAGCACATAGAATAAGTCTGAATTATTGTTATTCTTACACAGTATGTGTAGAGAGTTCCCCCCCCCCCAATCCTCCAACCCCTCCTCCTCCTCCAGTTCGATCACCCCCCTTGCTCATACCAACTCTTGTTGATATAACAACCCCCCCCCCAAAAAAAATCCTCCAAGACCCTCCCCCCCCCCCCCCTCCAGTTAATCGCCCACCCCTCTCCGGCTAGACTTGTTGGGATATGGAGTAGTGCGTAATTGAGTGTTGGGGGTTGGCAAGAATTGGTTTAGCCCATGGATTCACACCGGCAATTTAACACACAACTCCAACTAATCATGCACATGTCAGGTGGGATAAACCAACTGGTACTTAGTTCATTTTGGTGTCCTCCACACCTCATCGACCCACCCCCACCTAATGGATAGTATCCAATTACAAGAGTGGGTGGTGAGGGTGTGGGGGGTCAGCTGTAGGCAGATGCTTCAGGTGGAGGATTAAGCCAGCAGATATAGCAACATTGGGAATCTAAATCATAGTTATTCTTCTGCGATGTCAACAATTGTAATATTGGGCAGTGTGGTATTGTGGGCAACATAAAACCATCATAGGAACTTTTCCAGTGTTCAGAATTCAAATCTTGGTCGATTGCATTCTCTCAAAAAGCTAAAGGCACTTTTGACCCACTGTGGTAACGCAAGCAGCCTACCTGGTACCTCAAGATTTTTTTCCCATGGGTAATGAGTTACAACCACAATAGATTTATTTTTTTTAACTCAAGAGGGTCTCGAGGCTTCAGCAAATCAGTTAGGAGTAGGTTAGGATAGGGAAGGAACGTCTCTCAGCTGAAAAGCAGTTCTATCTGGTGAGATTGATTCTATCCAGTGTTAACATAGAGTTCATGTGGCTTTGTAAAATTAATGATTTCCGTTTTTGTCTCGTCTGAACAAGTTCAGGAAGAGACTTAGCGATCACTTGTCATGTGTGCGTTGTATGATGTAGGTTGAGGTATGTATTGTATGAAAACAGTACGACCGATTTCGATCAAATGTTTGTATGTAGTATCGGGGTTGGGGTGGAAACGATTTGATTCGATTTTGGGCACAAACGTCACTGATTAAGTTGTTAGCAAGATACGATTAGAACCATAGGTGGCTATGGACCTGTGTGGCCACTAGATGAAGGATATAAGGTAGATGAACTGATTAGTCTTCTGGAAGCGTAAAAATCTGCTAATGAAGGACAATTACAGTCAAAAATTTCAATGTTCATATGATGTGCATTGAAAATCATGCAATCCAAACTTTGTTGCTGTTTCCATAGCAATGTTCGGGTTATGAAAGTTACGAAGTTTAAAGATTATAATTATCACATGAAAGTTGGCAATTTTGCAAAATTGACAACATTTGATGATATCATATCTACCAATTTTAAAGAAAATGTTAGGAAATATGTATTTTCCCTTATAAGTGGTAGATATGACATCATAAAAAGGTTGCCAGTTTGCCCAAATCAGCAAATTATATGAAATTGAGGAAGCCATATCTTCCCAACCGAACATGCTATGAACCTGGAACAAAGATATTGAATGATTTTTTATTCTTTTTAACATCGTAACACCAGGAAGAGTATTAATTTGGGCAGAATTTCATCTTGAGTCGTTCCTCTTAATTTCATAAAGTATGTGCCAAATTATAATATATTGTAATTAGGACCAGATCACAAAAAGGAGACAATTACCACATACTTTGAATATGGAAATTAACTTTGAAGTGAGTGATCAGATGGCTTACTTTTGGAACTATTGTGTCTAATATTAAACTGGTCCTACTTTCCCAAAAGACATTCTGCATATGGAAATTTCTAATTCTGAAGTTATTTTTCTTTTGTGTGTTTAGAAATTGTAGGTATGACAAGAATAATCTTTTGACAAAGTCATGCTTTCATTTTACTGTTATGCAATAATATAGTCTTCTGCCCATTGCCATGAGAGACTAGAATGGCCTCCGAGCTGATATTCTTCATGGTGGCATGAGCATTCACATTAATGTTGCGAAAGAAGAAATGGTTGATTGCACAATCATTATAACATTCGCCCTTGGCAGGGTAATCGTAACCTTGTGGAATTGAAATGTAGAATATTGTTGTAGTGGTTAGTGTAATCTATAGTTTAGACATTGATCTAGACAGCCCTTAGGAACAACTCGGAGCATAGTTGGCTCATGATTCTTGACACATACACAGACAAAACTCACTGTATGAACTATTCTTGCTTTCTTTCGAAACAGCAAAAAGCAAGGGAAAACCGAGCTACACAGAGGTTTAAAGAAGCACAAAAGGTGATTTTTCATGTTCTCATGAAAGTTTCATTTTTCCCCGTATGGTCTCAAATTTGAAGTTGCCCAGGTTGCAGTTTCACATTGGACATGCATTCAAGTCATGCCTATGAAGGCCACGTACAACCCACACCTGTATGGAAAAAGACTCATAACGTACAATAACATGGGGTTTTTCAGGAAACACTATCAGTGCCTTATTTTGAAGTTGTGGTCGCTGTATTGTAATTACCAGGGAATGAATGGGGATGTGAAATGGCAGTCCTGGGAGCAGGTTGGGATTGGTTGCACCCCTGCCTCAATATCACGAATACTAGTCAAGAAGAGAAGGCGAGTTATCGCTCATCATATATCCCACAATAAAGGAATTCACAGTGTTGGGCTTCCGCATTTTAGGGCCAGGTTTTGTTAGTTCCTAACACGGTTTTTAAAATTTGCACATTGTGACCTCAAATGACCTCCAACGACCCCATAAGGAATGACCTGCACTTTTGTCAATGCTAAATGTAATCCACTTCCACCAGAATCATCAAAATCCATGATCCAACTGATTAATTAGTACAGATGTTAGAACGCTGGCTTACCACTCAGGAGAATGAATCCTGGTTGCATCATATGCATTGGTGAGCTCTTCGTCATTAGACATAGCAAACAATGACCATTGTCAGTTTTGCCTTGGCGGAGAACATGTTTTTGCCCTGTGAAATGTGTTTTTGCCTGTTCGTTGATTACATGATTGACTCTCATAATGTCCTATAGTGTTAGATTTTGTTGCAATCTTATCATCAGTGCAGTGGTCAACTAGAGGGGGTGCTTCAACAACTACAAATGCTTTATTTTTCTTTAATCTGCTAGGCTGTGGCATAGGTGTATACTATGGTGTCTAAAGTCCCCTATTGCATTGAAAGGGTCAGAGGAAAGCCGTCTTTAGAAGCATTCCTAACTAATCTCTTTGTTTTCCTCTATGGTTTATGGTTCTTAATGGTCTGCCTGTTGAATAATCCCTTTCATAGGTCTCCCTGAGCATAAACTACGTAAAATAAAACCTTTTCAACTTGTTAACTCATGGACATGAACTTCAGTCTAGTCAGTCTGTCTGTCTGTCCATCTGTCTGCCAGCTAAGAACACTGAAGACGCTGTATGACCCTCTGCTCTAATAATCAGTGATCCTCTCACTCTCCCCCACAGATCTCTGAAGACTTCCAGCGCAAGCGTCTGGGCGACCAGGACATGGGGGGAAAGAGGGCCAAACAGCCCCAGCAGCACCCTGTCTTACCCAACCAACCCGGGGTTATCAACGACGGACAACCACAGACTCCCTGCCCCCAGGTGAGCGAGTACAACGATTTTTTCATCTCGAGCTAAGCGAGTTCTGTCGTGGTCACAACAAATACATATGTACAACACAAATTGGTGTCCTGTTGAAAATATTAAAATAATTATAATTCCTAGTATTCAATAGCTTGCTGCTTTGCAGCACCAAACGCTCCACAGCTATCCACCTATCATTGGCATGCTCTGTGACGATCCCAGCATTTAAGTTGGTGCCATTGTCGGTGCAAGGTTGTGCCCAGATATCCCACTGGTCACCAATTAATTACCTGGTGTGAGGGGGGGATGGGGGTTAAGAGAACCCACCCTATGGGCACACCACCGTCACAAAGCCGACCGACTCACGTAAATCCCATTTCAACCACCTATTTTCTCTTGACTCATGTTTTGAGATAAGAAACTGACCATATCTGGTCAAACTCCTGCTGTGTATGGGGACTCTCAAAACATTTATTCAATTTTACTTGCACTCTGCCTGATAGAAGAAACCACTGATCGACCAACCAGGCGAGACACTGGGAGCAATCGCCTTGTTTAATGAACTGTTACTCAATTGTAGCATATTTTGTGATTTGTTGGACTGATGTGGAAAATGTTTATGGCACATTGGTGTTGGCATGATGTATTAGCTGTCTGGTGGGCAATGTTTAGGCTCATTGGATAAACATGATTAGGGAACCCATTATGCACCATTTTCAGAACTGGTACTGGTGGGAAAATGTCCAGAAAAGAAAAACAGAATGAACAGAGATAGCTTTACTGCAGAGTATTACTATTATGATTTTTTTTTAAAAGTTCAAGCATGATTAATGCACAAAACCAAGATATTTACTCTGAATTGTTTGTTCTCTTTCAGGACTACCTGGAAGTTTGGTACTACAAGGAAATATGGTGAACCCAAACCAGAGGATACCACAGGACCACATCCCTCCCTCTCCAATGGTGCAAGACTCCTACAGGGGCCCTCCCTGGTCCGGCTTCCCGATGACCCCTGGTGCTCCATCACCCGCTCAGCAGACTATCCACAGCGGGGGTTCAACACCAGTGCACCTGCCAGAGCGGTCACCCCACCAGGCCATGGAGGCAGTACTACCCACCCAACATAGCGGGATGCCACACACGGGATGAATGGGGTACCAATGGGGCCTGCGACACCAACCATGCCCCTAGTAGAAAACCCTATGCAGTCACCAGGCATGGGGCCCATGGTCCCTCCGATGGGTTCACATCAGGGTAAGGCCACTGGGACTATACCCCTTCACCAGCCCAGTCACCGTTTGCTCCAGGGCCTCACCCCCATTCAGCAGTAGCCAGGAGGGCGGACTGAATACTACCGCAGAAGCTAGCAAGCAATTTCATGTCCAACGACTCAAGAAATATCTCGCTGTGCGTCAGGGGCCAAGGCCCGAGCAGCCCGGCTGGAACCCTGATCAGGTCCGGCCACCACCGCCACCATACCCTGCTCACAACCCTGGGCAGCAGATGGGACAGTTCCCCCCAGGGATGGGTCCTGGCCACTTTGACCCTACCATGGGGGCTGGTCCTGGTCCATTCCCCACCAGCGTCCACAGTACCACGTTGGTGGCCCGAGTCCTAACCAGCTCCAGGGGGAACAATCGATGCATCCCAGCCAGATGGGCAAACACTTTGTGCAATATAGTCAGGTCGACCAAGGACTGGCGCCACAATTATCAGGCAGCCTGGTAACCCCAAAAAGGCCCCTTCATGAACTGAGGCACAAGCCTATGGGCAACCCTGGCCATCATCAAGGCCAAGACACCTTGGACTGGTCCCTGGGAACAAGAAAGATGGCAGGCCTGGCATCCCTTCGTCGTCTGCGGAACACCTCTACAACCAATTTCTGAGCCAGGAGGGTGGATCGGCTAGTCAGTCAGGAATTTACAGGCAGGCCAGCTTGCCGGCTCACATGCTCCCACAAAGACGCATCTCCATGCCTGAGAACCAACAGATAGAGCTCTCTGGGGGGAGACCACCCGGACTACCTCCTGGGGTAACTCAGGTTGGACCATCACTGAGCCGCGCTTGTCCAGCCTACCGGAGAGCTCCACCGCCTCCGGCATCGCTCAACCGAACCCGGATCACGACACGCAGCGGATGATCTGCTCAAGGAAGGGGTCTTTAACCTACTGGATGCTGTGTCAGATGTCGACACCCCAAAAAGCCAACCAGAACTCTTAGGAGACCAGCAACTATTCAAGGCCTTTGGTCTTGACGATCAGGAGGCGATCGAATTGCCACACGAGACTCCCGCTGACCAGAAGAAGAAAGATGAGCTCCTGAAGGATCTAGAGCTGGACGCCAGCAAACCCCTGGAGACTGAGACCCCCAGACCATCACAGCCTGGTGGCATCTCCGGTGATGGAAGCATCCCAGATAAGAGCAAACAACCCTCGTCATCTGGAACTACAGAGGAGGGGACTCCGTCTACGGGGGGAGGGAGTGAGTGTGTAGAAAGGACTAGTGGTGATTCAGCTGGGAGGGGATCTACTCCGGAGGAGAAGCAGGATATATCATCTAAGGTGGCTGGGGACAGGGGTTCCAGGGATGTTGGAGCCACACCTGTCAAAGATGTAGAGGCAGGACAATCTCTGCTTGAGGAAGCGGCAAGAGAGTCAAGCAACAAAAGCACAAAGGCGCCATTGGAGGTGGAGAAAGGAAAGTCGAGCAGTCCTCAGTTGCCGTTGAGAGGCCACCGTCTGGAGGAAGCGGACCTCCTAAGGAAGGTCCTTCAGGTGCCAAAGCACAAGAAACTGTTAAGATCAAGCAGGAGCCTGGAGAATCTACTGCCTCCTCCGAGTGCAAGCACCAAGCCACTCCAGTGAGCTCTGCAGGCCAGCAATCCTCATCGGCTTTTCCTGAGGGCCGTACCAGTCAAGATGGAGACCATCATGGGGGAAGCGATCCTCGACTGCCAGAGGACAAGGGCAGTTCTTCGGTTGGTGCAGATGGCTCGGGAAGGGTAGAGGGGAGCGCAGAATCCAAGAACAGTGACGGCGGTGTTACTGAGGAGGGTAGTCCGAGCAATGCTGGTGACAGTTCCTCAGAGGCAACTGGGCTTCCTATGACAAGTTCAGCTTCGGACATCCCTATAGTTACTGGCCCCAAATGTCCCACTTCAAGTAGTTCATCAATCGCAGGTCAGGGTAGAGAGTAAAAGCACAGGTGATGAAAAAATGGAGACGAATGAGGGTCAAGCTAGTGGCAGTGTGGACCCTGTAGACAGGGGTAGAAAGAATTTGGGCAGTGGAGAAAGTTCAGTAACCCTCCCAGTGGAGACAATGAGATTGGTGGTTCGGAACAGCCAGTGCAGGAACCAGGGCGAACATCATCTGGAACGAAGGAAGGGGCACCCCAGCAGGTGCCTACAACATCTCAAGGGAATCTGCTCAGTGACATCCCACAAGAATCGATTCCTGCGTCCACCAGCACCGATGCAGCATCCTTGCCCTCTACTTCGAGCGTTCCCCCAGCCAGTGGGGGCGCTGTCACAACCTCGGCTGATCAGCAGATGGCGACGCCTCTCCGGGAGCAGCCACTTCTCCTGCAGGACCTCTTAGAGAGGGAGAAGAGGGAGCAGGGCGACCACACGGCCAGTCCAGCTGCCACTCTGACGATGGACCAGGGAAACATCCACGGGACGCTGCCAGAGTTGAGCGCCATGGATCTGAAGCGACTAGAGGAAGCCAAGCTCCTTGCCAAAGGTGAGACCAAATAACCTGTGTTGTGTGCATTGCAGTGTGGGTGTATGGAGGGCAAATGTTGGAAAATGTTGCAAAAGTAGGGGGAAATGTTCTGGTAATTGATCAGGGATGTACCTGCAAACAATGCGTTTGTTACACAGGCGATTTTTCTTTCGAAAGTTGTGGTGTGGTAAAGTTCCTCTCCCTTATTTTGTGTGGTGAGAGAAACCCACAATTCAGGTATCCACTTCAATAACAAGTGATCATACCCAGTCAATTTGTCACTCTGTTCAATCTGTTCACCTTGAAACCCGCTTAGATGAAAAAAATATAAAAAAACTGACAGGAAACAAGCAAAATGTAGTCATCAAAAATCAGTTTGTACAGAAAATCTGCACTTCTTTACAAACTGTCTGAGATTTGGGCTAAATGACATCCCCTCCCTGAAATTGGAAGTGTCCTGAACACTCATTTTGTATCAGTTGTTGGAGTGTGTGTGGACTGTTAACATTCAGGATTCTAGGTAAAATAGCTTATTCATTTCAATAGAAGTTCATGCCATAATAAAGGCATGCCTGCATTTTTCGTCATACTTATGTTAGTTGTGTGTCCTAGACACCATGTAAAATGGATGTATAACTGAAATAACAATTGGTGTTCGATGACAAGGCGATCTAAAGTGAAGAGCCCTGATTCTAATAAATGTACTATTTCCCTGTATGTTTGCATGGATGCATTCCCTGTCTGATTGATTTTGTTGGTATGATTCACCTTGATGGTATGTGTGTCATTACAGTATAGGCTACATGTGCTAGTTTTCCAAGTCTCCCACTCTAATATATGCCTATGCTCACATGTTTGCACTTGTGTAACTCACCTCTGTTAAAATGAAAACAGTTTCTGTTCTTACACAACCATGTGAAATTGTGTGTGCATGTCTGTGACCCTTTCGAGTGCACCTCCATATATTATACTGCTCCCTTCCAAAAAAAATTGCATGCTATCACCATGCTGCCTCATACCCTTGCACATCGTTTCACCTCCAGCCTGAGACGTCGGCGCTGGTACGTCATCGCTGACCCCATTATCTTCTCTTTGTCAGGAATCCTTGTCATACCCCTGACAGAATTTGGAGTGAAATTTAGCCAAGTGCAGAGTGTGGGTTTGTTTGTCTTACTGCAAAAATCTTGAATTTCAATAATATGGCACTTGCCTGCAAATAGATTTTTTGATATTTATGAACATGCGAATCAGGGCTACTTTGTGGGGCTACTCATAACTTGTTTGTGGAGCAAGTGGGACCTCTCTGAGGAACGGTACTCAATGTTGTGGAGATTACCAGTGGTATTACATGAATAGTTTAAATTGATAAATTATTGCCAAACAGGGGGGGACTGAAAATTAGTGAGGGCAGGCAGTGTAGTGAACAATTGTATACAAATATTTCTTATGAATTATCTTAAAATGTCTCCAAATCGCACCAGTAGGAAATAAGTCACTGCACGACCCTGAGAGGAAATGGGAGGAATAATCAGCTCAGTGGTCGACCCTACATTGAGTCCACATTGTTGTCCATACTGCTTCTCTGAGGTCCCCTAGGTGGAATTTAAATTACTCACACAATATGATGGAGTCTGAAAATAACTTGTTTAATTTACCCTCCTCTTGTATTGCCAATGCTATTGTGACCCTAACAGAAATTCAGTGATCATTCTTCTGTCCTAAATCAAGCACATTTGTATTTTGTGCCAGTTGTGGTCAATATCTAGTACAGGGATTTAGTCTCGCTATTCTAACCCTAATCAAAGTTGAGTGAACCTGATCCAAGTAATTTCAAATGTTCTGCCAGTTTCGTTGTAGTGTGAGTTTTCAAATTTCTCTGAGTTGCTGTAGTTTGAGCTGTTCTGACCCCACCCCACTACCTTGACTCATGCCCACCCCTCCCTCCCCTCAGCCCCCCCCCCACCCCACTTCTTGGCCTGTCACACATCTGCATGGCCAGGAAGCACAATTCACCACTCATCCATCCACCACCATGCATCAAATTATTTTCTATTCATGAAAGAGCTTCATGAAAGAGCTAACCCCAAGTACAATAATTTGTCTCGTCAGATAACCCAGCCATGCAGAGCCTCACTGGAAATCTAACAACCGCCTACTATCCACCCAAACCCGGTACGTTCACCTTTTTTCACCATTCTGTGTCTTCTCTCCCCTTCTGCTCACCCTTGCGCCTCTAAATAAAAAAATAAAAAAACCCATCACCTGCTAATAATATATTTTTCATAATTATTAGGGAGAGTGCTTCAATCGCAGTCCTATGCTACAACACTTTTTGGCAGACCCACTTCTCTGATGAGGTACATGGCAATAAATGTCTTAAATACTAGTGCACCACTTCGAAGGACGACTGCAGGATAAGAGGCTGGTATAATAGCTGGTGAAAAACTAAATGCGTTGATCACAGGACTTTGCGTTACAGAGTTAGAGGCCTTTGTCATGTTATTGTGGAAAATGGAGAAGCATCCATCATGCAATGATGAATGATGATGTCATACTTGTACAACCCTGCAAATATTCTTTGTTTGCTATTGAAATTGACACATTAATATTGCTTGAGAGAGGATTGCTGTAGTGGGTAAATAGGTGTTGATGGTGTACTTCAGTGAGAGAAAACCACAATGAAACATGGAATACATAATATAGTTATCTGTGTTGTTCAACTGTAATGTCATTCCTTACTGCACAGTAGGGATCGTCTCCAATGTCTCTGAATAATTGACTGAACTCCACACAGGAACATCAATTGAAAGGGGGTTTTGACCTATAGATGTAGATTTCCATTGTCCACAGTAAAACCTCTATCGTATTCGAGCCTGCAGTTGTCCTTCGAATGTACCTTCTCCAAATCGAGAGAATTGTAGTAAGATACATTCCTAAGTGAGGTTATGCATGTTGGGTGGCCATAGTGAGGCTGGTAGCCCATGGTTGGCACTGCCAGTTGAGGGATGGCCCAGGGTTGCCTGGAGAATGCCCCTTTGTTGAGAGCAGGGGCAGATAGTTTAGGGGTCAGGCTCCCCCGGGCATGTGCTCCCTTGGATCATTCATATCGAGAGAAAATTTGTACCATAAATTGTAAAGCTCTCTGGTGAATGAAAACTAGGTGAATATCAATAGTCAGAAAAGGGCTATTCCACAATGGAGTGATTTCACGAATAGCACTTCTATTACGTTGTGCTCATTAGGGATGGGTTGTTTTGTTGAAGGACCTGGTGTTATTCCACCTGCAATTGAAAAAAAAAAAAAAAAAAAAGTTTGAAAGGAAAAAAAAAGATTGTAGTACGCGATACAATCTTCGTATCAATTATATCTTCCAAAATGTCGTATCGAGGTAAGAATTTTGTATTTAGGATCATTGCAAAGTTGATGTTTTGAATAATGTGAGCTTTTGGAAATTCAAATTTATACATGCAGATACAATATTAGGTGATTAAGGGGGGGGGGGGGGGGGGGGGGGGGCTGTTACTATAAAAAAACACCTAAACAATAGTTTAGGATTTCGTGTCTATTCGTCTTCATCCCCTAATCTGAAGTCTCTACTTGGCTCCGACTGTAGTTACACAACCTAAGAACCATATCCTTGAACTCTCCTGGATAATCAGACTTGTTGCCATTTGAGCTGGAGGGCTCCTATGACACAGCATTATTATGCTCTGATGATATGTTCTTGAAGCGTCTATCACAAGGGTCTGTGATGAGATATTAAAAATAAATAGCAACCTTTGATGCCCCCATATTTGTTAACTGTTCCTTGTTTTGTTTTTACTCCGCAGAAGCCGAGAAGACAAAGAAGCCCCCCGGTCCGCATGCCCGTCTGCTCCAGGCAATGAACCAGCAGCACCAGATGATGCAGCAACACGTTGGTGTTCCACCAAGCCCTGGCTACACCTCTGGTGCACACGTCGCAGGGGGTTAAACGCACATACACCAGGCAACTGCATCTACTCCCATCCCGAGTCCGAGGGGATTCCCACCAGGTGGGCCGAGGCTCCCGGGTCCACAGCACTTTCCAGTACCCCAGCAGTCGCCCATGCCGTCACCTATGCAGTCCCCCATGCAGTCGCCCGCACGTCGGGCAGTATGCTACCCGGTATGTCCCCTCTCCACACGATCCACAGCAGGTGGCTGGTATGGTTGCAGCTCAACGAGATGGGGCTACCGGTGCAATCTCCAAACTCCATGCAGCAGCGAGCAATGGGGCCGGCAGTGATGGGTGGGGCCAGGATGCCCGAACTGATGCGCCTACCCAACGGCGTCCCCCGTGTGCGCCCGCCCATGATGAGCCCCAATATGCAGATGAACCCAAACATGTTTCCCCATGCCACACGGCATGCAGAGTCCAAACTTTAGCCTCCCTGAGGGCTTCCAGCGTTCCAGCGGGGGCTCCCGTCAGACTGCCACCACAATGCCAGGGTTCCCCTACAACACCATGGGAGGGGATCAGTTCCAAGGATTCGACCCATACGACAGCAGTGAGGAGCCAGCCCCAGATAAGGAGAATTTAGAGGAATATCCAGCATGTGAACGTCAGAGGGAACAGATTATCCAGCGAGAGTCAAGTTCTTCGAGGGGGAGGTAGCCAAGGAGAGGAAGAAGAAGAAAGCCCTCACGGCCAAGAGACGGTCCTGCGAGAAGAACAAGAAACCCATGGATGAGAAGGGCCTGAAGGAACTGGAAGCAGTCACCCAACGCCACGGCATTCCAGAAACACCTGGATGGCGCCAGGAAGCAACAAAGGCAGCACTCAATCATTGCCCAGGAGTTTAAGCAGGAGCATCAGCAGGCAAGGCCGACCCCGGTGCCCTTCCCCAGGATAGTTGAGAACATGAGAATGAGGGGTCCGATGCTGGTCTCTGGGAGGAGGGGGGTAACTCAGCAGATGAGATGATGGGTAAACACCCAATGATGCAGCTCGGCAACTACCAGGGCAACCCACAGGAGATGGACTTTGGTTCTCAAGGTATGATGCAGGGTCGATCCCAGGGGCAGGTTGCACATAAACGGACAGCCTATGATGGGTCATATGGGCGGTTGGGCCGCCAATGCCGAGGATGAGTGCCACCCTACAGCCTTCCATGGTGCCACAGGGGCAGCCATCACACATGGTGGGCCAACAGATGCTTCCACCACCCCAGAAATCACCATTAGGGCATGTCCCAGGGGAAGGTCATTCTCCAGAGTCAACAGTCCCCCATGGTGCCCCCTCCAGTCGCCCTCACCGATGATGTCCCCACAGTCACAATGGTCCTCCCCAATGTCACCGCTGATGGCCACGGACAACCTGTCAGTATCCAGGTGGGATGCAGTCCCCACTGATGCCCTCCCAGGGTGTCTCCCAGAGATCCCAGTCGCCAATGTTACCCCACACACCATCTCCGATATCTCACCTTGGACACAGGTCACCAATGACCCTCCAGCAAGGCCAGCTGTCCCCTATGAGCAGAAGAACACTTTACCCCCTGGATATCAGTCGCCACATCAGCAGATGATGAACCACAAGCAGGGTGCAGAGAAAGCCATGCCATTTAGGGGCCTTCAGGGCAGCCACACCAATGAAGTCGCGTAAAGGTGGTGGGACAGTCATGCCTGGTGGTCATCGTTCGCCAATGTTCCAGTATCCTCCCCAGTTGGTCAACAGTCACCCATGGTGGCCATGAGTCCCTCAGCTCAGGCACAGTCCGTCCCAAAGGGTGGTGGAGTAGCCCAAGGGGAGGGGCATGCACCAATGTTCTCGCACAGCCCCTCGTCCATGGTCGCAGGTAACCATCAGTCACCTCAGAGCGCTGATCAGAGGTCACCATGCACCCTCCTAACATGTCACCTCTGGTGCAGAATGGCAGCCATTCTCCGATGCAGCCACAGAGTTCACCAGCAGCCGCAGGAAGTCAGGGACACAATCCCCAATGAGGCCGCCACCCTCCCCTGCTCACAGGGACCACCAGATGTCCCCTATGATGCAGCAGCAGCATCCCCAGCTCATCCACCCACCCCACACCCCTGGTAACTTTGGACCTCACCAGGCAGAAGCAGCTGGCATGAGGACACGAGGATCCTGCCCCACACATGATGATGGCCAATCAGCATGCTCATATGGGTTGCAGGAATGGAACCACCACCCCTTTGGGGAGGGCTTAGGCCAGCGGGAGCGTCTGGAGAAGCTGCGACTCTTCCAGGAGCACCAGAAGCGCCAGAAGGATATCATCCTCCAGAGGTGCAGCAGCAGAGCATCGCCAACAAAGGTGTCCCTCTCCCGCCCGAAATCATCCACCAGGTAGAGATGAGGATGCAGCAGAACATGCAGCAACAGCTGCAGCAGATGCAGCAGCAGATGGAGGCTGCGGCTGCTGTCAGTGCAAGGCCAATGGAACCCCAGATGCCGGTCAATCCTCCACAGGACAAGGGTGAAGCCCCTCAGCCAGCAGTCCTTGGAGAGCCCGCCCATCACCCTCAGAAGCCCCACCCCATCCCAACAACTCAACTGCCAGAGAAGCCTCCCAAGAAGACAAAGAAGAAGAAATCAAAGAAGGAGAAGGATAGGGAGAAGCAGCCACCACAGCAGCAGCAGAGTAATACTCCAGATTTCAGCCTGCCCCCCACGTCAACACTCCCGGACATGTCCGCATTTGACCAGCACCTCAATGCAGCAGCGACAACAACTGCGATGGATCTCCAGGGTCAGGCTGCCCTGCTGGCTTCCCTCGAGAGTGGTGATGCACTCCAAGCAAACATTCCAACCAACCTTCTGAAGCAACTGCTGAAGGGTCCCATAGTGTGCACCGGCAGCGGACAGCAGGGCACAAATGTCATCTCAAGCACAGCGGCCATGGCTGGTACACCTCCTGCTACCGTGCTAACTGACAACATTCTGGTCTGCAGCTCCCAGGCAGAGGTCAAGCACAGAGCGTCTGTAGGGGCGTCATCCCCCCCCGCCCCCCCGTCTCGGGGTCGGTCGATAGATTAACGAACAGTCTAATATCGAGCTGACTCCGGAACAGCAGAAGCAGTATGACATGCTGGAGAAGAAACTCCCCCTAGTGAAGACGAAAGGGAAGCCTTGTTGAGAATGCCACGAGCTCCTAATGGAGATTAGCAAAAAGGGAAAGGCTCCTCATCAGGGAGCAAGAAGAGCAAGGACAGGGACAAAGACTCGGATACCCACAAGAAGAAACACAAGGATAAAAAGAAGAAAAAGAAAAAGAAGGGCCCCAGTGAGGAGAAGAAGAGTCTGGCACCCCTGGAGGACCTCATGACATCGCTGAAGTCGCTTCCAACCCTCCAGCTCACCGAGCCTGACATAGAGACCACTCTCACCCTCTGCCGCTGCTTCGGGGCCGCCCTCTAACGGCGGACACCTGCTCAAGGGGAAGTACGGGCAGGCCATTCTAGAGGGTGTCGTTGACTTCTACGGGACCCTGGTCAACGGGCCCTTTTGCAAGAAGGAGATCCTGAACGGGCCGTCGATGCTGACCGAAGATTGAGAAGAGAAAGATATCCAAGAAAGGTGAGTCAGAGTTCAATGGTCCCTTGAACATTAATACCTATGGCACTGAGGTAGACTATCTGATATGCAGATGGGGAGGGGCTGGCTGTAGTGTTGGTCAAAGTATGTAGGTCCTCTGCGCAAGCACTTGGTGGTTAGAAACAGTCGTAGATGTCGGCTTCCCCTATCGAAGATCAAAGTTTGAATCCCAGTCAGGTCATACCAAAGACCTGAAAAATAAAGCGGTTTCTGTTGCCCTCTCACTGGGTGCTCAGTCTGAGGGACTGGATCAGAGAAAAAACGCTATTCGGGCATGTTAGTTACCTCCCATTAGAGGTACTGTTGTTGTTGCATGATTTAGATTTCAGATTCATCTAAAGTGAATAATTTACTGACCATTGCACAGTTGTTTTTTTATCCTTGACGAAGTCAGAGGAATCTATGCAGTCATGACAGTGTTTGTGTATGTATGTATTTGTAATGCTGGATTGTGAACACGATAACTCGACCCCGCCTGGATGGATGAAGCTCATACTTGGTATGTGTGTTCCCCATGATGAGTACATGAACCCTATGTTTTGGGGTCAGGTCAGAGAACGTCTGAGGTCACCAGAGGTCAAAGTCTGAAACCTTGTAAACATGATAAGTCCAGAAGGGTGACGCTGATCAGGTTGAAATTTGGTGTGTAGCTTTCTTATGGGAAGCACAGAAACCCTATTGTTTTTGGTAGAGGTCGGGGGTGAATTTGGTCCAAATACGAAAAATTGTGTTGTGTAAAGTTGATATTTTTGGCCAATTTTGGCTTGTAAACACGATAACTCGACCCCGCCTGGATGGATGAAGCTCATACTTGGTATGTGTGTTCCCCATGATGAGTACATGAACCCTATGTTTTGGGGTCAGGTCAGAGGTCAAAGTCTGAAAGCCTTTTAAAAACCGATAATCCAGAAATGGGTGGGGGGGTCGCATCAGGTTAATTTGGTGTGTAGCTTTCTTATGGGAAGCACAGAAACCCTATTGTTTTTGGTATAGGTCGGGGGTGAATTTTGGTCAAAAATAGAAAATTCGTGAAAAGTCGATATTTTGGCTAATTTGGCTTGTAAACACGATAACTCGACCCCGCCTGGATGGATGAAGCTCATACTTGGTATGTGTGTTCCCCATGATGAGTACATGAACCCTATGTTTTGGGGTCAGGTCAGAGGTCATCTGAGGTCACCATAGGTCAAAGTCTGGAAATCTTTAAATTCAATGTGTAGCTTTCCTATCAAGAATATAGGAACCCTATTGGTTGTTGGGATAAACGGGAAATTTGCCAGTTGTTATGTTGCCCATAATGAGCTGGTGCAATCTCCATTTGTCTCGTGTCTAGCTAGAGGTTGGCAGAAAGAGTCAGGAATCACTAAGCCTTTTGACTTTCTGGTTTGTCAATAGTATGTGGTAGGGCAATCAATTAGTCAAGTGGTATAGAAGAGCTTTTTGATTCCTCGGCTCAATCAATTTTTGTCAAGTCATGTCAAGTGTGTATGTATGTGACTTCTGGGTGGAGAAGTCTTATCCTTGGTCCCCACTCCAATGCGTATTCATGATTCCCTATTGTTTTTTGGGGTCATGTCAAAGATCATCTGACTTCAAAATCTCAATCCCCCACACAAATACCTAGTCGGAAAGGTTTGAAATTGTATGTGGATTATTATGGGCCAGTACAAGAACCATATTGTTTGGGTTCTGTTTGGAGGGCACATTCGGTGAAATAATGGGAATTTGTGTGAAACCATAACATTTTAAAAAATCCATATTTTGGCAATTTCAATTTGTAAACATAATAACTTGTCTGAACCTGGGTGGATGAAGCTCACAATGGGTTTCTCATAAGTACATTGTTTTAGGGTCTGGACTGACGTCCCCGGACAGCAAAAAACTTGCAACATGATAAGTGCACAATACATAGCTCGATCAGGATCTAATTTCTGTGGTATCTCGTAGATTTCAAATATCATTGGAAGTCGATGATCATCAGTCAAGAATAACTAACGTCGCTGGGCTATTGATTCATGAGCTCAACTCTGATTAGCGTGTATTCTGGGGCGATTGCATTCCAATTAATGAAAATAGTCTCACAAAGAGAAAATGTTTCTCTCACGGAACTGTCCATAATCTTTGCCAAAATTTCTGTTGGTCGAGTGGTCGCAATCCTCCGATCCCCGTCTAGCAGGCTGCTCATGGTCAGTGTCATAGTTGGTTAGTTGTATGCAGAAAGTGTTTCCATGTCGAAGGTTTGAAATTTACAGATTGATCATTGACAATTTGGATAAATCTTGCTTCTTCCTTAGTCAAGCAGGCATCTGGTTTTTGTCCATGCCCTGACAGTGCAAGAGCTCTGAGGTCACAGTCATGACTGGAGATGAGATCATGCAGGAGATGCAGTCACACCAGCGGACGATCACAGGACCATCAACCACGCCTACACTGGCCGGACCGGCGGTCCTCCTGGCCCCAACTCCAGGGGGTCCACCCCCTCCCTGGGGGAGCTGGCCAGTCTCATCACCGGGGGAACTAGAGGAGGAGAGCCCCTGGAGACCTCCAGGATGAAGGGCCTCCGGCTGCCACAAAGAGCGCACCGAGATGACGCTGCTCGCCCGGGCTGATTTCGCCGAACATTCCCATCATCAGACCGACACCGAGGAAAGGTAAACTCCTTGTGGTTTAGCAGTTTGAAGTCTGCATTGTTCTTGCCTGAATCAGGGGAGTATACTTATGCACTTCATCTGTGACTTTCAGGAGAATTTTAGTCACCACAGCAAGATGGCTACGTATTCATTCCGCTATGTGCCCAGGGCGCTTGCAAAGTTCAGGATGGGCGCTTACGAGAGGATAACTTTACATCTATTTTATATTTGTTTGGGTTGCGATTCTTTGCAGGATACACTGTGTACAATGTGTGTTATTCCACATGCAGTTGCATCTTTTCTCCCAACCCGCCTTTCCAAGAAAAATGAACTCACGAAAACATTTGTTCATTCAGCCGTAACTAACTAGTTTATATGTATGCAAGTTCGCATACAATAACAGGCTCAAACTATGGATGGGCTATAGATATACGCACACATAGGCAGCCACCACCTAACCATTGCCCCCTCAATTCTGCATGAACGCCGAAGCTAACGGAAAATATTTTCAGGCGTTTCAGCCACGCAATCAACTTCATATTTACAGAGTTTGGCAAATAGTTTGGGTGGGCGATTTACGGAGGATGGGCGCTCAGCGAAATGAGAACGGTCTCTATATATTATCTATCTAATCTATCTATCTATCTATCTATCTATCTATCTATCTATTATCTATCTATCTATCTATCTATCTATCTATCTATCTGTCTGTTGCTGTATGTCTGTCTCCTGGTGAAACTTGGTCACAGTGATCACTGAGTGAAGGGGATCTGGGTTTGGGAAGGTGAGGTAAAGGTCATCTAGGGGTTTCAATGTCGGCCTTGTGCGAAAAACGGCAAAATGCTTCTCCTAAAGTTCAAAATCAGATGTTCATCATGAAACTTGGTCAGTAGTATCCGGTGGACCAAGGGTACATACGGGGTGTTCCAGCCCCGAATTGAGATTCAAGGTCATCTAGGGGTCATTTTGGCCAAGAGGGCCATTTTTGCAAACGGATCCGTCCATTATTCAATAGGCGAGACAAGTTCTCTTCTTAAATAAATATACTAAAGTGTGGGACAAAGAACAGTCAATAATATTTTTTTTAACGCTATGATTCAAGAGAGTAGCGTCAATACCAAATCAGTTTGACACACAGTGGAATGACTGACCAATCAAAAACACATTTACTTGTAATAGCATACTATCAGTTATGATATATTAACGGGTGAGCTACTGTGCTATTGGCACTCTATTCTATTCACATAGCATGGGTAAATAATCAGTTGGTTTTCAAAAACTGATGGTTGAATGAAATATGACCAATGCAGAGGTACCATTGAATGCATCCGTAACTGGAACTTTGAGTGGAAACCTGGCTAGGATTGCCCATTTGCTATGAAATGTATGGACAGTACTAAATACCGTGCCAATCCTGAGAAATAGACTCAGCTGAGAAATATGACACCCAAGCAGCTGTCCCACAAAAGATTAGCCAGATGACACAGATGTAAGCAGAGAAGATTCGAAGGATTTCATTGACTCAATGTATTGTTCCACTTCAGGTAAACATGATCGGTGAGAACGAGGAATTTCAAGGATGCTGATTTTGTAGTACATGTCGACTTGTAGTGGAGTACATGTGTACCCATAATTTCTGGGTCCCGAAGGAGTACATTGGCTGAATCCCGAGTATGAGTACACAAGTCTGCACTGGTGTCAATGAAAACATTGCTGAATCTGTTTGGGGAGTAATAGCAGAGTCCATTTCATTTGCGTGAGTACGGAGTACCAGAACAATTTGCGCATTTACTACAACGAGTCTGGTCCTGTTGCCTGGTCTTTTAAGGCACCGTGTTACCCAAAAGAGTGTTTGGTTTCCTGTTCACTTTGATCAACGTTTGCTTAAAATTTTGTTCAAACTGGTACTTTTTATGCTACATCCTCAATGTGCCATAGTACTAATCTATCTCGTTCATTGCGCGACCAGTGCGTGGTAGAAGTTGGTTTAGATATCCACCGTGTGATTGAACATAAGATTGCGCATATGGCAAGATTCGGACGAGCTCTGTTGTCATTGACTGCTGCATTTTTTCTCTCATGGCCATGACATACATCATCTAACTGGAACAGAGATATCAGTCTCTCAAGGCTGTTAGGTCTTGATGATGTAATGTGTGTCACAGACTTTACAGACAATCATGTCTCTATATAGCCAACAAACACAAGCCTCATTCCAGCACTTTGATCCGAACACAGGACAAGGAAACGCAACCTATTGCCACACGGCTGGAAAAAAAGCAAAGTTGCCAGAAGAGATGTGGAAAACATGCTTAGGTTCTTGTAATAATCATTGATGGCTCACCTGGCTAGCTTGAGAGATGTCACAGACAGGGATTCAAATGATAAGGGCGGGGTACTATGCATCTCAAGTCTTGAAATCAGGGAAAATTACCGTGACATTCTTCAAGAAATGTCAACCTTTTCATGGAACGGGACATCTGAAATTTGAGATAAGAATACTTACGCGATACACTTTGACTGTCCGGAATCACATTGTTCTGTGCCGGCTCCTCATTTCCTTACACTCTTTGGTGTGACCAAAAAATTTTTCCTGGAATTCTGATTCAGCCACCCTCCCCAGAAAAAAAAAAATATTGGACAATGGAATTAGTTTTTGAGAATGCTGCGGAAAATGTCCGCGCGATATATGAAATTGAAAGCCAGGCGATAGCCACAACCTAACTTACATCGTGACTGTTTTCATCAGAGCAAACCTGCCAAGGGCAAGCAATGAGGAACTGCGTCCACGTGAACCTCACCTGGGCACGCTGCCATGACAGGAACATAAGGAAATGCTTGGGTCCATATCCAGCTCCTGCGGGTCGTCGAGCCCGGACCTACGAGTTGGTCGCGCCGTTGGTGAGAGGCAGACATTGGGGACCAAGGAGGTCGTCGAGGCTCCGAAACCTGGTGAGTCGAGTGGCTCGTGCGGGTGGTTTGTGATTATTTCATGGTGTGCCACTCTAAAGGGTGGTAGATCCTGGTTATCACTCTGATGCTTTTTATTCAAACCAGCAAACTTGGACCTATTGTTCATCGACCTTGGACATCTTTGACAAGGTCATTAAAAGGACACAACAGGCCACTGTATGAAATTGCCCATGGCCTCAAACCGTGCTGTAATGAATGTTGATCAAATCTTTTACACAATTCGTTATTGACCCATGAGGGCAGTGACCCCCTGTGAATTCCAACGGTCATTAAAGGGGGGCACTATAGGGCAAGGTGTAAGATTCCAAAATGTATTTTTCCTCGAAGTATTTGATTTTCTTTAAACTATCATAATGTTCCTTGTGTGGTGCTCTTTCAGCTTGTTTGCTATTTGGAGTGCGATTTGTCAAAACAGTACATCTGATGAAAAAGGAGCATTACACACCCCAAACAGTCATTTTTCGATAGATGTTGACCAAAACTGGACACAATGTTCATTGACCTTTGTGGACATCTTCTGACCATGTGAAGGTCAAACAGTCATTGAGGGCACAATAGGCCACTGTGCGAAAATTGCCTTTCCTTTCTCAGTAAGTCATTCTATGATGGAGTGAACAAAATGGTAGCAATGTTTACGGACTGATGAAGGCATTCTTTGCCATATGAAGGTTTTGAGGGCAAAGGACATAGCCGGGGCACAATAGGCCATGGGTGTTGAAACTGCCTTTGAGGCCCAATGATCCTGAAACATTTCAACCGAGGGTTCATATGTAAAAGGGGACACCAAAATGTGGAAAAGTCACAACTGGACATGTGCTCACATGCTAAACATAGAAAATGGAGATATTTCATAATGAATCAAACCCTGGCTGAGATCCAGTATTATACCGTTTAAATAATGTATAATGTGTGCCATTGTATCAAGGAGTAGTTGCTGCTGCCAATCAATTTGCTTTATGCATGATAAATCTCCATTTTCTTACAGCTGTACCACGCTCCTGCACATCAGTGGAAGTGAAGCCTTCTCTGCCCCGCCCATTCAAAGCCTGCGACGTGACGGGAAAGGCCCGGTTCTGCAAGCAGTGCGATGTGATGATACCCCCCGGGGAGGGGATACACAAGCCCCTTGACCCCACCAGTAACGACACAAACAGCTACCCCTTCTGCAGCTCGACCTGCTACCTGCAGTTCACACTCTCCCGGAAGGACCCTCCAAGAACAGGCCAAGGACCCTGTGACCAAAGCGGTGGACCCCCAGGCCAGTGGTGATGACGGGGACAACATGACCCCTCCCCCGAACGTGAACATCACCGGTGCCATCCCGGCAGCGTCGCGGGGGTCCCTGCCCACCTCCCCACTACCCGCATCTCTTTCACCCAGGACCTCAAAGACGCCTCCCATTGTCCCACCGGTGGCTGCTAAACCACCACCAGACCCCCCTGCGCCAACAGCGAAGCAGCCTGAAGCGGAACCACCGGTGTCCCGTCCTCCAGTTAAGGTGATCCTGCCCTAAAGCAGTTCTCAAGGAGGCAGAGGAGGCAGCTGCTGCTTGCATCTAACGGCTGCAGGAGGGGGCAAAGATGAATCTAAGGAGTCAAGACAGGCTTACGGAGGAAGAACACTACTGGCGATGATGAAAATGCCGTGAGTGATGAGGTTTCTTTGGCATTTTATTTGGCCTGGTGCTCAAATAGAGGATGCAGGACTCTGTTATGCTCCACTCCATCTCTGTTCTCTGCTGGGAAACAATATGGGGGCAGCAAAACTCATGGAAATGGGGCCATATTTAGAGTGAATATGGTATGTGTTGATAAATTTAATTCAATCAATCGGCCAACCATTAATTTATTCTATTCTAACCATTATCCATGGAATCAGCTGTCCCTTCTTCTTTTTCTTCTTCTTCCTCTTGTGCCTTTAATTCTGCTCAGCTGTTTGCCTCAGATGCCCCACCCACTTGATGCATGTTTGAAAGTAAAATATGTAGAAGATATCACAATCAAATTTTTGTTTGTGGCGCAGTAGTACATATCTCATCGTTATTGCTACTGCAATAAATAGTAAGTTGAATATATGTTGGGCAACTTTTTTTTTTTCATGTATACAGTTGGCCTACATTTCAGAATGTTGAATGGAAAATTTTGACATTGTGTCTCACGCTTTTTACCAAACAGCCACAGCCCAAGAAGATAAAGATGAGGCGTTGGAGGAAGTGGACGATGGTGTCAATGCTGCCAAAACGTCAGACACTGCCCGAGGTGGAGGAGGATGCTGATGAGGTAATTGTCTGTTACATAAGTACGTACGTACACACACACTCATAACAACTTCCTTGATGCGTATCTGGGAATACTCGTTAAGGCAACGCCGACTTCCAATCCGATCGTGCCCTCTACCCTTCAGGCGACCACGTGGAGCCCGGGGGCTCTGCCACTGGTTGCTCAGCAGGCGGTCAGTGTGATGTCCCAGCTCCTATATAGACGATGTTTCAGGAAGCGGACTGCTAAGTTTCGACCTCTGGGTGCTGCCCGAGTGCTCCAAAGGTGGCGATCGCCCTCCCATATTTACTGTGTGTTAAGGTAGTGTTCATGAGTGCACGCACTCCAAATCCGCATCTTACACATGTCACACGCGTCCACGGGCATACGTATATGCACACTCATAACCACTTCCTCAACACAAATCTGGGAATACTTGTTAGGGCATCAACGGACTCCCACCTCAGATCGTGCCCTCTACTCTTCAGGCAAACAGGTGTGGCCCAGGGGCGCTCCCACTGGCTGTCCAGCAGGCGCGCATCCAGCCTGTCTCCCAGCTCTACATGAAGGATGTTTCAGGAAGCCTACTGCTAAGTTTTGACCTCCGGGTACTGCCGAGGGCGGGATCGTTCTCCCAGATTCAGTAGGTGTTATGGTAGTGTTTATGAGTGCATACATACATACACAAGGACGTAGCTAGCCAGATTTTAGTGCCAGCAGAAATTGGTACAATTCAGTCGTTAAATAATCAGGTGACAATTATGGCATTTGACCATTGTTTAAGGAGTGAAATGATGAATTCATTATTCATGCTGGTTGGCAAGGCCTACATTTGCTGTGAGTGGCCGGTGGTCAGACTGAAGTCCAGGCTCCACCCACCAGCACTGCCCATTTTGTAGCTACATTCCCATAGCTACATACATACATCTCAGTGACAAAGTCACTATTCAGTAGTGTCTTATACCAGTTACCTTCTTAAAGGTGACACCAATTGTGTTTCACCTGTTAACTGTTACATAAAATGTGGAGCTATGAATAATGAACAGCTTTGAAACTAGAGGCTCTTGCAAGTGGTTATACTGAATTTATTTTATTTCCTCTATCGCCAGTTGATGAAGAAGCTCTCGGCACCTTCGTCATGAACAAAAAAAAAACCCAAGCTGCAGGAACGCCCGACCTGTACCTATGTGGCGGGGTGGGGGATGGGGAGACGGACGGGACCGCCCGCTCCTGAACATTGATGTGGGCCTCTGGGTCCACCTCAACTGCGCTCTGTGGTCCGACAACGTCTACGAGACACTGAACGGAGCCCTGATGAACATTCGCACGGGGAAGCGGGGCCACGCCGTGCAAGTGCTGCTACTGCTGCAAACCCGGCGCCACCGTATCCTGCCATAAGCTCCGGTGCGGCAACGTCTATCACTTTGGTGCGCGATACAGGACCACTGTATGTTCGTCAAAGACAAGGTTAGTAGCGATGCCTACATAAAAGGAGATGTGATCAATTTGTCTATTTCACAAGAAGAATAGTTTGGTATTTTTGGAACAATGGACAAGAGCCTCCTGTTTATAGTAAATATGCTAAGTGCAGAAGAAATAAGCAGGTCATAAACACAAAGAAAAACTAAGGTAAGTATTTTACAAAAAGTGATAAAATATATGAACATCTGAACGACAAGAGAGCTGCTAGAAACAACAAGAACTAAAAATATAAAAACAGCATGAATACCGCAGAAAATAGAGAGTGAAGCAGCTCGAAACATGTGAGCGCCCATATCTGCCTAGAAAGACGGCGTTTCTTTTATTAGAGGATGACTCTGGGATTAACAGAGTTGTCACCCCTCCCAACAAAACTCAGTGGTAAAAAGGTTACCTCCGTTGCTCTGGAACAGTGGATCAATAGCCACGATTACCGTACGTCTTGTATGAATACATTGGCTGATTTATAGATATTCTCTCACACTGCAATTTGCGAAGGTGAGTTTGGAAGGCTTAGGGAATCGAACACATCTGATATGTATGCATTCATTAATGTACCAGCACGAGTGCATCATTTTACCTTTTTCCACAAATCTGACTCATTGTAACAAATACCCCAGTTGTGTGGGGAATATAAGCCAGGAGACTGGGATTCAGCTTTGGCTGGGTTGTATATTGAAGGTGATAAGATAGAACTAGCAACCTTAACGTGATGAGACGATCACATAAAATAATATCTCTTGAATGTGGCCCTTCGCCAGTGGCATACCCACGGGGAGGGGGGGTTGGGGTCAGAACCCAAGTGATATAATAAATTTTTAAAACAAAAACTTTTTCTGGTTGCAGCTCAGTAGAGGTTTTGCAGCTGTTATTTAGCGCATATTGCAGCCGCGATGTGTTTAGGGGCCCGTGAAGTGTACTTATCCCATAAGAAGGGGGAGGGTAATTCATAAGGGCGCACTTCCAGTGGGTTACGAACTTAAACCCCCACCCCCCCCCCACCCCCCCCCCCCCCCACCCCCATGAAAAATCTCTCGTTATGCACTGCCCTTCACTCCAGATTTCTTTACAAATGGGGAAATGCTGTGTGCATGATCTCACGATCCAACGCTTCAGTAGGAGGGCATTCCACAAATAGGTCAAAAAAATTTGTTGGTCTATCACTGTGAAAAGAAAGAAAAAGCAGAAGCTGCACAGATAGGACCATACAGGAGTTCACTCAAGGGCTAGGGATACTTTGCCCTCAAATTTGAAACCCTGACAAAGAAAGAGATGGAATATTGAAAATTAGATGCAAAAAAATTGAATGATTGCACTGCCAGAACTGTTTGCTACAGGCTTGAAATCATGCTACGTTGTTGTGATGACTAGTTTACAGTAATTTAGAGCAGAATAGGCCTTTGTAACCCATTATCCCTGTACAAAATTTGTGAGTAAATTAAAATTTGAGGCTCTTTGTTATAAAGGAAATGGCTAGGGGGCAAGTGTTTCAAGTGAGCTAAAAAGCTTAAAATTGAAGTGTCCCATTCTAGAAAGTGGTGATTTCATGACTTTCTGAGCAAGCAAAATTCAGACACAAGATCTTCTTTGTTAATATTGTGACAATATACTGGCTACTTCGTATCTGTCAACAGACGATGTTGTGTCCGCTTCATTCTCCGTCCAAACCAACTGAGAACACCCTTGATTCCCACATCGTGTTCAGGAGGGTCTACATCAGCCGCGATGAACACAGACAGGTCGCCAGGTACGTATATATATGGTAGAGGGCACATAGCCTGTTCCCCCTCATCTAGCTGCTTGTTAGTACACAATTCCCTACAGAGGCTAAGCCTAAGCTTATGAACTTCTCCCACCTCATACTCCCAGAAATTATCAATTGGGGCTGTTCCTATGAATCAATCACTATTAGATCTTCGGAAAAAGTCAGTTTCAAAGTTTTATCACACGGCAGTTTGCTTGATTAGTGAGCACAAAAGTAGCCTTCAACGAGCGAGCACGTGTTTCATAATACTGTCATATGCTAAATATCTGTTAAAGTGTACACAAGGTGTAGTGGAAATTGTTTTGTGTCTTCAAGCTCCTATAGTTATACTGCCTATGTTCTCTGCTCGTACAGTATTATGCAACAGACAGAGAGGACTCACACGCTGAGAGTTGGAAGCCTCATCTTTCATTCCCGAAGGGCATGGGCCATCTATTACCTCATCAAATGCAAGCATTCCCACTCCGCACTGCCATCTATCCAGTTAGTACGCTCTCTTGTAGAGTTATGCACTTTTCAATTGTATGATGTACCTCCTATAGTCACTGTCAAAGGTGGGTCGTACAATTGTTGTACATTGATGCACCCCTCAGTCATTTAGATGACTTAACTGATTCCTAAAAATGACTCACTAGTTGGCTGACTTTCCTCATTATTTTCTATATAATCCAAGTGAGATACCCAGACCCAGAGTCCACTTTGTGACCTGGGATTTATGGGGTGGTGATCAAATGGGAGCACACCTGAAATGAACACACTGTCCAATGCCCTTTGCACGATCAGTTGACAACAACAACCAGAGTCCCGTCTGTTATCTACGCAAGTTGATCCAGGAATTTGCTATATAGTCAAGAAATTTCCTGTTAAAACTCGCCTGAAAAACATATTTCCCCTCAGGTAAGACAGAGCTCTCATAATTAGCAACATCTCCAGTAGGAATAGATCTCGTGTAGAAGGTTCTATTTGTGGGACAAGTCACTAATGATCAGTGTAACTGTGCTGCTCTTTGATGAGCATTTTCGTGACATAGGGAAGTGGTTACTACAAACTCAGTATCATTATCAACTCTTATGTCCGCTCGGGGGCTTTTTGTGTTGATAGGTCGGTTACGAGACTGTTCGCCTATACGGGAGCATTCATTCATCCAACAGCGTGCAGTACTACTGCAGCGTCGGGTGTATGACGACGCCGGCTCACCCTGCTTCTCATCAAGGTGTGGAGCAGGGACACGAGGACCTATAGCTGCAGGATATCACCCAAGGGTAAGGCTGCACCCTATAACCACACCTTGCCAGTCCCCCCACTCCCTCCGTACCATTCTGTCCCAGAATGCTGGTGCCTGCTCAATCCTGATACCACAGGTGGGGCCAAGAATCTCTGAGCCGTGCCACCTACACCACCCTTCCCCCCCTTCCCTTCCCTCCATTCCATCCATGTCCCAAGGATGCGGTGCCTCTCAATCCTCTGAACACTCAGGTGGGGCCAAGATCCTCAACCAGCCCCCCCCCCTCCCTCATACCATTCCTGGCACCAAGGATGCTGGTGCCTGCTTAGATCCTCTGACACACTGGTGGTGCCAAGTATCTCTGAGCACTGCACCACCTATCCACCCCCCAGTCCCCCTCCCTCCATAACCATCCTGCACCAGGATGCTATGCCTGCTCAGACCCTCAGACAGTCACTGAGGGAGGGAAGAGAGATTCCCTATCAATTTGAAAGTCATCTCAAAAACAAAATCCAAGATACTTCCTTCCTCCAAGCATTGTGGGATTTGGGGCTGTTCATTGTTACTGTGTATGAGAGTCTCTCTTTCACTCCTAAAATCTCCCACTCACAATGAAACCCTGGTGGCCGTCGGTCAAGTCCTTAAACAACGTATTGTGGTAGCACTTAACACTTGTTATCTGACTCTGATTCAAGATTTAGGATGATTTTAGCTCATACTTTTTTACTTCACCCTCACAACATGCTCCTTAAGCCACTAACGTGAAACTGCTCAACTTCCTCCTGCACTTCCTACAACTTGGCAAATGGTATTCTCCTCTCGAGATAAAGAGGGTTACTTGAATGACCATATATGAAATAGGACTGTACTGCTTCACACAGCATGACCAAGCATTGTTCCTTCCTCCACAGCTGTAGGGAACAAGGGTTGGAGCACATAGCTAAGCTGAGGCAGGAGGCTGACATGATCAACCTCTTCCCGTACTACCTCACTGGCGAGGACCTCTTTGGATTCTCTGAGCCTGCCATCCAGAGAGTGCTTGAATCGTATAAGATCCTATCCTGCCTACGGATCCTATCGGAAAACCGTGGGGAGTTCACTTGGGGGTGAATGATTCATGTAAATGAGGGGACGTGTTGTACTGGGTCACTTTTTGTTCCCACTAGATTGGTACGACACACAGTGTTGTCTTTTAGAGTGGAATTAGTGACAGAGCAGTATCAGTGATGATTTGCAAGAAAACATTCTGAGTTGGAGTTACAGCATTCACTGGGCGAGGTGGCTATACTTGGCCCTCCACCTAATGATTCTACTGTAATGCAGTGGGTTTCTGGGATTTGTTGGGGGTGATGTGTGCAATTAGTCTTGTCGGTCTGCTGTTATTGGTCAAGATAGACGGGACCCTTCAATCCATGGTCTGAGAAGTGGTCAAATCCTAGAGTACACTGATTGTTTCTTCAGATAGGGATGTAAAATGGCGGACCTGGTAAGGCTAGGATTGGGGGTAACATCTCTGCCTCAGTATCATCTGAGCAGTAAACAAGGGAAAGAAGGCACATTATTGCCAATGCTCATCCACGATCAATCAGGGATTCTCTAATGAGACCTAATTGGCCTCCGATTTGCTAACTTGAATGTTTACATACAAAGTGTCGTTGAACCGCTCCGCCACGCTTCTGCCCTACATTCCACTTTGCATACATTCCATTTAGCGAGAGACACAGCCCATGTAGGTTATCATTTTCTTGCCACTGTGCAATACGGTGGTCACCTCCAACAGAGGCTACTGATGCAACAGAGATAACTGCCGTCATGTTCAACAGTATGGTAAACTAGTTACTGATTGTCCATTACATGATGCACCCCTGTTACCCTGGAGAGAGTGAGTCATTGTAGAGTCATTGTCCAATGGCAAGGTGACACCCTCATGGGTCATTGTACTAATGCTGTCAGTGACTGAGGGGTCAGTCATTGTTACTCAGTTTTTTTCCCCATTCGTACAACAGATTATGCTTTTTGTTTGCTTGAATGTGAACGTGGGTTGTGTCACTTGCCATTATTTGACAGAGGGGTCAGAGTGAGTAAGTTCACCACCCAGTTTGTTGACCCACCAAAGTGCAATAATTCTCCTTGTCCGAGGCAGTGTAGGTGTATCATGCAATTGAGGAGTGCATTAGGGTTGGGGTCCAGTCATTCCAAAGACTTGAAAAAAAAAAAAAAAGACCCCCCTACCACTCAAGTTCCTCTGATAACAGTGAAAGCGATCTTCTTTACACAGAAAAGTGTTCACAGGGCACAAAAGGTGATGGGTGGGACTACAAGTGCTAAACTTTTCCAGTACAGCAAAATTTAGCATGACATCAATTAACAGACATGGCATCCTATGTGGATGATACTCCGTCATTGTTTCTCACTCTCCGGTGGGCGTGTTGCTCGTTATGAGGGGGGGGGGGGGGTTTCCTTCCTTCAATAAGAGGACTTTGAATTTTTTGTGACTGTGCTATGTTTTGTTGAATATCACTAACATTTTCATATGATTCATTGATCACGACAGCTACCAGGCATTGAGATGATCAGTAACTATTCCTTCCGCTACGGACGGTCACAATTCATCGACCTCCCGCTGGAGGTTCAACCCAACAAGGGTGTGCAAGGACAGAACCGAAGCGACAGGCACGATTCAGGTTTGTGGTGGAGCCATTCATGCATAGAGTATTCTAAGTATGTTTATGATGGTGATGTTGAGGATGATAGGCGATGATGATGATGATAGTGATGATGGTTAGTTCATATGATGATGAAATTAATATTGAGGATGCATGGTGAGATGATGGTGGTATTAATGAAAACAGTTGGTAGCTTGGTGAGAATGATAACGGTGATGGTAGTGGGGATGATGATACCAATAGGTGTGATGATGGCAGTGATGTTGAGAATGCCGTGGTGAGATGATGGTGGTATTAATGAAAACAGTTGGTAGCTTGGTGAGAAGAATACCGTGATGGTCGTTGGGATGATGATACTAATAGGTGTGATGATGGCAGTGAGTGGGGATGCAGTGGTGAGATGATGGTGGTATTAATGACAACAGTGGTAGCTTGGTAGAATGATATCAGTGATGGTCGTTGGGATGTTGATACTAATAGGTGTGATGATGGCAGTGAGTATGTTGCGACTTTGCAGGGGTGAGATTGAGATGTGATTGTGAGGTGATAGGTGCAGTAATGATAACAGTTGGTGATAATGGCTTGTTGAATGATTATTGTGATGGTAGTGAGGATGAAGAAGTAGTGTGATGATGGTCATTACCGTGACGAGGCAAATCTGCGACAATGCCCCATGCCCCCTCCCATCTGTTAGTTAGTAGCACTGTTCTCCCAGACATGAGGGTGACTAGATTTGGATAGCCTATCACCAAAGCTGTCAAACAATGGTGACATTTAAGCATAATAAGTGAAGAGAGCGGCCGGGGCAAAAAAAAATCCGTCTGTCTCCCTGAACTGCCAGTAGTAAGGAGACAGTTGCGGCCACAGTTCACAGTGCAGGCCAGGTGCATGGCGCCTGGCCTGCAACGTGAACAGGCCCATTATCGAGTTATCATAACAATGCCTTCTTTGTTCAACAGACATCACCTCCTGGCCCCCAGCAATCTCCAATCAAGGTCCAAGTCCTGCCTGACAGAGGGGGACTACGGACCCATGTACAACAAGCTCTTCGTCCACACCAAGTCATCACAGTACAAGAAACTCAAGACCGATTGGAAGAACAATGTGTACCTGGCCAAATCTAACATACAGTATGTGTCTATGCAGGCATCCAACGATCAGTGACCAAGTATTATCCAGTCAATCATAACTCGGAATTCTTGCTTGGAACTACAACTAACAGTGGTTTGATTGAAAAATATGTTCACAATATATGAAAGAATAATTTCATCTATGAATATTAACTAATATTTTCTCTGCTACAATAGTTTCAAAATATCAGCATTTGCTGTATAAACTCAATGGGCGACCTTTGCATGGATACTCAGGTCATGTCATCAGTCAGAGTGAAATTCATTCAAGTGAAAATAAATAACTCCACGAGGGAATATGCCAGAATTGCCAAATTTTGGTTTGTGGAGTTTCAACATGTCCTCTTTTCATCTGTACCAGTTTAGAAATGATAGTTGCATTACCATTGTACTTCCAAACATTGCATGTTCATTAGAACAGTGATTCACAGAAAAGCACTTGTATCAAATATTAGGCACCAATTTCAATAACACTTTATTCTAGACCTCCAGTCTGAATTCCACTGTGGTTCTTACTCATGGAGAGGCTCAGATTGCAGTTTTCTCTCTCATTGGGACATGAGCTTCTATCAGGAGGAATCAATGATCGAATTCCTATGGGGTTATTTTTTCGTAACATGGCTCTGCTATTTCTCTAGTGAGAATTGAGGAATGTAGCGAGAGGATTGGTGAAGTGAAGTAACGTTTGCATCATCAAGTGTCACCATCACTGAGATATTGGTTCCGATTTCTGCCAGACAGTAATAGCGTGGGTAGTTTGTGGCAACATATGGAATTCTACAAACCTTCGTCTTTGCCTCCCATTTTCTCCAGGGGCTGGCATGTATGCTGCCACGGAGATCGAGAAGCACACCATGGTGATCGAGTACATCGGGACCCTGATCCGTAACGAGATCTCCAACCTCCGCGAGAAGAGCTACAACGACGCCAACCGCGGCATCTACATGTTCCGCATCGACAACGACACCGCTGCGATTCCACGGCATGCTGCGAAACCCTGGGCCCGGGGGGGTCGTGGTATAAGTACATCAACCATCTTCTCCTGCGACCCCAACTGTGTGGCCGAGGTCGTGACCTTTGGCCCTGACACCAAGAAGATAATCATCTTCTCCAACCGGAAGTTGCACAAGGAGAGGAGGTGGGTAGTTTTCATGAGATAGATAGTTGTAGGGTGATCACATGTAATCTACTTTTGGTTCTCGACCTCTTTGGGATCGCCTACTCTGACTATCTTGAACAACCTCAACACCGCCCCCCCCTAATCCTGAACATACCCAGATGCTTAATTAAATTCAATCCAAATGTGGAAGAAATTGTGGATAGGGAGTGCAGTGACAGGCTGTAAGCACTTGAAACACCAGTGTCAATGCCTCTGCATAGCACTCCTCACTACCTCCCGGGTAGGGGGAGGGGGGGGGGGGGGGAATGGAGGGGTATGAGCGCTTTGGGAACCACTGATATGCTCTTAGACTGTTGTCAAGGCCACTATTACATGCTAACCTACCCTGAGTTACGCTGCTTCTTCTTGCCTAACATTACGCCACCATATAATTTGTTTTTCATTGACAGCTGACGTATGACTACAAGTTTGACATTGAGGACGACCGCCAGAAAAAGATCCCATGCACATGCAAGGCTCATACTGTAGAGTTGTAATGCACTGAAGCCACAGAGGCAATCAGCGGTGTTGGACGGTATCGTGTGGTCAGGCTGTACAGTGCAGTGGACACGTCCCTGTGTTGGTAGGGGAACTCAATGGTTCCCACCAGAAGATTCACGGCTCATGGTGCTGGTTAAGCATTGATCATGAGGGTCATCACATGCTGAATCATGCACTGATCAGCCTGTAATGTGAAAGTCATTCCTCCGTAACCTTGGTTATATGAACCTGAAACTAGTTTCAATAATTATGGTGTGATCATGTTACTAATCATGAGGTCAGCGCATGCCTCATCATGCACTGATCAGCCTGTAATGTGAAAGTCATTCCTCCGTAACCTTGGTTATATGAACCTGAAACTAGTTTCAATAATTATGGTGTGATCATGTACTGATCATGAGGTCATCACATGCTGTTCGTGCACTAGTCAAGCTGTACTATGGTAGGCATCACTTTGTAACCTTGGTTCTGTGAACCTGAGACTAGATTCAATAATTATGGTGTGATCATGTACAGATCATGAGGTCAATTACATACTGATCATGCACTGGTCAGGCTGTGCTATGGAAGGATCACTTTGTAACCTTGGTTCTATGAACTTGACCAGACCAAGTCACTAATTATGGTGTGACCATGCACTTACCATGAGGTCATCACATGCTGGTCTTGCACTGATCAGGCCATACTATGGAAGGCTAAGTAGAAATCACTTGTACCCCTAGGTTTACAACCTAGACAGATTCAGTAAATATAGTGGGATCATGTGCTGATCATGAGGCATCTCATGCTGATCATGCAAAGCTGCCATTCAAACTTACATATATAGTACCGAAGCAGAGATTTAGAATAATGATGACTCCAATCATCACTTTACAGGAGGTATGGACTAAACAACTCTATGGATTTTTCCCCATGAAAGCAGTACTGCGATCTCTGAATATCATTAACTCAAGTCATGAAATTTTCTTCGGATGATACACCATAAAAAGGTGTTGCATATTTACAAGTTGTGAGGAAAGCAGCTTAGAGCTCTGATGTCTGCCTAGAGCAGTGGCTGGTTCTGGCTGATGCTTTGGAATAGAGACGAATAGAGACAAATTAATTTCCAGTGAGGTTTGTTAGAGTGTATGTGTCTATGGCCAGGGGCATCGTGCTGGGTAGGTGTAAAACATTTTAATATAATGAGTATAAGAGGCTTGTTGGCTGCACACACACACAAACATGCACACGAATGACTGCTGACCAATTATTTGCAGTCTGGCTGTGTCCTGAGAGAACACATCCCTAGATGGCCTAATGACAGTATAGGCATATAGTTCTTGTGAAGCGATATATTCTCCAGCTCATCTGTCTTAGACCAAGAACACTCAAAGTATGCATCACGTTCCTCACAATCATGCTGCGTTCCATTTACCCTGTGAACACAGACAGTGTTCACGACTGACGGTGGTTCCTTTCGTCCTTTTTACTACACTGAAAATTTTGTGTGCAGAAATCATAGTTGAAGGTCCTTATTCCCAAGGGAGATTGTGTCATGTCTGTCTGTCTGTCTGTCTGGTGGAGAGGTGGCGATGATGGAGAGGGACTGTTCGCCTGGAGCACCCATACTATGAAAGATATGTTCAGTATTACTTAGGAGGGGTGGGGTGTGTAACTGTTAATCCCAACTTACTATCTAGTGGGGATTGGGAGTGGTGTAATGGGCTACAGTTGGCTAATTTAATCACAAAATTTAAATTATGCTGATTTAGTTCTATGATTTACCAGTACTCATTTTATTGGGGATTTAACTTGCGTGACTTTTTTCAGGGAGAGGGGCATAGCTGAACACACTTTTTGTAACAGCTTGTGAGCCCCCATTGTCTCTGGATCCGTAGGAATCTCAGCTGAAAAAATGCTTGGTAAATTGTATTATAAGACTGTAAATTAAAAATACATATTGTGTAAATTAATCACATGAAATACCTTTTTACTTGTATTGTTTATAAAATGTTGATGGTAGAGTTTGAGCAGTTCAATCACAAGTGGACGTCTGTACATTTAAAGCTGGATGTTGTCACATCCGAGAACAGCATACTTTTTTAAACATAACCAAAATCCCTCTATGATCTTTCATGCTTATACATGTTTTGACAATTATATGACTGGCGTTTCATTGTGAACCTGGGCAAAATCCCCCTTCATCTTCCTCCCCCCCCCCCCCTCTGTGACTCTTATGCACAATTCCACATTTTAGTTCCTTCTATGTTAAACGTGAAGGGAAGCCGTGAGTTCTTGTGTATGAATGGGACTTTTGTAGCAATTTAAATTGGTTCAGCTGGTCCATATGTAATTCACAGATCACTTCCTATTCTGATGAAGTATTCATTTATGGTAATGCCATACACGCATGAATATCCAAGCAAGGGACCCAAGGATTGCTGTTAGACTCTTCAAACATGGCTGGAAAATTAGCCCCCCCCCCCCCCCACCCCACCCCCAAAGAAGACAAAAACCGATTTGAACCAACAAAGCTAGATATATTAGACTTGATAACTTGACTCTTGTGTCAGGAGATATGAGTTCCCCGGGAAAAGCCAGCAGGAAACAGGAAAGTATCAACGTCCCAACACCGGCTATTCCAGATAAAAATGTATCGAATAATCCCCCTGGTTTCACCCAGCAGTGACCCTCTTCCAGAGTTGAGTTGAGTCACCCCTCTGTGCCCCCTCTCACCCTCCCCTACTCTGATGACCAGAGTTCTGGGCACTCACTTCTGCGAGTCATCGGAGTATACCGTACAGATAGAAACATACACAATTCGTTATAACTCTGTCTAGCATTTTGCCAATTTACCTGCATCTCTGCGCTCCTCCCCCTTCTCCATGTATAACCCCCCCCCCTTCTCCATACACCACCGCCCCCTCCTGCACACCATCCAAGATGCCCGCTATACATTCCTCTAGATAATGTCCTGGACCCAGACCTAATTTTCCTTATTTTTAATCCTGTTTTCCTTATTTCCTTCATACCACATTGATCAGTTTTTTGTGTTCAGGACCCCCTCCTCCCATCTAAGTCACCCCTCCCTCACACTGTAGTTACTCTCCTGCCAATAAAAGGGTCTGACCAAGTTTTAAAAATTGTACTGGACAAATTTTTATATTGAGATTTATATTCAAAAGGGCAACACTGAAATCTTACTGTTTTTGCAAATATTTCATTCTCAAAGCCAATGCAGTAAAAATTAATCGATTTGTCTATTGTTTCTTTGAACCGTGTGCATATAGTGAAATATATTTTAGATACTGGTGTGTGTGGGGTATGATTTGTTGTGGGAGATTAATTCTGTACTGAATGGTATCTATGTATTTTGTTTTGTGAGTTATGTTCTTAGTTTTGATGGTGTTGCACAATTAGTTATGTTTTTGGAAATTCAAGTGCTTGTCCTGTTTAGGCAGTCTGAGCATGTGAAATCTTTCTGAATATAAACCTTTTTAGACTATTCACCATTATGTATGGAACAGTAAAAGTCGGTTGTAGCTATGACAGTTTACGGACATTTTTCATGTTATGTGCAGTTTTGGCTTCTATTGTCAGTGAAGCACCTTCTTCTCTCCATTGACAAAATCGGCTGGAGGTTGTTCGATGACACTACTATTAGTATATTTTCATGTAATATGATTTATTTTTTTTCGCTTCTTTAATAATTCTTTTCAGTTATTCCACTGCCAAATTTAATTTTTCTGTTGCGTATTTGTACTTAAGTGTCGGACATCAAACCCAAATGAAATTGACCCTAGTTCGCTGGCATTATATGGTACTGAAATCATCACATTTCATATGTGTGATGTGTACACCTGATACGTTCATTACAGATTGTTGTAATATGTGCTCATGTTTTTGGTGCGTATTACCATTGATCAATGTGCACCTTGTTAGCATTGTTATCAGTTACAATGATTTTTGCACATAGTTTTACTGGGACAAAGTGTGTACAAGCCATGTACATGCTTGTGGTCGCATGCCAACAACTTTTAATCCAAGTGGGGAGCTTGTATTACAACAGCTTTGACCAAGATAATCGATTGCTATATAGTTTGTACTTTCATCTAGGTGAAGGGATTAGAGCTTTCTCTATTAATGAAATGTGTTTCATTTTTCAAGAACCCTTCAATTCCTCTGTGAATTTGCATTTATATAGAATTGTTGTAATTTATTGAGTGCAGTCTCTCCATTTTCTCCTCTGCGGGGGCTGTTGTTATTTTTTTCCTTTCCCTTCTGTTACTTTTCCTCCGCCTATTGTGCTCATCTAGACCTACTACTGTACATCTGTGGATATTCGCCAGAGTTCACACGTTTCTCTTTTTTGTCTCCTTTGTATTTCGGTGTAATAATCTTGACTAATTTGGATAAAACAAAAATGATATTAAGGCAAGTTATACACTAACACAGGATGGTGCTCTTCCCTAACTCATCTAATAAGCAATCAATTTTCTAGCTCTTGCTTGGGGATTGGGGTAGAGCATATCATGTACAATGAAATATCAAGAGTTATTACTAACAATCTGTTTCTGTTCCTTTTTTGACTCTCCTGAAACTTGTTCAACGGGATACTTATGTCACTCTCACTTTGTTGTGTGGTCTGTATGTCTGGTCTACTTCGCATCTCCTGAACCTTAGAAGCCATCAGTGCTGGAGGACTCGAGTCGTGACTAGTGTCAAGGACACGAGTACTCGAAGTTTCAATTACTCGGGAACGAGACGGCCCAAACACTCGTTCGAGACCTTGTCCGGTCCTCTATTTTTCCAAAACAGAAACTGATTTCACGATCGACAAGACAAACCAAAATAAAACGCCACAAACTCTCTGCAAAAAGTAGCCCAAACTTTCCCCACGTACTTCTGACTGCCCTGACTGCCCGATGTCTAAATCTGGAGAAATTACATCTTCCTCACACGCTCGCATGTTCTACTACGGTCACTAATCAATTCTAGCTAAAACAGATACCTGCTATGATAGTCACTTGTGCGAACAATTTATTGTCTCCGCCTGAGAGAATGAAATTTCAGGAGACTTAGTGGTCACTATGGGTGTGGGTGCGTGTTTGTGTGGTGTCACACTTCCTCGTGAGCAGATTCTTTCCAACGGCAAGTGCAATTGCCACGAAATTTTCAGGGTAGCATTCGGGTTGGTAATCACGATCTGATTAGATTTTAGGCACGCAAGTCACTGATTAAGAAAGGTAATGAGCCTATTATTAATTTATTGTTTAGGCTCGTGCGCAATATTACGGATGAACCGTAGGGTGCTATGGTGACTTGGTTTTGGCACATAGATTCGGGATTATGAGGTAGATGAACTGATTATATTTTCAGCCGTAAAATAGGGTCATCAAAGTCATTTGGGGTCAAAAACTGTTTTTTTTGTGCCATAACTTGGGACCAATTTGTGCCGAGGTTGGGAGTGCACCATTGTGATTCCCAAATCTTTGACCTCCATCTGTGGTGACCTTTGACCTCATTGGGACCTTTACCATTTTTTTGGCCGAAAATCAAATTTCGCGTTGTCATTTTCGGATCTAAAAGGTACTTTCCGATCGAAATTAAACCATAATTTGACCCTTTGTGGTGTAACATATCAGAGGTCTAAGTTTTTCAAATTCGAAATTAGTGCAGTTAGGATTTTCGTAGTGATTTGTTCATGGTGATTTTTAGAATGAGCGGGTCAAACTCCCTTAAAAGAATTCACAAGGTCACATGTCTGAATGATGTGGCTTATTTTTGAGTTACGATGGCAAAGCAAATCAAACTGTCATTTTTGTCGACATTTTGATATGTGACGAGCTTCTGTTGCTGAATAACTAACAAACTCCCGCTTCAATCGTGCACTCGGTTCTCAAGTTACAAGGGTCAAAGGTGTTTGATCCCTTTTTTGGCCCCAATAAAAAGCAAAACAAAATCAGCCCGTATACTTTAAGATACATAATGCTTGTAGGACGCGTGCATCTCATCGAGAGTAACATTTTTTCATGAAAACTGCCATGTCATCAAAAGTCATTCAAGGTCACGATGGACAAAAACTAATATTTTTTTGGAGACAACTTAAGGACCTGCTTGGCAATTGTTGAAATTTCGGACTGATGTACGTCTGTTGAGAACATTTTCCCATACAAACCATCGTCAAAAGGTCATTCAAAGTCACTATTGGCATATACCTAAAACTGCCATCGTAATGTGTTCCTATCCTGGAATAACTTCCAGTGACCTTTTCCTGATGTTGTTTAAATTTCAGGACAGTGTGTAACCCTCTAAGTTAAAACATTTTTTAAGAACGGCGGTCACGTCATCCAGGTCATTAAGTGTCAATTGAAGTCAAACCTATTTTTTGGCCATACATGGGATCCAATTCCTGCCGAGGTTAGGTGCGCATTGTTATCCATCGTTTACCTTCACCGCCGTGTGACCTTTGACCTCATTTGCCTTTAACCATATCTTAGTCGAATCATTTTCGTTTGCATTTTCCGGATCTCAAAGGTACCTTCTGCTCGAAATGGACACAGAATTTTAACACCCCATATGACCCTTTTTTGTGCGAATATATCAGAGGTCAAAGTTTTTCATTTGAAATTGAAGTGCATTAGATGTTCATATAGTTATTTGCCATTGTGATTGTTGTTAAACGGCATTCAACTACCCCTGATAATGAGGTCAAAATGCAATTTCGATTGTGTGCTTATTTTTAGAGTTACCGGCAAAGAAAATTAAACGGTCAATTTTTAAATCTCGATTTTTGGATATTGACGATCTCTGTGTCTAATAGACGAAGCAAACTCCCGCGTCGATCGGATGCATACTCTGTCCTCCAAAAAAAGTTTTTTTACAAGGGGTCAAAGTTTGGTTTCGATACCTTTTTCCCAATAGCATCGGCAGTATCCTTTTGAGATAAATCTTCTTTGTAGGACTGCGTGCATTCAAATCGAGATAACATTTTTCATAAAAACTGACTGTCGTCAACGGTCATTCAAGGTCTCTTATGGACGAATTTTTTTTGGGGGTGGACACGTCGTGACATTCCTTGGCAAGTTGAATTTAAGACAGGGTGTACGTCATGTGGGAGAAACATTTTTCATAACACCATCATCATCAAGGTCATCAGGTCACTTACGGGGCATAAACGCCAAATAGTATGTCTCCTGGAACTTCATGACATTATTCCTGATGTGGTTTTATTTTCACGAACAGGGTGTATCTCATCTTGGGTAAAACCTTTTTCATAAAAAGTCACATCTCCACGGTCATTAAAGGTCAAATAAATGTCCAAAACACTTAGGTGAACAATCTGATAGATTTGGGGACAAAAGTCCATATGTAAGGTAATTAGCCAATTTTTATGTAATTCTATTGTTCGGCTCGTTACAGATTACAGATGACCGTAGGTGCTATGGTGACGGAGTTTGGTACATTAAGGATGCGGGTAGGAAGTAGGATGTACTGATTAGATTTTCACCAGCGTTCAATATGGTAACTGCAGTCGTCTATTTGCATAATTTATGTCAAAAGTTCCGTCATATTTTTTTCCATTCCACCATCACCCACTCATTTCTGTGAGTAAGCACTCCGTCAATTATTCCTATATAAAATTGGATATTCCATGGGGGAGGACACTGGAGGTCATTCAGTGTGTCTTATATTTGCATGTGTTTTCCCCATTTCAAAGTTGGTTTGATTTTCCTGAGCTTGATTGGTATGGTCTACCTTATGTTTAGTCCCCCAAAATGTTAACATAAGTTTGACTCGAGTCACTGGGGGTTCTGCAGGGTGTATAAATTGTTCCGCATTCATGTGAAGGTCAAGTTTGTTGAATTCCCATGAAATGTATAAAGTGTGGTCCTGGATTGTTAAATGAGACCATTGTCGTAGCCCTAGGGGGGGGGGGGGCACGGGGGCCATGCCCCCCCCAATCGAACCCCACCTCCCCAATTTTTTCCTCAATTTTTTCGTTCATGACAACACCTGGCACTAATGCGGCCTCCTCTTCCCCATTTTTGCTCTGAACAAAGCCCATTTTTTGGGTCAATATCCAAACAGTGTGCAAAAATTTTGCGTCGCTTCGCGAGCAAGTAGTACTCGTTATATGTACATGTTTTTTTTTCTTTCCCCCCATGTGGAGTTGCGGCAAGTTTTTTCAGATCATAGAAGACATGGCATCCGAGGGTGGGGGGGGGGGGGGGGGGGGGGGGGGTGCGTCGATACCCCTCACAACCATTTGTCTCTTCTGTTGTTCCCTCTCTCTCCTCATTCCAGCCAGATTGCTTGAACAGTTCACTCGTTTGGTCATATCCAACCAACATAGGCGGGGTGCAAGGGGCGAGAGCACTAGCTTCCCCCCAGTTCGGGCAAAAACATTGGCGAAAATGATGAAACAACCGCCGCAGAAATATTTACCCCCCGTAAGCGCTATAGGTGGATATCATATAGCTATCCAAGCAATGCGCAGAAATTGCGTCTCCCCTGCGCAGTAGTAGCTGTCAGGGCGGTCGGAGCGTTCGAAAAGTGGGGGGGACACATCGGATGCAAATGACCATCTAAGTCGGAGCGGCCACACGTTGTCGCGGAGCGTACAGAAATTTCAGATTTTCATAACCCTCCAGATCGACGGAAAGGCACTGCCCGAGCTCAATGCACGCCTCTACATTTGTGATTGAGTAAAAAACAAAAAAAAGTGTCATTGTGCATACTGGATGGGATTTAACCCCTATTATCACACAACCTAGTATTTTTTTATTCCTTTTCTACTCGGCTTAGTTTGCGGGGGATCCAGGGTTCTACCAAACGGTCTCTGGTTGGATCGAAGAGAAAAGCCACAGGCGTACGGACCACTCAAATTCGGGCGCAGAAAATTCCGTATCCGAATTTTCAATTCGTCATTGGAACTACCGGCGCGCGCCGAAGCGCGGAAAAAAATCATGTTTCCGGGCATTTTATCGAAACAGACTGCCAAAAATTCAGCAGGCATTTTCTTTCACTTATCTTTTTCCCCTCCCATGTTCAACGAATTTTCGCCCTAATTTGTCATCTCAGAAGATTGTGGGGGGGGTGGGGGGCTTGAGTCTGCCCGTAAGGCTTCTGAAATTAATCGAGGAACTACATGCTTCGAATCATTACAATCGCATAGTAGCCAGCCTGCAACGCCGTGAAGAAACACGGCAATATTGCGCGCGCAACACTTGACAAATTATGCCCTTTTTGGCTATTCGTTTAACGCATTGGTAAAATCCTTACCCTTCGGCCGTCTAGTCGGGTCCAGAATTTCCCCTGGGGTCCGCACCTGGAAATTATTATTGGACTTGAGACAATTTCAACGCGATTATTGTTTGGGTTGACATAATTGAATCATTTTAGAGTGATACAAAATCGGGCTTTCTATTTATTTTTTTTTATGACGTCCGAAAAGTGGGGGGGACAAACGCTATGATATCCCCCCCACTTTTGAAAGTGGGGGGACATGTCACACCCCCCGTCCGCCACCTGTTTGACGCCCATGGTCGCTGGGTTTTGTTTGTCTGCTTTTAATACACACCGATAAACATTTGAGATTCGGGGCAATTGGTTAGTTTTTTTTTTTAGATTATTGCAATTGTTGTCCTGTGGCTATAGACTCCCTGGGTATCATGCATCCCTGGCCAGCTAAGGCATGACCATAAGGAGGAGGGAGCGAGCGTAGACACCCCCTCAAATTCATACCAAGACTTTGATTCATCGTCCAAAATGATGTGCCGAAAAGGATAAAAAAATTAGACCGAATATACAGGCAGGAAATGAACAAAATTCAGAAAAGCGAATTCGGGCGAAATTCAGGAGTCATTTTCAAAGCAAAACAGCAATTTTTTCCGCGCGTTCCTGCTGCGGTAGTACTTTTTCCATCATGCGTCCGTTCAAGATTTTGAGAATTTTTTTATCCCCCCCCCCTAAAAAATGGAAGAGTCCTTAACGCCATGATCTGAACCAAGTGGAAATAGAAATTTGACCACTTCTCAAGAACAAGAGTTTTTTTATGGAAAAATGACTTCAAATGATGGCAAATGTTTAACAAGATTTCATCTGAGGGTTCCAAAAATTCTAAAATTTTCCAAAGGTGAGGGCTTTCAAAAGGGGATGGGTGTTCTCCAAAGGGGAGGGGGACCCCATGGCCACCCCAATCAAAATTCCTGGCTACGCCATGAAATGAGCAAATGGGTTCATAGGAGTTGATATTGTGTTAACTTGCATAAAATGAGGCAAATCTTAGTCACCTTTCCACCAACTTATACTTCTTCCCTCTTCAGTAGACATTGTCCCTAATCAGTCCTTACGAATTCGAATTGATCACTGAATTAGAAGGTGTTAAATGCTTAACCCAAATCTTAAGCCCCTTTAATGCCTTGTAATTGTTTGCATGTGAACTATATGATGGAAACCTGATCGCGCAAACCATGCAGACACTGGGGCTATCGCCATCTGTTAGTTGAAAAATTGTTTGCATTTTAAATCAGCATGGACAAATATATATCCATATTTTTTTAAAAACAAATCAATATGTGATGGCAGTGGGTATTCATTCCACTTCTCCGCGTACATAGTAATCAATGTGAATATTCATGGCAAAAATGACCGGCAGGCAGTGTAATTCTCTGTAATTCATTGGGGTGCAATTGCTTTCGCCCCACGAACATTTCCAGTAACAATAATCTTTCGATATTTCATTGACGATATAGCCGTCAGACCAATTTATTAATGTGGCATAGTGAGATAGATTGAATAGTAATGAAGGTAGTGTGACTTGTGTGAATAAGATTCGCAGGGGGGGGGGGGGTTCACATGATGAAGAAAGATTCCATACAAAAGGAAATGAATTTGAAGAATATCAATTTCATATCTCTATGCTTTTCAATGGTAGATAATGCATGGCAATCGATATTTTTATATTTTAATTTCATAACGTATTTTACCTTTTTTTTATAGATTTTTTTTTTATTGGAATGTTGTCGGTATGCTCCAGGAAGTCATGCCTGCAAGTCGACCTCCATTTGTGTTGCACTCAAAAGTATAGTCAGTTACCCTTACTCTCGGCTATCAGAGTAAAATCAGAAGACCTCCAAGATCGTACCTGTCATGAAGGTATGACCGCCGTCTCTATTAAAGTCCTTGTTACGTCAGTACTGTTATCGTAGCGCTGCATTTAAAACAGTGCCTGGTATAGCAAGCGATACAGCCGTTGTTAAGATTTGCTTTGAATTTGTAAAGTAGTACAGGTCAAATTTACATAAATGACTCTCTGACTCGGAAGCCCAATGACTCGGACTCGGATAACTCGGACTCGGCTTGAGAGACTCGACTCCAGCACTGGAAGCCATCATGCTGACATTTTTGTGTACAATAGTCCATAAATGGTGTAAACGATGAAATGTTGTCGACGTGCATCCACTTTTCGTCCAAAATACCATACTAATTTGCATAAATTGCATATTTATGAAAATTGGCCCACAATCTTGCGTACAACATTCTCTTGATTGGTAGGGCATATTTGTGATCCGTTATGAATAAAAATATAATGCATACACAACTGATTACTTTCCCATATTGCTCATTGAGCTATTCCTAATTTGCATAATTTATGCCAGTTTTAGAAGTTTGTTGGATTCCCACTAATTTGTGGAAGATTGAAGAATTTTACAGTAGGGTTCGCAGTCTCCAAAGTCATTTTAATGTGACTATTTGCTTTTAGGTATTCTAATTGCATAGCAGATTTTTTGAATATCCATGGCCTTGTCTTTGTTTGTATGCTATTGTACCAGTTCAATGGGAAAGAGGTGCAACTACTTTATTCAGCCCAGATTATTTGATCCTACATCGTAATTCCCAGTTTGCCGGCAGAGATATCCGGTATCTTTGTTTTTTTTTTTTTTTCATATTTCATCACGTACACTAAATGGTCCTATACATTCCAACAACTCTGCAGATTGGCGGGAAGGATGTAAAAACAGGCAATTTTTGGGTTGATCAGTATCATAATTAGAACACATGGGCGCAGAAGTTGTTGAAGGTCATTATAATGATTTTTTATATTACTAGAAAATATGCCCATTCCTCACTGGACTGCCTGCACTTCGAGGTGGGTGCTGTATAGTCATGGAACATATTGTTCCTCCTCACTCATGTGGAGTTTTGGGACATGTGAGACCCTTGATTAAAATTGGGCAGGTCTGTATTCTTGATATCATGGGACTTATCCGAATTTCAATCACGATTGTTGCTCCTTACGCTAAAAAATATGCTATATGTCTGGGTGAGCTTTCTGCGATGTGCTGGTTCACCGATTTCGTTTCTTCTGTCAACACTCGACTCCAAATTGCTACTCTTACAAATAACCTTTGATGGATCATGATGACTTGGTCACAATGAAATCTTGGGCTATCAGTGGTTTCCAAGATTTGAGCACAAGGTTGGTGTGGGCCCTGGCATCATGCGATCACCAACATGCTTTCCACGATGGTGGTGTACATTCTGATGTTCGTGATCATTATAATGGTCTAACCAGGGTACCTTTCAGGTTCCAATTTTCCATCAAAGGTTGCACTTGGGCCATATTTATTGAAAATTTCATTCACACAATGGTATTTGAAATGCATCTCCCCCACAAGTTTCATTTGGTTTGATCTTTTCTTCAAATTACATGTAATGGCCTTGGGTAGGGAGGGCCATTGGGGTGTTTCGGAATTTTGGGGCCCATGAATTCCATGTAAAAAATGCAGAATGCTTAGCCCTACAAATTCTGTGACATTGCGGAAGTTGTCATAAGATGGTGTAATAGTCATACTGTCATGTTCAGGAATATTTGGTTCCAAGTTCCCACTCGGCCCAATGCCCCCTTTTCCCCCATTTATTAAACCACACAATGTGCTTCGACTGCATCTCCTCTTACAGCTTCAAATCGATTTCCGTTAAGAGAATACATTAGAGGCATTGGGTCCATTGCGGGTGTTTGCAAATTTCCGGCCCGATCCCCATTGTGGACCCAGGGGCCCCCATTGAAATAACGGTCTAGTAATGCTCTTGGTACCATAACTTTGATTGTTCGCAGGATTTTCGGTCGAAGGTCCCAAATGCCATTATGACATCATTTAGCCCATCAGTCACTTTTTCTTCAGATTTGCACTATTGGAACTTGTCAACCCGCCTGACAAAGTTCAGGAAGAACTTAGGGCGATCCCTATTTGTCGCGTGTGTGTGTGAAATGTTATTCCACATTTCAAAGTTTTTACGTTTTTCATGAAGCTTTGGGAAGGGTAATGTTTATTCCCCCTCAATTTAACATTGACTTGCGTCACTGGGGGGGGTATAACAATGTGGTATACTTTGCTTCATCATGCAAATGTTCATGTTTTGTTGATTCCCTGGAACGTATTGAGTGCAAGTCCCACTATTAGTATGATATATTTCTGTATCATGAAAGTTGAGTATATGTGTCTAATTTGGCATATTCCGGGCAATTTTTATTAGTCACATTTCCACCAACTCCTACTCCCTTTGGTCAGAACAGGTCATAATTAGTCCCTCATGATTTTAATTGTTCACTGATAGTAAGCTGTTTCTGTTAATGCTGTACAAATCTCGGACAGAGAGAATGACTCCTATTGTTTTGGATGGTGACTGATGGAAGGAACCACTGACCGCGTACCCAGCGAGACACTGGGGGCAATATCTTGTATTTATATATGTACTCGCAGTGAGCTTCTATGTCCATGGCACTTGTGACATCAGCGTTCGCCAATCAGTCCCTTAACAGTAAATTGCACTAGTGGAACATAACACATACGAGGTGAGCTGCTGTGCCATGGCACCCTTGTTTGTAGGTTACCAAAGTATCAATTCCGAACCACTTTTCTCGGTACCTGGAAGTTCAAAGAAGTTCAACCGTTACAGCCGACCAACATGCTTGTAACACCAGGCCCCTGCGAACGATTTTCATACTGGGTGCTGAGCAATCGCTGACAAATGCACCTCACCCTAACCCCCTGCACAAAACCTACATTTTCGTCCTTTTCATTTTCAGATTTTAGCTTTTGCATTTTTTGTAACTTTTATGTTTGTTACTTCAGAACGCAATCGCGGATTCCGATTAGACAGTACGCTCTGATTGTACGCGTACGGTACCCTAATCAGTTATTAGCAGCACGAGGCAGTGCTAGTGGCAACCCATAGGCAAAAGCAAAATTAACCATACGGGCGGCGTAGTAGCCATGTTTCTGATGTAAGAGAAAAGTTCACTCTCAGGGTCCCCTTAATGGACGCCGTCAGTGAGGGTATCAGGGAAGGGGAGTTTCCATCCTCCCCTTTGAATATTTCTGGCTGTTTCGAAGATGCAATTGTTTCAAATACTAGATCAATGAGTTGAAAAATGTCCTGCTTTTCATATTAAGCACGGATAATATATTATTTCACTGTTTTTTTTTGTTTTTTTTTGGTTTGGTATGATCCGGCACAGGGTTTGAATATGAGTGGGAAATATGAGGGTATCCGCCCTCTAAGCGGACGCCATAATGGTTTGGCGCGGTATCGTGCAGGAATTTTTTTGGTTTTAAGACCCTCCATATTGCAGGAAACGCACTTCTGGGGGTTATATGGCCGTAAGCAACATCCCAAAAAATCTCGTCAATAATTCCCGCATTTTTCTATTTCAAGAAACATACTTGCATGAACTCGGATCAATGTTTATTCCGTACAATTAGGACACAATCTTAGTCACATTCCCAAAACTTATACTTCTCTTCACCTTCAGTAAGACCTTGTACCTAATCCAGTTCCTTACGATTCGACATTGATCACTGATTAGAAGGTGGTTAAATGCATAATAAAAAAAAAACAATAAAAAGAAACCAAAATCTTCACAGCAAACACTTGAATGCCTTGTAATTGTTTGCATGGTGACTATTAGATGGAAACACTGATCGCGCAACCAGGCTAGACACGGTGGCGATCGCTGTTATTTGAACAATTGGTTTGCATTATAAATCAGGCAGGACAATATATATCCTATTTTTAAAACAATCAAATTAATTTGATGGCATGGGTCTTCCACTTCTCCGCGTAGCTAGTAAATTCATGTGAATAGAGCATGGCAAAAATGACCGCATGCGGTAATTCTCTGTAATTCATGGGGTGCAATTTCTTTCTTCGCCACCACGAACATTCCAGTAACATAATCTGAATCTTTCGATATCTTTCGATCGATATGCGTCAGCTTATTTTATTTATGTGGCATAGTGAGATAGATAATGATAAGAATAATGAAAGGTTATGTGACTTGTGTGAATAATGATTCGCGGGGGGGGGGGGGGGGGGTTTTCAATGAGAAGAAGCTTCCATAAAAAGGGAGATGAAATGTGGAAGAAATCAATTTTCTTCTCTCAATGCTTTTCAATGCTTAGATCATGCATGGCACTCGAATATTTTTTATAATTTATTTTCATACTTATGTTATACATTTTTTTTATATATTTTTTTAATTGGATGTGTCCCATTATGCTCAGGAAGTCCATGCCTACCGGCAACTCCGCTTTGTGTTGCACTCAAAGTACTAGTCCAGTATTAATACCGCTTACAAATCTCGGCTATCAGAGTAACTCAGAAAGACCTCCAATATCGTACCTGTCATTGGTTGAACCAGCCCGAGTCCTCTATTTACAAGTTTTGTTACTGTCAGTACATTGTGTCATTATCCCTGGCATTTAAAACATGCCCAGTATAAGCAAAGCGATACAGCCGTTGTTAAGAATTTGCTTTGATTTGTAAATGTATTATCAGGTCAAAATTGCATAATGACTCTCGGACTCGGAAGCCACTGACTCGGACTCGGATAACTCGGACTCGATTGAGAGGAACTCGCACTCCAGCACTGGAAGCCATCATGCTGACTTTTTGTGATAAACAATGTGCCATAAGTGGTGTACGATTAAGATTGTCGACGATTCATCCACTTTTCGGTCCAAAATACGCATACTCATTTGCATAAATTTGCATATTTATTTGAAAATTGGCCCAAAGCTTGAGTACAAGATATATCTTGATTGGTAGTGCATTTTGGTGATCCAGTTTCCGAGTGAATATAACAACTATATGCATACACAACTGATTACTTTCCCCAGATGTGCTCATTGAGTAGTCTAATTGCCCCACATAATTTATGCCAGTTTTAGAAGTTTGTTTGGATTCCCTCCCAAGAACTTGGTGGAGATTAATAAATTTTACAGTAGGGCGAGTCTCAAAGTCCTTTAATGATGCAATTTGCTTTTAGGAGTCTAATTATTTGCATATGCAGATTTGTGGAAATCCATGGACTTGTCTTGTTTGTATGCTATTGTACCAGTCAATGGGAAAGAGTGAACATACTGTTATTTCAGCCAGATTAATGATACCTACGCGTAATTCCCAGTTTGCAGGCAGAGATCATCCAGGTATCTTTGTTTTTTTTTTCATGTTCACGTACATAATGGTCTATACATCATTAGCAACTTCTGCAGCTTGGAGGGAAGGATGTAAAAAAAAGGCAATTTTTGGGTTGATCAGTATCATAATTACACACATGGGCGCAGAAAGAAGTGTTGAAGGTCATTATAATGATTTGTAGGTATTACTAGAAAATATGCACATTTCCTCACGGACTGCTGGCAATTCGAAGGTGGGTGCTTGTATGAGTCAGTTGGAACTTATGTCCTCCGAATAAGGTGGGAGTTGGGAACATGTGAAGACCTGATTAAAAGGCAGGTCTGATTAATTGAAATCAAGGGATTATCCAGAATTTCAACGATTGTAGCTAACTTGGCCATATGGCTGGGTGAGCTTCTGCGATGGTGCATGGTTACCTATTTAAGGTTCTGGAACAAATCGGACTCAAGTGCTTACTCGTAACATTCTTTGAGGAGATCATGATATGAACTTGGTCACAATGATTATTGGGCTATCAGGGGTGTCCAAGAATTTTGAGCACAAGGCTTGTGTGGGCCTGGCATTCATGCAGATCACCAAAATGCTCACGATGTGGTGTACAGTTCGAGTTCGGTAAGATAATGGTCTAACAGGCGTACCTTCAGGTTCACAATTTCCAGTCAAAGGTTGCACTTGGCCCATTTTATGAAATTCACACAATGGTATTTGAATTGCATCTCCACCCACACGATTCATTTGATCTTCTTCAAAGTTACGTGTAATGGTCATGGGTGGGAGGGCCATTGGGTGTTCTTGGAATTTGGGCCCAGGAATTCTCATGTGAAAAAATGCAGAAGGGGCGTATCCTACAAATCTGTGACATTGCTGAAGTTGGGTCATAAGAATGGTTGTAATGTATGTAAGAGTCATAACTGTCATGTTCAGGAAATTTTGGTCAAGGGTCCCACTCGGGCCCAAGGGAATCATTTATATGAAACAAACACCCACAAGGTTTCCCTAGCTTCGAATGAATCTCCTCTAACAGCTTCAATCGATTTCCGTTAGAGATAACATTAGAGGAGGCAGTGGTCCATTGCGGGTGTTTGCAAATTTCCGACCGATCCCAGTGTGGACCTCAAGGGGACCCCATTTTGAAAGAAAGGTCATAGTAATGCTTGTAAACCATACCTTTTGAGTTCGTTCAGGATTTTTCGTCGACGGTCCCCCAAATGCCATTATTGACATCAATTTTAGCTCAATCAGTCACTTTTCTTCAGATTGCACTAGTGGAATGGTCAAAACAAAAACCGAGCCTGAACAAAGTTCAGAGAAGAGACTTAGCGATCACTTTGTCGGTGGTGTTGTGAAAGTGTTTTATTCCAAAATTCAAAGTTTTTAGTTTTTCATCAACGCTTTGAAGGGTGAGTTTATTCCCCCTCAAATTTAAACATGGACTGAGTCACTGGGGTTGGTAAGGTAATAATACAATGTGGTATAATTGGCCTCATTCATTGCAACTGTTAGGTTTGGTGTTGGATTCCCATGAAAAACGTATGGGAGTGCAGTCCACATAGTAATGAGCTATTTATGTAATCAATGAAAGTTGAGTATTGTGTCTAATTTGCATAAGGTCCGGCAATTTTAGTCACCTGTCCACAAACTCCTACTCCTTTGGTAGACAGGTCAATAATTAGTCATATGGAATTGGAAAGTGTTCACGATTAGTAAGCTGTTCTGTTATTACATGCTATACCAGAACTTGGAAGCAGCACATAGGAATGACATCATAAATTGTTTGGATGGGACTGATGGAAGGAACCACTGACAGCGTAACCAGGCGAGACACTGGGGGCACTCTCTTGTATTTATATTTACCAAGTGAGCTTCTATCCATTGGCACTTGTGACATCAGCGTTAGCGCATCCATCAGTCCGCTTAACTTAAATTGCAACTAGTGAAAACATACACATACGAGGTGAGCTGCTGTGCCATTGGCACCCTTGTTTGTAGTTACCGAACGTATCATTCCCGACCACACTTTCTCGGTACCTGGAAGTTCAAGTTCACAACCGCTTACAGCCGACCAACAATCTTGTTAACAACGGAGGCCCCTCCCTGCGAACGACTTTTCATACTGGGGGTGCTGAGCGTTCCTGACAAAAGGCCCTCCCCACCGCCCTGCACAACAACCTACATTTCGTCTTTTCATTTTTCAGATTTTATCTTTTGCCATTTTTGTACTTTTTTTTTTGTTACTACTTCTAACGAATCGCGTGATTCCGAGTAGACGTTCTCTCGGGATGTCCGGCGGTACGGTACCCTAATCAGTTAATTAGCAGCACGAGGCAGTGCTAGTGGCAACCACCCTGAGCCAAAGCAAATAACAGTACGCGGCGTATTAGCCAGGTTTCTGGTGTAAGAGGAAAGTTAACCTCATGGTCCCCATTATGGACCGCCGTCAGTGAGGGTTACGGGAAGGGAGTGTCCATCCTCCGCCTTTGAAGATTCTGGCTGTTTTCGAATGCAAATATGTTTCATACTCGATCAATGAGTTGAAAATGTCCTGCTTTTCATTTATCCTTGATAATAATTATTTCCCTGTTTTTTTTTTTTGTTTTTTTTTGGTTTGGTAATGATCCGGGGTTTGAATATTGAGTGGGGAAATATTGAGGGTATCGCCTCTAAGCGGAGCGCATAATGGTTTGGCGCGTACGTGCAGGAAGTTTTTGGTTTTACCGACCCTTACCTCCAGATTGCAGAAACGGCACTTCTGTGGTTATATGGCAGTAAGCAACATCCCAAAATCGTCAATAATTTCCCGAATTTTTTCTATTTCAAGCAACATACTTGAAGGAACTCGGATCACTGTTATTCCGTACAATTCGGGGCCACCGTCGGTTGTTGACGCGTAGGGCATAATAAAAGTTTTTGTTTTTACATACCCCCAGATTTGAAGTAACGGCATTTCCCTGGACCGTAGGCAGTAAGCAACTTCTTCTAAAATGGCCCTTAAATGTCGAATTCATATTCAAGAAACGTTCTTGAAGGAACTATCGCTGTGTCCTTCCTTACAATTCGGGCGAGCGCGGCCGCACCCCTCAGTGGACTCGTAGGGTAAAAGGGGATGTTCATTTTACGTATGGCAGTCGGCAACGGTCTCTAAAATTTGCATAATTTACAAAAAAAATTGTATTTCACAACGTTCTTGAATGACCTGAATTATGTTTATTCCTTACAAAGCATCAGTGGTCTCGTATTAGGTTAAGGAAATTTTGAGCCTACGAATCCCCCACATTGCCGGAACGGTACTTCCCATGTCTTAATGGCATTAAGCAACATCCCCCCAAAATTGACAATAGATTCTAAATGTATATCTTCAATTTTAACCACACTCGAAGAACTCGTTTATTCATTACATTCGTACCACTCAGTTGACTGTACCGTACAAGAACCGTACGACCACCCCCCCCCCCCCCCCCAATTGCAGTAGCGGCCTTCCACGACTCATGGCGTATGCAATCACTGAAATTTGCATTTTAATTTCAAAAACGTGATGTTAATCGTTACATTTCCTCATCGTAGTCCTGCCATTCCTACCATAGCCCTCTTAGAGATCGAGGACCCTTCCATTGGGTTGGAGGCTGCTCGCAGATTGAAAATCCCGTCATGGAAATGTGTGTTATTTTTCGGCATTTTGATTGAAAGGATTGAGCCAGTCAGTAAGACATTTGGTCAGTTCTTCAGATTTTTCCGCTCAAATTTTCCGTCCGAATTTCTCATTTCTCAGAATTACTTCGCCCCCGCCTCCGCGCCTTTATAGTGCCGTACGTCAACCACGTAAACTTCCATACTAATGTTCACGATCCCCTGACCAGTTGTTTTGCCCTGTTCTCTGTCACGTGGGCCAACTGTATTATACATGGTCCGGACTAGGATACACCGCGCGGCCAGCGCTTTTTTTTTTTTTTTTTTTTGGCCTTTGCGGCCTTACTCAACAAAAATTTAACCAATCTAATAAGAAAATTGAGTTGGCATTTTTTGTTGGCCGTATATACTGTACCATATGAGCATAGGAATTTTTTTTCGCCAGTCAGCAAAATATTGGGGGGGGGGAAATTTGATATTATGCCGCCCACCAAAAATGGGGAAAATGTCCCACCCGTCCCCCCGTGATCGCCGCCCCCCCCATGGTAATGATTCTTATTTTTTAAGGAATCCAAAATATGATTGAAAACTTCCGTCATGTGCATGTGGTTTATGGTGATGTGCTCGTCAAATGCGAATGTCACAGTTGACGCGAGGCGAGGCAAAGGAAATATTTAAACACAATCAGGCCTCAAGACCACCGGAAAGGCCAGTTAATTACTTGACTTAACCATGTTCACGTCCATTACACAAGATTAACAGAGCACAAAAACTATCGGTGATAGAAACAAAATGATGAGATTCGTTCAAGGAATCTTTACACTGGCAACCTTCAACCCTATGGTCGGGAAAGCCTGGCTAATGTGCAAACCCCACCGAATGTTGAAGTTGACGTTAGGTGGTACCGTGAGCAACATACAAGTTACGTACATTTTTAGATACAGATGGAAATTCTTGAAAAATTCAACGTTTCGGTATTTTATCAAGTTGTAGGTGCCTTGAGTGATTTTATAAAACAATTATAGGAATAACTTCAAGAGATCTTTTGTCAATACAATCAGGATCAATAATCCAAATCAAATCAAGTGAATTAGGGGTCATATTAGGACATCTTCCATTCAGTGCTCAAGGTACACTGAATAACAAACTTATGCAGCCAGCTATCGAGAACAGGATACAAATTTTGTGTGCAAAATTGATCCATGACAGCCTTTAAGCCCAAAAATCGCCCTGGGGTGCTGGACACAATGACCCCTGAAATCGGTAGGGGTGTTCCGCACCCCGTCATAAAAATCTGGGGGTGCTGCAGCACCCCAGGCACCCCCCCCCCCCGTCGCAGGGGCATGGGTAAACAAAACACATAGAGTAAATCCACTGCATTACAGTGAACCATGAAGTGAAGACCTCCCAAGGCAAAAGTGCATTAATTTTTAGTTTTACAAAAATTTCAGGCACCTCAATCAATGCGAAAGGTTGAAGTTTTCAAGAATGATGAAACTAAACTGCCCACAGAATAGCAGGTGGCTGCAGAACTGAGTAACAGCAAGCACCATGAACGGTGGTTGGAGGAAAATCTAATATCCTAAAATTGGAAATAAAGATACAATTTTGTTGACATTTAGATTGAAGCCTCACTAAACTAGTGTTAACCAGATATTCTGGTATGCATGAGGGGTTAGGCATCAATTCCCGAACAGTATAAGTTTCAATTGTGCCATTAATTTTAACATTCGTATTTGGCAGGGAAAATAATAGCCGTCGTTGTGTATTCTAATGAATATAACGCTTCAGTGTGGGGGCTAGGGTAATCTCCCATATGACCTATGGACTCTGGCTTACATGGGGCAACCAAATTTCACGTTATTGTACTAATGCTTTATTGTTAACATATTGTATCCATGCGACGGCCTTTATAGAATTACACCTGAATGGTGTGGATGCCAAGCAGGATCAGAGCTATCGATATCAAAGACTTTTGAAATGGAATCCATCTTCCAGCATAAATACCACAACAAAGTGGTTAAGTTCAAATCTAGTTCTGCAATCTATTCCATTGGATAGGCTGCTCATGAAATTCCAAATGAGAAGCATAAGAAGATAGGGTTCTTCCTCTTAAGCCCTCATGTTATGACCAAGCCATGGACATGCTGTACTGTAGTCCTATACAGAACAAGTCAGTGTTGAGCCTGTTGCTAAGCGCAAAAGCGCCCTCACCTAAACAAGTAGTGTTATAGTGACTGTGATTTGGCGACGCCATTCGCATTTTGTCAGAATATTAGAATATGTTCATGTTTGACAGCCCCCTCTGGTTGGAGTTCACATTAATTAGCTCCAATTCACTCTGTGAAGCTATACTTCACGGCTAGTTCGTGTTCCTACCAGACGCAATCAATTTGTATTTCAAATAAATTTTAGTTTCTGTGTTCCTGTAATGGATCAGCTGACTTTCTGAAACAGGATAACACTCACTGAATATGTTCCAAACCTTTGCATTATGGACATACTATTATGTCCGGGAAGCTGATTTGATGAAGCAACAAAGGTAAGCGTTATAGCGCAAATAGTTCACTTGTGGTCTCTGACGGGACTTTGAACTGGGCACGCAATATGCAGTCTAATGTCCTCTCCTGTTAATATAATAGCTCCATGGTTACGACAGGGAGAGATGAGGTCAGGCCTAGTCTACCACTCTCAATATACAGGCCCAGGAGGGGGAGGCTACTGAATACAAAGAATGAATGTAGCCTAACATTATTTTTGATCAAATTGTTATTATATTCTGCCATAAATGTGTCTACATTATTTCAGAGAATACATAGCCTGGGAGTACCATGACCCGCCCACCTAGTAGAATATGTGGTAGTCAAATATTAAAAAGAAGCAGAATGGATGACATTACTATAACATTACGTGATGTATTATTGTCAAACAACTTAGTTTTAGGCCAAGTAAAAAAAAAAATGGGAGTTTTTACTCGCTAACTTTGCTGAAAGTTGGGCGTGAGGGCCTTTTTTTTTCTTTTCTTTTTTGCTCTCAGACAGTCCAGAATACCCATATTTATACTGTATTCGCGGTCAGCAGTTTTGGAATTGAGCATGAGGCTTCTTTTTTTTCTTTTTTCCCCTGAGGTTTATCCCCCAAGTGGCCACAAGCCATCCCAAAATGTTCCTTACCTAGTTTGCTGGTCATCAGTAGTAAGCTTCTTCTTCTTTCAAACATATTTTGAAGCAATTTTCAGTGAAGTTGTCAAAAAAAAAAGAAATTTGACAATTATCTAAAAAAGCGTGCGGGCGGGGGGGCGAGAACTGCTTTTTTTTTTACTTGGCCTTATTCCAATCGAACAAAACATTAAAAGAAAGAGCCATAGGGTCCTTGAAACCAGGGTGTGCACTTGAAATGAAACTCACTATATACTTTGAGCCGAAAAATTGCATACAATGTGGAATGTGTTATCATAGCTAACTACCCAACACAATTTTGTGTGCCATACTCATAATGCAACAGCACAGATTGCCTTTTCGGATCCCACTGTGTATGGTGATGAGAACTTGTTTCAGACAGACCAATGTTTAAAATCAAATTTACTTCAAAACATAGCGCCCTACGCAAATTCGCCTATCATACAAATATAATATGCGCTGTTTGGATCAAGATACCGTTCGGGTCATGGTACTGCTGCTATTTAACTTATTGTAAACAACTTTTCAATACATACTTAATGCAAATAAAAAATATAAATATAACCCTCTATATAATAACGATGATAAAACAAGTTCATATAGTGCAAGATATGACATGTCTCTAAGTGCTTTAAAAATGTTAATAGTACACAGGTACAAATATTAACCTGAAACCTGTTTGCTACAAATCCTACCACATTACTAAGGCTGGGATTCGCATAATTATGAAAGCAGGATGTGACACAATCCCACGATTAGAGGATAAACACGAATACCCAATGATTGTATCAAAATCATCTGCAAGCAGTTTGCAGAGATAGAAGTTCCATTGTAGCAAAGAAACATCCAAATGAAAGGAACAAGGCATGTGTAGGCAAATGACCAAGTGTATTTTTTTTTTTTCAATGCCAGCATCATTTCACATCATGGTAAGTTAAATCTATGGTATATCTTCCTTATAAAGCAATGTATCATCTTTGTTCATTAGTGGCTAGATAGTATGGGCCTTTCACATCAATACACAGTTCACTTCTCCTAAAATATCAACATCCCTCGAAAGATGATAATTTTGACACTCAGACCGCATGCTGCATTGGTTATCTATGGAATGGAGAGCCTTACACGATACAAAGACACCCCTGACCGAGACTGAATATCTACTAATCATCCGACCACTTTGTATCTTGATAGCGTGAAGGTAAACACAAACTAAATGTATCATGCATCTTGTCAGATCCCCAGTCTGATTTGTTGCGTTGTTAAAGTTTTCTTAGGTATATGTTCTGCATTTACAGGCTTCGGGCAGTCCACCCCTTCCATTTGGCAGAACATATGATGAAGCAGATTTCCTCCTGTGTTTCTTGAAGGTACCAGGAGCGAACAAGATTGTTGTACTTCAACACACACTGGAGCTTCGATGGAAATTATTTTGTCTCACTCGCGCCGCATGAGAGGAATAAACAAAACAGTTGTCATTAAACAGTTGTCATTAAACAGTGTCATTAAACAGTTGTCATTAATTTCCTTCACTAATCGAAACACTGGAGGAAACTAAAATCTGTATGTGTGCTCATTTTGTTACAGACAATTCAAAATTTTGTAGCTAGAGTTATTTTGAGGCTTCGATAAAAAATTCTGAAATGATTAAATACGAGGCACCAGCAGCAAAGCATTGAACCATATATAGCACCTAATAATTAAGAGGGCAGTATATACTGTCACCTGAGCAATGAACGTCATGACAAAACATTCTATGGACTATGGTATATCAGAAGTAATATTGTATCAACATAATATTATCATAGTGACTATATCAATAGTAACAGTTGAATTGCACCGAGATGATTTTCCGTTGTGACATCATACAAACGCTGCTGTCTCTCTTTCACAAGTAGCTACGAGAAGCATGAAACTGGCCTATATAGTCGTCTCAAAACCCCTAAAAAGTTGTAGAAGAAGAGATATACACATTGATTGTACTAGCAATGTTAAAAGTAGACTCAACATTCTCCTCCACTGGTAGAAATCAACAAAACTTGAAGTAATGGTAAACAAAATATGGGATTTTGCATTCATTGTTTCATTCAAATATTAGCAGAGAAGCCCCAATCGAACAACTGCTGAAAGAATGATCACAAAAAATGAAAGTCCTTATATAGTGACACTTCCAGACTTTCATGTCAAAACAAGGCACTTTCAAGTTTCAAGTACATTTACTCTATGCAGGGAAAGAGCGTTAGACAAAAAACAATGTGTTGATAGGTTCTAATCAGAGAAATGTTTGATTGTCTGTCCTATATATCCAGCTCCTTCTGGGGGCCGCAAATACTGGTAAGTGATATACATGCCAAGCGTGCAGTGACCAGTCTCGTGCAAACTTACAACTCAACGTTCAAAAAGATTGAGGGAACCGAGAGGCCATTGCAACCCAGAAACTGGACGACAATTTTACTGTCTGAGCCAGGTCTTGAGCTCACAAATTGTAGTTAGAAGCTTGTGGGTTTTGTTATCCTTTCAGTTTGATGGATAGGCGCCCGGGAACATACCCATAGATCTCGGGATAACGTCAGTGTTGCTCAGCCCACCCAGACTACAATTCAGTTCTGAATAGCTCCCGTACAGATCTTACAAATCCCCTTGAACTCTGCAGTTTGAAGTGGGAAAGGTTACTAAACAGTCTCAGAAACTAAATGGCATCACCAATTTTATTTTAGAATTGCTTCCTGAGCATTGGAAGGTGGATGAAATGAGCCATTTTCCATTGCTCATGACAATGCAATTGATTCTCGTCGATGACAGGTGCATATTTGGAAGAGAAGACCGAAATAAGAGAAGATTTAGCTTTAGGGACGTGAAAACGATTTTGGAGACATAAATGGGTATGATTACTGAAGAAGTTAACCCTTTTGTCATAGTGGAGATATTAAATGCTTTAGGTTAGGTCTGCCCTAAATGATGAGCCTAGCTAAAGCTTCACGCAATTAGGCTACTAGCATAGCCTACAGATATGTTCAAAATAAAGCCATGCGTCCAACATGCAGCGTGGAAGGTTTAGCCCACTGGCATTACGCTCATTGAAGGTGGTCCTCATTGAATAAAATGATATTTCTCTGATAAAAAACTAGTAGCAACACTATGTGAATAAAAATGAGCTACAATGGGGCACGGTTTTGAAAAGTACACACTCTACTACACTACACTACACTACTTGAAAGACTCTACATGTATTGTTAACATACTGTTGGCCTTCACTAGCTACTCAACCACAATTCCGGTATTATGACACTCTAACCTCTCAAACTCCTAACTCTCTAAATTAAAATATGTCAGTGCTCCAAATAATTGGTCACCTGACAAGTCTGATTTCACACTGGAATGAATTTGCGAAATAAATACAAATTAGCGCAAAAATTACATAATAGGATAATAAGGACCAGGTCAAAGGTCTATGCAGTACAGACTCTGATACACAAAAAACGGAAAAAATAGCACAAGGTGTTTTCTAGGCTCTCTGAAGGAAAATTGCTCATCCCCATCTATTACCCTGATACCTCCTACACGAACTCAGAAGGAAAAACAGACTTGGTCAGCTCTTAAAAAGAGGGGTGACGTTAAGTGAAAACCGCAAAAGTACAAAGGCAGTCAGCAATCGGCTCTCTCTCACCGCAATTTTTACCTCTGAACTGGCTTGTTAGAGGCAAGACCTTATGCTCTCATAAGAGCTGTTAGAGATAGATAAGGTGGGAAATGCATCTCAGACTCCCACTATATAACATGGTACCCTTACATCTAACTTTGCTCATTACTGCTTTGGCGCCACCTACAACTAATTACATTAAGTGGTCGTGCCCTTGACACCAGTTCACAAGAGATGAAATTATGAAAGACAATTTGAGGAATATCATCACATCAGTGGAGAATTCAAATTTCCACCTTCATGGAGTTTGGTAGTGTGAAGGTGAACAGGCCCGTCATCGCAAGGAGCCGTGAGGACCGCCTCGTGAAGACTACCCGCCTACAGCAGGTTACTTCAGAGCCACCTTGGTGGTGTTAGGCAGCGTGAAGTTGGGTGAGGCCCGCTATCGCGAAGAGCGCCGCCACTGTCAGTACGGGATGGAGCAGTGTACCCGGATGGGACCCCAAAGAGCATGTTGCCAGAGATTGCGCCAATCCCCTGTTTCAGGATGGACCGTACCCCAGAGGAGGTAGACCTGTGAAAGAGAGGTTGAGAAATTTACCATCGACTATCCCAGTTCGCTCTTAGTTCGGATAGTCCTATTCCCTCACTAAACATTGAATTTCACCTATATATGTACCCATCGTGGGGACAGGATGGGGGGGGTTGGACTTGCTCCACCACTTTCTTGCTCCTTGGGAAGCAACCATGACAGCATATAAACTACCACAAATACACAGGCGGTCTCTTCCCCCATTGGTGGAGGGGTAGGTTAACATCACCATTTTACTCTCCTTGTCTACCCAGTGGTAACCACCATAATGGGGATGTTCTCCTTACTCCACCGTTGCTTCAAATGCGGTCCACCTGTAACCATGACAAATAAAATCCATTGCTCACACACGAACCTGAGAGGCACCAGCCACACATGAACGACGTGATACCGAGAAGCCAAAGTCTTCCGATCCTATGACCAGATACAAGAACAAATGGGCAATTGTATGATAACACCGAACTCGATAGGACCAAGAGTTCCGAACTTATCATGTCCACAGGTTTCCAGACTTTGATTCTGGTACCTGAGATGACTTTGACCTGAACCCCAAACAACAGGGATCATGTACGTACTTATCAATGTGAACCCACATACCAAGTCTGAGCTTGATCCACCGGTGGGGTTTTTAGTTATTGTGTCCCACAAACAAATTGGCCAATATATTAGTTTTCCCAATTTCTTGATCTTTACACCAAAACTGCCTCCTGCGCTACAAACCAAGACATTCGTTTCTTGTAGTCTCATGAGAATGCGATGCTATATTTCAGCTTGCCGGACCAAGCATTCTACACTTTTTGTTTCCATACTTTTAAACCCTCTTGTGCCCTCAGATGACTTGACCGCCCCAAAACAATACGGATCATGTACTACCCTGAGGAACCCCACATCCCATGTATGGAGCCTGATCCATCAGTGGGGTTTAGTTATGTCCCACATGCTAAAATTGGCAAACATATAAGTTTTCCACAATTCTCACTTTTTACGGAAACAAAAGGGTTCTTGTACTCTCCATCCATGAGGAAGCAGTATGCATACTTTCAAAGTCTGATCGGACCAAGTATTCAGAATGCTTATCCTGTCCCACGTTTTTGGACTTCCATACTTTGACCTCTGGCTACTTCAGATTCCCCTTTGACTTGACCTCAAAACTATAGGATCATGTATCACCATGGGGAAACCCATATCACCCAAGTAGCTCAATTCCATCCAGGTGGGGTTTAAAGTTATTCTCTGCCACAAGCTAAAATTGGCCAAAATATCCGTTTTTCACAATTTCTACACCATGAGAAAGCAGCATTAAAAAATTAAAAAATTCAGTTGGATCGGACCAAGCGTTCTGGACTTCCAGGTGGGGTTCGTGTTATTGTGTCCACAAGCCAGGTATCACAGACACACACACACACGAAACAACACACTCACCTTGTCAGGACTGCATTGATTCCTCGGACTGTCATCAAGAGGAATAGGGAAAAATAAGGACCAAATTGTGAGGCAATAAACTGACCCAAAAAATATAAAAATATTGACCCATCAGGATAATGCTTTCCACGGGACATCACAAACTAATTCAGCTCTTGGCGGCTCCAAGCGGCTGTTGTTTTATATGGCTTTCATTGCTGTGTGAAAAGTGCCAATTGTATTGAATAGTTATTGTAACAGTGTGACCAGGATTCCCTACAGAGACCACATACATGGGGCAGTATATATATATATATATATATATTATAGTTATATAATATATAGATCTATAATATATATATTTCATGTGGCAACATTTGGGACTAGCATAATTAACACTGGAACTTACCCACCCCATTTTTAGAACTTGACACCCTTTACACTACTGTGGGAAAGATGTGAAATACAACCACTTTTTGTGTGTCTCCTCCACAGAATTATAGGCACAACTACTTTCTTCAGATAGGGCAAAGGAATTGTCCTTTGTGTCCCTTCTGTGACATGGAAAATGAAACTCTGGAATGCTAATGAGTTTGGCCCATATGTATGGTGTTCTCAACCATTTCTTTGAAAGATACAAGTGAAGTTAACTTATTGTAGACAAATATGAACTTAGTTATTACAAAGACGTGAGACATCTAGTTTATTTGACCATTGCACACACACATTTCATCTATCATATTTATGTGTGAGCAAAATGGTGAATTGCCTGATGTCTTGGGTGTTTCTGAATGAATTAATTAAATAAGAATGGACAGATATCCATTTCTACAGAAGAATGATCGTAGAACATGATTCCCAAAGTTATTGTACTTCTTGTCTGTTGTTATATTACATCTAGCATGTTCTGCGATTAGAAAGAAGAACTGAATAATTGGGATGGCAGAAGAAAAGTATTTAGGATAAGGTTGGTTGTCTTAACCGGTTCAACTTGCAGCGCCAACAATCTGGAATTTTTGGAGCTTCCCCTATGTTGTTGCCGTGAGAAACATCACATATGCATGAGCGAACCCAATGACCCAGCCTTCATTTTTGGTATGACTGACCCTGCATGGAACCCGGTTTACAGGTCCCATATGCATGAGCGAACCCAATGACCCAGCCTTCATCTATGGTATGACTGACCCTGCATGGAGCACGGTTTACAGGTCCCATATGCATGAGCGGATCCAATGACCCAGCCTTCATCTATGGTATGACTGACCCTGCATGGAACACAGTTTACAGTCCCATATGCATGAGCGAACCCAATGACCCAGCCTTTACCTCTGGTATTAACTGACTCTGCATAGAACCCTGTCTATAGGTCCCATATGCATAGCTGGATCCAATTACCCAGCCTTTTAATCTTGGCTTGACTGGCCCTGCATGGGAACTTGTCCCTATAGTCCCAGATGCATGAAGCGAACCATGACCCAACCATCAATCTCTGGTATTGAATGACTCTGCCATTGAATCCCGGTCTATATGTCCCATATGAATGAGCGAACCCAATGACCCAGCCTTCATCATCTATGGTAATTAACAGATCTCTGCATGGGAGTCCTGCCATAGGTCCCATATGCATGAGCGAATTCAATGACCCAGATAAAGAAAGCGCAGACCCCCTGAGAGTACCAGGCCCAGAGCTGGAGCAAAGAACTGTGATGTTTGATAGATTTTGATTACACAGTGCATTATGGACCATTTTATTACCCTTTGGGGTTCTACCCCCCACCCCTGCCCCCCTCCACCCCCCACATGCCGCCCCACCCCCAATCCCCCTCCCCCACCTGCTGTTGAATCATCTTCCCCATGCCATGAGGGTCATCCACATAACAATCTATGCAATAGCCCTTGTAGGAATCTTTTCTCTCGGGTAAAGAAGAGTGGGGTAAAATCAGCTACTTTGGGTTTTGCGGGTGTTATTTAGCAAATGACCCAGCCTTCATCTATGGTAAGTGACAGACTCTCATGGAGCCCTGCCTATAGGGTCCCGGAGTACATGGCATGGGCAGACTCACCGTATTCTGGTTGGGACAGATCTCGACGCCCATGACATTGAGGGTGTTCCAGGCGAAGACCGAGGCTGCAAAAAGCACCGAAGCAGAGGGACACGTCCAGGACCTGCGCCCTCGTAGTCACCATCCAGCTAAAGAAAGCGGGCATACCCCTGAGAGTACAGGGCCCTCAGACTGGAGCAGAACGGATAATTTGAGAGGAATTTGAGCTTACACATGCATTATGACCATTTTCCCACCTTTGGTCTATAAACCCCAGCCACCCCCGGCCCCCCTCCCCCCACAGCCCCCTCCCCCCACAGCCTCCCTCCCCCCCCTGCTGTTGAACGATCATCTCCCCATGACCCATGAGGGTAATCAATAACAATCTATGCAATCGCGAAGCCCTTTCGGGAACTTTTCCTCTCTCGGGTAAAAAAGGTGGGGTAAAATCAGCTACTGTGTGGGGTGCCAAATGCAACCTACTTCGAGGTAGATCCTAGTTGCCAGTTAGATGCCCTCAAGGAGTTTGTATGTGAGTTTGATGGCTACTGAATGCCTAAATCAGTACAGTTGATGGACGCTGCTTCAGAAGATATTTTCCCCTTACTAGTGGTATTGTAATTAAGCATCGTGTCGTAATCACGGGGTGGTGGAGGGGGGGGTTAGAACCCCCATTGACCCAAGTGATTAATAAATTTAAAAATAATCAATTTTTAACAGTTCCTTGCAGTTTAGTAGAAGTTTTGCAGCTATTATTTTAGCAATATTGCAGCAGTATGTGCCTAGAGGCCCATAAATACTTTTTGCAATAGGGGGGGTGGGGCAATTTGTGAGGGCGCACTTCACTTGGGTTCCGACCTCAACACTCCCATGACAGCAATCGTGTGCTTCGTTAGTTTGGGAATTAAAAAATGGATTAAGGTATAGTGCACCAAACCAGGAAAATCTTCCGAGCCAGTGCACATCGAACCAACCAGCATGTTCTGGGGATTTGTTCATCTTAAGTGGGAGAAGCTATGCATTGGTGTGACTCACTGCTCCATCACTGCAATTGAGAAGTGGGACAGCACCAGCAGCACCCCGTATACATCACTGTCCCATAACCATAGCTGCAGATCAGTGAACAGTAATCACAGCTGAAGGGAGAATGTAATGGAAAACCAAGTCGTTGTTACAATCCCCTGCCAGAAATAATGAGACAACCTCCCGACAAACTCATCATGGGTAACAAAGATAAATGAATAATGTTCAGGCGAGTTTTCTCATAGTTTTGGACATTTTAATATGGCCCCCCCCCCCCCCCTAAATGTGATTTCGAGAGCTCTTTTTTAACTTTCGAGGGCGAATTTGCCCGGCCCCCCCCCCCTCCTCCCCCCCCTCCCCCCATGTCTTCGACGCTGACACACACACGTCATGACTGCATAGATTCTTCTGACTTTTGTCAAGGAATTAAACAGATGGCTCAACCAGAAGAACTAATACTAATTCACTTGTTAACTGCTTGATCCACTTCCCTTTCCCTGGCTAGGGTGAGTCAATCTCCAATGACAATATGACACACGGGTGGGTCATTGTCCAAAGGCAGAGTGACGCACAGGTGAGTCATTGCACTGTTTGTTGCCAGTCACAGAAGTATCCAAGTGGTGAAGCATTGTTAGCTTGTGACACAGGTGAGTCATTGTCCAATGGCAGAGTGACGCACAGGTGAGTCATTGCACTGTTTGTTGTTGGTCATCAAAGTATACAAGTGGTGAAACATTGTTAGCTTGTGACACAGGTGGGTCATTGTTCAATGGAAGAGTGACGCACAGGTGAGTCATTGCACTGTTTGTTGCCAGTCACAGAAGTATCCAAGTGGTGAAGCATTGTTAGCTTGTGACACAGGTGGGTCATTGTTCAATGGCAAGTGACGCACAGGTGAGTCATTGCACTGTTTGTTGTTGGTCATCAAAGTATCTATGTGGTGAAGCATTGTTAGCTTGTGACACAGGTGGGTCATTGTTCAAAGGCAGAGTGACGCACAGGTGAGTCATTGCACTGTTTGTTGTTGGTCATCAAAGTATCCTTGTGGTGAAGCATTGTTAGCTTGTGACACAGGTGGGTCATTGTTCAAAGGCAGAGTGACGCACAGGTGAGTCATTGCACTGTTTGTTGTTGGTCATCAAAGTATCCTTGTGGTGGAGCATTGTTAGCTTGTGACACAGGTGAGTCATTGTCCAATGGCAGAGTGACGCACAGGTGAGTCATTGCACTGTTTTTTGTTGGTTATCAAAGTATCCAAGTGGTGAAGCATGTTAGCTTGTGACACAGGTGAGTCATTGTCCAATGGCAGAGTGACGCACAGGTGAGTCATTGCACTGTTTGTTGTTGGTCATCAAAGTATCCTTGTGGTGGAGCATTGTTAGCTTGTGACACAGGTGAGTCATTGTCCAATGGCAGAGTGACGCACAGGTGAGTTATTGTACTGTTTGTTGCCAGTCACAGAAGTATCCAAGTGGTGAAACATTGTTAGCTTGTGACACAGGTGAGTCATTGTCCAATGGCAGAGTGACGCACAGGTGAGTTATTGTACTGTTTGTTGCCAGTCACAGAAGTATCCAAGTGGTGAAACATTGTTAGCTTGTGACACAGGTGAGTCATTGTCCAATGGCAGAGTGACGCACAGGTGAGTCATTGCACTGTTTTGTTGCCAGTTACTGAAGTAACAGAGTGGTGGAGCATTGTTAGCCAGTTGTTTCAGTTCATACGCTGAGTGTGGTCTTCGGTCCCTTGAAAGTGATTGTGGGGGGTGTCACTCTCCAAGATTTGTCAGTCACTGAGGGGTGAGTCACTATACCCAGATTGTGTTGAACCACCTGAGTGCAATGACTCAGTTTGTCTGGTCCTAGGAGTGTGTCATGCAATTGACAAATGTATAACTGCAACCTTTGTGCAACCCACACTTTCCCCACAATTGTAAATTAAACGTGACTCACCCATAAGGAACTTTCTTCCCAGTCTATCATGAAAGAGGATGGTGAATATATTCATTTCCCTGGCAGGTTTGACAGTGAATTCACGAAGGCGTCCTGGTAGATGGCTGAATCCCCTTTGGGGACTGGGACTCTGTCTCGCCACATGCCGTCCCATTGCCTTACTCGACGTGGGCAAATATCTGGGGGAACCACATTGTTAGCCCATAATACCGGGAATGCAGATACGAGCGTGATAATTAATCAGTTATTGTGTACCAGTTATTGTATACCATGTCCTTCTGTCCATCTCATTGGCCATTGTTTGTCATGTAACATTTGAAAAAAGTACTATTTACAACATGAATCGTTAAAAAACACTACTGCGCGCTTCCACGCAAATAGAGAAAGCAACAATGTTCAGGTGTACAGATCAATCTTTCAAAACCCCTCAGAAACAGAAATACCCTTCTATCAGCCACACAAAAACGCTTTTTCCCCACAGAACTGACTACAATCATTAAAAAAACCAGAAAGCAACCAAAAGCCCAAATGCTTAGCGATTCCTTGAATCCCTTGCTGATTCTGTCAACCCATAGCCAGACACACAGATCAATGGGAGATATTACCGAGCTCATTATAGGCATACATAACATCTGACAAATTTCTCATCTTTAACAACCAACTAATAGGGTTCCTGTACCCTTGGTAGAAAGCTACACACTAAATTTCGAGGTTTTCAGACTTTGAACTCTGGTACCTTAGATGACCAAACCGACCTGACCCCTAAAATAGTAGGGTTCTTGTACCTCATGGGGAATACACAAACCAAGTATGAGGCCTCATTCACCCCGCCCTTCACCAAAACAATAGGGTTTATGTACTCCCCACAAGAAATATACACACCTAACTTCAACCTGATCAGACCAACCGTTCTGGACTTATCGTGTTTACAAGGGGGGTTGGGTGTGCAGAGCTTGACTCCGTGACCTCAGCTGACCTCTGACTTGCCCAAAACATAGGGTTCATATACTCATCATGGGGAACAAACCTACCAAGTATGAGCTTCATCCTCCAGGTGGGGTCAAGTTATCGTGTTTACAAGCCCAAATTGGCTAAAATATCAAATTTTCACAAATTGTTAATTTTCGAATCAAATTCACTCCTGACCTGACCAGCAATAGGGTTCCTGTACTCCCCATAGAAGCTTTACACCTATTTTCAACTTTGATACCAACAATTAGATTATCGTGTTTACAAGGTTTGCAGACTTTGACCTACTATTTGACTTATCGGTTTACAAGTTTCAGACTTTGACCTCTGACCTATCTCAAAACGATAGGGTTCATGTACTCATCATGGGGAACACACATGCCAATATGAGTTTTCATTCATCCGGTGGGTCGAAGTATCGTGCTTACAAGCCCCACTTGGCGAATATCCCAAATTTTCACAAATTTTCATTTTTCGACCAAAATTACCCGACCTGAACCAGAACCAATAGAGTTCCTGTCTCCCCATAAGAAAGCTATACCACTGATTTCAACTTGATCAAACCAACCCATTCTGGACTTTCGTTTTACAAGTTTTTCAGACTTTGACCTCGGTGACCTCAGATGACCTCTGACCTTTATCCCAAACGGAGGGTTCATGTACTCCATGGGTAACCCACATAACAAGTTTAAGCTTCATCCATCCCGTTGGGTCGAGTTATCTTGTGTTTACAAGCAATTGCAAAATATCGAACTTTCCAAATTTTCTATTTTCGCCAAATTCACTCCCAACCGAACCAACGCAATAGGTTCCTGTACTCCCCATAAGAAAAGCTAATACACACCTAATTTAAACTTGATCAGACCAACCATTCTGGACTTATCGTGTTTACAAGGTTTTCAGACTTTGACCTCTGGTGACCTCAGATGCCCTCGACCTGACCCCAAACATGGGTCATGTAGCTCATCAGGGGGACACACATACCAGTATGAGCTTCATCCTCGAGGTGGGGTCGAGTTATCGTGTTTACAAGGCAAAATTGGCCAAAAAAGCGACTTTCCCAAATTTTTCTATTTTCGACCAAAATTCACCCCGACTGGAACCAAACATAGACTTCCTGCACTCCCCATACGAAGCTATCACCTAATTTCAACTTGATCGGACCAACCAATCTGACTTATCGTATTTACGAACGTTTTCCGACTTTGACCTCTGGTGACCTTCAATGACTCTGACCTGACACCAAACGATAGGGATCATGTACTCTCATGGGGAACACACATACCAAGTATGGCGTCATCCATCCAGGTGGGGTCGAGTTATCGTGTTTAAAACAAAATGGGGCCAAAATACGAATTTTCACAAGTTTCTATTTTCGACCAAAATTCACCCCGACCCATGAACCAGAAACAATAGGTTCATGTACTCGCCCTAAAAAGCTTCTACACCTGATTTCAACTTGATCAACCAACCACTTCTGGGACTTAATCGTGTTTACAATGTTTTCAGACTTTGGACCTCTGGTGACCTCCGAGACCTCTGACCTGATCCCAAACGATAGGGTTCATGTATCATCATGGGCAACACACATACCAAGTATGAGCTTCATCCATCCCCGTGATGTCGAGTTATCGTGTTAAAGCCATAAATTGGCCAAAATATCGAACTTTACACAATTTTTCTATTTTCGACCAAATTCACTCCAACCTGAACCACAAGGCAATATGTTCCTGTATCCCGCATAGAAGCTATACACCTATTTAAACTTTGATCAACCAACCCTTCCCTGACTTATCGGTTTACAAGGTTTTTTCATACTTTGACCGCTTGTTACCTCAGATGCCCTCTGACCTGACCCAAAACAAAGGGTTCATGTACTTAACATTGGGAACACAACCGACCAATTATGATCTTCATCCATCAAGGGGGTGTCGAGTTAGCGTTTTTACAAGCCAATTGGCCAAAATATCGAATTTTTCCAAATTTTTTCTATTTTCGACCAAAATTCACCCCGACCTGGACCAAAAACAATAGGATTCCTGCCCTCCGCCATAAGAAAGCTATACCCTACTTTCAACTGATCAGACAACCAACTGGACTTATCGTGTTTAAAACCCAGGTTTTCAGACTTTGACCTCTGGTGACCTCAATGACCTCTGACCTGACCCTCAAAACGAGAGGTTCATGTACTCTTCATGGGACACCATACCAAGGATGATTCATCCATCCAGGGGGGGTCGAGTGATCGTGTTACAAGCCAACATTGGCCAAAATTCGAATTTTCCACAAACTTTCTATTTTCGATCAAAATTCACTCCCTCCCTGAACCAAACCAATAGGTTGTCCTGTACTCCCCATAAGAGAAGCTGCACACCCAATTTCAACTTGATCAGACCAACCATTCTTGACTTTATCCGTGTTTAACAAGGTTTTCAGACTTTGACCTCTGGCGACCTCAATGACCTCTGACCTGACCCCAACACGAAGGGTTTCATGTACTCATCATGGGGAACACACAATACCAAGTATTAGCTTCATCCACCAGGTGGGGTTCGAGTTATCGTGTTTACAGCCAAAATTGTCAAAAATCCGATTTTCACAAATTTTCTATTTCGACCAACATTCACTCCCGACCTGAACCGAAAACAATAGGGGTTTCCTGTACTCCCCATAAGAAGCTATAACACCCCAATTTCAACTTGATCAGACCAACATTCTGGACTTATCGTGCTTACAAGGTGTTCAGACTTGAACCTCTGGTTACCCCAGATGACCTCTGACCTGACCCAAAAAACATAGGGTCCTGTACTCAATCCTGGGAGAACACACATCCCGATGAGCCTGACCTACCCAGACCTGACCAATTTATCGTGTTTCAGCTGGGTGTCACACACAACCCTCCACAGACGTGACGGCATAGATTCCTCTGAAACTTTCGTCAAGGAATAAAGGCTTAGTGATTCTTTGACTGAATTCGGAACCTTTCACTGGAAGTTTTGTAACCTCAGATTACCATTGACCTGACTCAACATCATAGAAATCATGTACTCCTTATGGGAACCCTATACCAAGAATGAGCCTTCGTCCATTCAGGTGGAGTCGAGTTATCGTGTTAACGAGCTAAAATTTGCCAAATTATCAGATTTTCACAATTTTCCAATCTTTTACCTACAATAAAACAATAGGGTTCTTGCATCCCCCATTAGAGAGCTGCACACCAATTTCAGCTTGATTGGACCAAGCATTCTGGACTTATTGTGTTCACAAAAGGCTTTGTGATTCCTTGACTGATCCTGACTTGATCAAGCTAAAAAGAATTGTCAAGTTTACATGCTCACACAATTCATCATGGAGACAATTATAATCATTATGGGAAACTCAAATACAAAATGAACTTCATCCAGGTGAGGTCTTTGAGGCATGCAAACTTTCACTGATTCGGACCAGGCCCTTCTGGACTTGATCGTTGTTAACAAGATTTCAGTCTTTGACCTCTCTTGACCTCAATGACTTTTGACCTGACCCCAAAACGTTAGAAATCATGAACTTATTATGGGGAACTCACATGCCAAGTAGGAGCTTCATCCATCGTGATATCGTGTTACAAGTTTAAACTTTTGCCAATTAAACATTTCTCACAATTTTTCCCCCAAAATGACCTCCGGTCACACAAAAAACGATAGGGTCCTGCAACTCCCCCACATTGAAAAGGCTGCGTACTGATTCGGACCAGGCATTCTGGACGTATCGTGTTAACAAGATTTTCAGTCTTTGACCTCTCTTGACCTCAGATGACCTTTGATCTGACCCCCAAAACAATAGGGATCACATAGCCAGGATCACACACACATACACACACACTGTCATGACAGCATATATTCCTCTGACTCCGTCAATGAATAAAAAGATGGGATGAATTTGTTGCATTCTCAAAGAGTGGAGACAGTTAGTTTAAGAAAGGCTGTAATGATCGTAGAGCCATTATGATAACCCCCAAGCTGTATAGTGGTGAGCATGGGCACTAATACAACAATGAAAAAGACTTATTTATTCCCAAAAGGGGGAAGGGGGGATCAGTCGGAGCTACACTTACCCAAACGACAAACTGAAGCATATAACAAGCATAGCTAGAGTACTTCTCAGTACCGGGGGACGGAACAGCTCGACGGTGCCACTGATCATTTTGGAGCTGGTTGACCTTCCTCCATGCTCCGACTGACCTATGTGACCTGTCACTGGGTATTAGGTGCCTGACCTGCGATAAGGAATGTAAAATGAGTAATTTGTTTCATTTATTATACACTAATACCACAGCATAGGCTGCAACATTGTGCATTATAGGGTGACCATGGATCATATAATATAATACCACCTCATTTCATACTTGTTATCTCATGGGCATAAGGCACCCTCGGGAACTTGGGGCATACTCTGCTACTCAGGGTGCATTTGTGGCTACTAACTTGGGGCACCTCCTCGGCTAACTTGGGGCACACGCGGTACCTTGGAGCATACGGTTATCTTGGGGCACATTCGGTTAACTTGGGACACATTCGGTTAACTTGGGGCACATCATAATCTTTGAGCATATATCGGTTATCTTGGGGGACATTCAGTTAACTCGGGGCACACTCAGTTATCTTGGGGCACACTCGCTCAACTTGGGGCACACTCGGCTAACTGGGGGCATACTTGGCTAACTCGGGGTGCACTTGGCTAACTTAGGGCTCATATGTGAGGGCTGATCTAATGAGCACTGGCGTACAATGAGAGTGCAGTCAACATTTTGCCGGAGCAGGATGCTAGCAAACTGCTCGAGATGCTCTGCTTTGCTCGCTAGCAGTCTGAAAGCTTTGAGCAATAGGCTATTATGATCAATGAAGGCAATTAGTTCACTTTGTTTGCTTGGAGTGTGAAAGCACTTTAAGGTGAATTCAAGGCGAAAGTAAAAAACGTTGAGTTTTTCACCTGGGTGCTCAGAAAAGTTCAAAAAGCTTTTCAATGAAATTATTTGTCATGGAATTCAGGCAGTTTTGCATACTTTAGAATCAGTGACCGAAGATACAAAATATCTATTGACTGTAGAACAGTGTCTACTGACTCTGATCTTTGATAGTAATCCTTGGGACAATGTGTACAATGTTAAATGTATGTGTTTGGGCTTTTTATTCAGTATATGTACAATTTGGAGAGTGTGCAAAATAACCTCATGAAAATTGCAATATACTCGCCAACATACCTGGTATTTATTGGCTGAGTCATGACGCTTCCGATTTTTCCGGAAAGGGAAAATCTGCCTTAATTTATTGAGTGCTTCTCTCCTGACATTCTGTAAAATGAAAATTAATTATATAAATTTCAGTTGTGATCATTAAAACACAGACAAATAGAACATGAAAGTAGTAGCACTGGCTAAATCCAATTACCGATAAGCTAATACAGTATTTTACTTTGCTAATCTAATCAACACTGAGGTAATCTGATCACCACTGAGCTTGAACAGCACTTTGCTAATCTGATCTCTCTTTTACTAACCCATGGTCACTACTTGGCTAATAGAATACTAATAAAATTTCTATAGCGCAATATCCAAACAGTGGCTGCTCAATGCGCTTCACAGTTGACATTAAAACACCCAATCAAATATAAGAAACATAGAAACAAAGGTACCTTATGAGAAAAAAGAAAGGTCTTTATCTGACACATATATAATAGTTATGTGTTGGTGTCTACCTGATGTTCCCAGGGTTATTGTTTCCAGGATTCAATGTTACCTGTTTTCATGTTATTTGAATGCTGGCGATAGTAACAAGGTTCCTCACTCCCAGGATTTGATATTCCCACAAATATCAATGTTGATGTTCCCGGGATCGATGTTCAGGGTTTAGTTTAGGGGTTAGAGTTAGGGAACATCAAAATGTGGGAATATCAAACCCTGGGAACATTGAACCCTGGGAACATTAAAAACCAGAAAAGCCAAAAGGCTTAGTGATTACTTGACTGATCCTGACTTGATCAAGCTAAAGCATGTCACAGATTTACGATTAGGAATACATTGCCAGAGTACTCAAAAAATAGGGGGAACTCGCCATACACGTATGACCTACATCCATGCAGATGAGGTCTTGTAAACAAGCTGAAGTAGCCAAAATATCAATTTTTTACAATATCTCCATTTTCCCCAGACTGGTTCCAGTCACACCAAAAACGATAGTGTTCTTGTTTTACGTGTCAGATGGAACCCCAACCTCCAACTGAGCCTATTCCAACTATAACTGAACTAATCCAATCCAAAACTGAGCTTATCCAATATCCAGGAAGCTAATCTGATTGCTTCAGAGCTACTACAAGCATTAAATGTTATCTTGTCAACACTTCATCGATCATGAATGCCACTAAGCTAATCTGACTTCATAGCTGACCCAATCTCCACTGAGCTAATGTGGCCTTCAATTAACTTATCCAGTTCTATCGAAATAATCGGCAAATTAGCATTAAGTACTGTGCACTTTTTCTGATTGACAACCACCGGGCTAATCTGATAATCTGATCACTAAGCAATCCAATTTCCACATAGCTAATTGAATCACCTGTCCCAAATCCAATCTCCTTGCTGATCCACTGACCACTTGGCTAATCCAACCTCCAACTTAGCTAATACAATCCCCCCATCGAAAGTCTGAATCTGTAGTCGCAAAACAATCCACTGTAACTGCATCACGCATCATCGAGAGTCAGAAAGCTGGGTTACTGTTGGGGTTTGGATTGATATAATCTCCTCATTTCACCTTTAAACTTTTTTATGTTTACTGGTAACACCCTGGGATGGTAAACAATTCCAAATGCGTTGGTACCGGAAAAAAAGATGTTATAAGCTAACGTTGTTTCACTTGGCTAATAAAACTTTTTGGGTATGTCTCTCTTGTACCACGTTTTTCCAGGTAATAATTCAAGAGAGATATGTCGACAAGAATGGTTCTGACCATTTTAATATGCATCATCGTTACACAGTTTCATCTTTCTATTTCAAGCGGCTTCCAGTCAAGTTCTCCAAAGATCTATTGACAGCTGGTTCTCTCCTCTGCGTATTCTGACTTGCAATCTTCAGCTCTTACTGTAGTATTGGTGTTTTACCAGGTATTGTAAGCCGTAGTTTTTACCTTCTTATTACAGTTCCAAAAGATTTCTACGGATAACACCCAGCACACGCTGGAATGTGTGGAGAGACCAGTCCAGTGTTTCTGTGACGTTAACTGCAAGGTAGAGTTTTGACATTCTTGAGAGTTAGGTAACAGCATTTTTCCTGGGATGAATTCCATCGGCCTTATTTCCTTGCCTTTTTTTCCAAGAGTGGAAGATCGTCGGTTTGCAAGGCAAAATGGTTTCGTTGGAGTTGATGTTTGGTACAGAGACAATTCGGCAAAGAGGCGTGCTGTACATGATAAGCTGTGAACAGGTCATTTATGTATAAAAGAAAGCAGAGGGGACCAAGCACAATACCCTGTGGAACACCAGGTGAGAGTTCCACTTCTCTTTTGAGGTAGCACCATCAAAAAGTAATCCGATGCAACTGAACTAGGCTAATCTCTATTTGCCAACCAATCCAGTCACCACTAGGCTCATCGGTTACAAGCTCAAACAAGAGCGAATCTTATTCTGAATTTGGCTAATCCTATCTCCACAAGGGTAATTGATTTCAGCACGAGCAAATGGATCATTATATCAGGTGATTGGATCAACACTGAGTTCATCTGACACCACTATCAAATCAAGATTTCCACCAAGCTGGTCCAATATTCACTGAGCTAAAACTTATCCAGTCTACACTGGAATGTGCTGATCTTTGGGCTGATCTCCAATTAAATACTATATTACAACAATAATAATAACACTGATAATAGCGATAATAATAATATCCTAGCTATAACTACAGACACCAATGTGAATGTACATCTTACCTCTAACAGAAACTTAGGGCTCTCAGGGAGGAAGGAGACGAGAGCAGCGGAGGTCATGGCTGGGAAAGTGCAGAAGGCTATGAAGGCGCGCCAGCTGTCTCGGGGTGGATGTATGGTACCTCGCTAGGGATGATCCACCAGGCCAGGGCGGCCGTCAGGATATTACCCATCATCCAACAGGTGGAGAGGCAGCTCAGCATAGAGCCCCGGTGACGACTCTGCTGCAGCTCCCAAAGTTAGGAGGGAGGAGGAAAAATCACAGGAATTGTTCCTCCCACCCTGGCGACAAGATTACATCAATTGTAATTAATTTATATCCCTGCGACACTGGAAGTGTCCGGGGATATTATGGTTTTGGGTGTGTAGCGCCGCCGTCCCAGGCTCCGCCGCCGCCGGAAACTTCAGGCGTAAGTGCAATAACTCTTTAATGCTTTATCCGATTGGGTTGAAACTTGGTACACATGTATGCCCAAGCAGATGAGTTTGAAAAGTGGCATCACTGCAATGCTGAGAGCCACTTATTTGCATAATTCACACAAAATTTTCAAGTTAGTTGGATTTGAACCAAACTTAGTGGGTAGGAACTATAGTTGATCCCCAAGAATGTGGAGGTCATTTCAAGGTCATCGGAGGTCAAAGTATGAGAAGATCACATGAACTGTTCCTCCGACATTGGTGACAGGATTACATAAACAGTGAATAATTTCACCATTGAAGTCAGGAATGCAAAGAATGACTTGTGACATGACTGTTGGCCTGAAATTCCTTAAACAGCTAGTGCATGCACTGCAGTGTTGTAACAAGAATTGAATAACTTGCTCCCATTGACTTTGTACAGTGACTCGCTTGCTTACTTGCACCATATTCTGGGTGAATAAGCATGCAGTTCGTGGTTGCAACTGCGCATGCTCACCACTAAACAGTTCAGCGATATCGTTACAGATTATTTTTACCTGTCACCACTATTTGAAACCGCAACCAATTCATCCAATGTTTTGTTATGTAATTGTTGTAATAAGTGTGGGGGGGAATCTGTAAAGTTTTGTGTTGGCAGATTTGTAATCTTTGGCAGAGGGTTTCGAAAGATCGTTCTGCACACTGTGTGGTCAATGTCGAACTACCATAGTTTCCTCATGATCTTTGATACAATATCATTATCATCTCATTAAAAACTAACTCCAAACTAGCTTACATGACTTGAACAAATTTTGCTGACTTGGTTACATCTCTGATACACTGGTCAAAGATAACATACTGTGACCAGAAAGCCAAAAGGTTTAGTGATTCCTTAGCTCTTTCTGACAACTATAGCAGGGGAACACAAGGACAATGGAGGAGATTTGAACCAGCTATTAGGGCAAACATAACGCTCTGACAAATTTTAATTTTTCCCAACAACCAGTAGGGTTCCTATACTCTCGATAAGACAGCTACACACTAAATTTCAAGATTTTCATACTTTGACCTATGGTGACCTCAGATGACCTCCTGACCTGACCCCAAAACAATAGGGTTCATTTACTAATCGAGGGGAACACACATGCCAAGTATGAGCTTCATCCATCCAGGTGGGGTCGAGTTACAGCTAAAATTTGCCAAAATAATGACTTCTCACAAATTTCCTATTTTTGACCAAAATTCACCCCCAACCTGAACTAAAAACAATAGGGTGAATTCCCCAACAACTCAACAACATACATACAGTTGGTTAAAAATAATTTTGACCATTTCCCCAAATTGCATATATTGGGCAAAACTAGTCGCATTGAATAACCTCCAATGACCCTGGATCAGTATTTTAGTTTATTAGGACTGAAAGAAACCACATCCACTGAACTTCATCTGTGGAAATCTGACAAACCTCAGAAATTTGCATAAATTCTGCATGTTGGACTACTCAATTTTATGCTGAAAATCAGTTCATTCACCTACTCTACTGGACCTACCTGCATGCCAAATCACATCACTCTAGTTCTATCTGTTTGTCCATTTCTTGCTTACGAGCTCAAACGATGAAATAGACTAATTACTCTATTTGATCGGTGACTTTTGTGCCTGAAATCTGATCAGATAGTGTTCACCCAAGCCCGACACCCAGCGTTTAAAATAGCTGGTGTAGCATCGCGAAATGCACCTCAAATGTGCAAGATTGCTACACACCTCTGAAAGTGCATAGCAGTCAGTTCAAACACAAAACACTTGACAGCATACAGGCTTTCTACAATTTCTCCCAAATTGCTACACAAGTGTCTGGCACTATTCCAAACGCTGCTGACACCGCATTCAAAATTCCAACAATGCTGGTTGTGCAGCCCCAGAGGAATCATGGGGACAGTGTGACATACACACACATCCACACATACATACATACATGCTAAAGTGATTGCTGAGTCTCTTACTGAACTTTCATCAGGGGGGATGAACAGATTATACCAATCTCCAACTACAGATTCATGCCAGGCATCCTGGGGATGGTCTGACCACCAGACCACTCTGTTGAGTCTTCTATTCCATGAGCGAAGTTATCATAAATTCTGGGGATGAATTTATACCAGTACGGGGCTGGAACTTACCCAACACCACTGAAGAATCGACAGGCGAGGAACACCCAATAAAACCCGACAAGGCTAGAGAGAAACCCAAAGAATGCATTCATCACGAGAGAGAGGATAATGCTCTGCTTGCGACCTCGGATGTCTGAGAGAGAACCCCACAGGTAGCCACCGACCATCATTCCTGTGAGGATGTTGAAAGCCATTGCTTAGAATAACAAGGCGATCGCCTCCATTGTCTCGCCTGGTTGCGCGATCAGTGGTATCTTATATTGTCACCATGCAAACAAGTACAAGGCATTCCATGTGTTGCTTTCAGATTTTGTATTAGCATTTAACAGAAACAGCTTACTAATTAATCAGTGACCAAATTCAAATTCATGAGGACTGAATATTGACCATGTCTACTAAAGGAGTAAAGTTTGGTAGAAATATGACTGAAATACCTATACTTTCATGGAATCCAACAAACTTAATAAATATAAACAAAACATAAATGGAGCAAATTATAGACAATGAATAACCCACAGTGACTCGAGTCAATGTTGAAACTTTGGAGGACAAAAAGTAGACCATAGCAATCAAGCTCCATAAAATTTTGATTAAACTATGCAAAATAGACACACTGAATGACGTCCAGTTTCCCAAGAATCTCTGAACTTAAGCATAAATTATGCAATTTGTAACATGTTTAATGAGCTCCAGTGACCCTGAATCCATGATGAAAGGAACTAAAGGTAAATCATACCCACCATGTCCCATGAAAATCCAACCACTTGAAGATCTCGCATAAATTATGCCAATTAGACACACAGTGAATGACCTCCATTGACCCTGAATCTTAGGTAAAAAGTTTTTGACCGAAGGTGCCTATTCACCAAGTTTCTGGAATATCTGACAAACTTTGAAATTTTGCATAAATTACAAAATGACGACTTAATTAGCATATTTTGTGCTGAAAATCTAATCAATTGATCTACCTTATATCCTGCACCTATCTGTCACACCAAGTCACCATAGCACCTATGCTTTATCCATAATCTTGCCAATGAGCTTAAACAATAAATTACATGAAATGGGCTATTTAACCTACTTAATAGTGACTTTGACCAAAATCTTATCAGATTGTATTCACCGATACTTATACAGGAATTTCATCAAAATCGGCCTTACCGTTTAAGAGAAATCCTGCTAATGAGAAAGTGGGACACACATACATACACACCACATGACCAAGTGATCGCTAAGTCTCTTCCTGAACTTTGTTCAGGCGGGACAAGAAGCACATCAACAGATTTTTTTCAACAATATAGCAACACAAGATAGTGACACAAGATAGTGACACAAGATGGCGACACAGGATAGTGACACAGGATAGTGACACAAGATAGTGACCCACGATGGCAACGTAAGATAGTGACCCAAGATAGCGATACAAGATAGCAACACAAGATAGGGACACAAGAAAGCGACACAAGATAACAACACATGACAGCGACACAAGACAGCGATACAAAACATGGACACAAGATAATGGCACAAGATAATGGCACAAGATAGTAAAACAAGGATAGCAACCAAAAGATAGTAACACAAGATAGCAACACAAAAAAGCGATACAAAACAGGGACTCAAGATAGCGACACAAGATAGTGACAGTGAAGCACTTGTTACAACTTACAAGGGGAAACCCCTTCTTTCTTATTTGCATCATGCATCATAACTTGTCATTTTTCCAGGTAATACAACAATTAAGACATGCAGTACTGATTTGCCAAACTGTGAATGATGCACATGCCCAGTTGTAACCAATGCACTGCCACTTGAGAGAGTCTGACTAGTCTGAGTGTTCTGGTGTGTACTGTACAACAAAGAACATATACTCGAGAGGATCTGACTAGTCTGAGTGTTCTGGTGTGTACTGTACAACAAAGATCAGATACTCGAGAGAGTCTGACTAGTCCGAGTGTTCTGGCGTGTACTGTACAACAAAGAACAGATACTTGAGAGAGTCTGACTAGTGTGAGTGTTCTGGTGTGTACTGTACAACAAAGAACAAATACTTGTGAGAGTCTGACTAGTCCAAGTGTTCTGGCGTGTACTGTACAACGAAGAACAGATACTCGAGAGAGTCTGACTAGTCTGAGTGTTCTGGCGTGTACTGTACAACAAAGAACAGATACTCGAGAGAGTCTGACTAGTGTGAGTGTTCTGGTGTGTACTGTACAACAAAGAACAGATACTTGAGAGAGTCTGACTAGTCCGAGTGTTCTGGTGTGTACTGTACAACAAAGAACAGATACTCGAGAGAGTCTGACTAGTGTGAGTGTTCTGGTGTGTACTGTACAACAAAGAACAGATACTCGAGAGAGTCTGACTAGTGTGAGTGTTCTCGTGTGTGTACTGTGCAACAAAGAACAGATACTTGAGAGAGTCTGACTAGTGTGAGTGTTCTCGTGTGTGTACTGTGCAACAAAGAACAGATTAAGCCTTCATTTTAGTCACCTCTCAAAACAAAGTCAGTCCCATTTACAACCTCTGACCTCCATGCAACCTGCAAACTCACCTGCAAATATAACAGAGTTGAGAGCAGCCTTCTGGACTTCATCGAGAGCCTCCCCCTCAAACCTCACCACCGGAGCAGGAAGGATACGCTCAGTATCTCCACCGAATCACTGATCTGAGCCCAGCCGCACACAAGGAGCAGTGTGATGTTGAACCTCCCGAATCCTGTATGACGTGGGAGAAAAGAAGAAAATACATCTAGGATGAAAATTTGTCTCATCTCCTATGACAGTGAGTGGACCATCAGTCAGGAAGACCATAGAGGAATAAATGCTTCATATTGAGGTGACTATGTGGGCACTACCCTGAAGATAGAGAGGATGGCTGGACTGTTCATATATGAAGAGATCTGAATCTTCCAAAAATAGAGCCCTGCCTACATAACAGGATGTGCTCAGTCGGTAGAGCTCAGACTACAAACATCGATTGAAAGTTCGGGAGCCCATTGGAAGACTGCAGTGCTGTTGAACAAGGCATGTCTCCTCGAATGTGAGTGAAGTGGTACCTTGTGAGGTGACTTGTGAAGAGTATGGAGCACTTTTTGTGGCAACTATGACATTTTTGTGACTTTAATATTCTTACTGCACAAGCATCTGCATAGATGAAATCGTAGCATTGAAATAGTGATATGGCACATGCACTCCAAATCAGCAGACAATACACACTTCTTTAAAAGGCACCCATACACCTGATAAATGTGTACCTTGAATTGAAATACTTGTTAAGAAAATGCCTGATTCCCGACTCGGGTCATACGGCCGGTTTAGGCGATCATGTATGGCCTGTGGGGTGCTCTACTGAAAAGACCAGCATGCAGGGCTCTCAAGCTTGACGTAATATTTGGGCAGTGCTCCACAATGTTGAGCCCTGCATGGTAACAATTCACATTGAGTCTGCCAGCTGTCCTCCAAAATAAATGTGTTAAGTACACCTAGTGACATAGTATGGTAGAATCACATAGGTCTGTTCAACCACCAAGCTAGTTTTTTGTACTAAGTCCTATACATTAGGCTAAGCCTTAGCTAATGAACTTAGGTCCCACCATATTACATACACACATAACCTACGAGTAGGACCAAATACAATTGGTTCAACCACCTGTTGAAAGTTGGGGGGTCCAAGTTGAACCTTTTTCGTAGGTGCAAAAAAAGGTATGTATGGAAGACCCCATGAATATTGGGGGGTCATGGACATCCCCCACACCCGCAATGGTTAGGCCCCTGCCAGATACCTGTTGCCACGAGTGCCTCTTCATAGTTGACTGTGGTGGGTGGTACATTCTCATCTGAGGCAGATAGAGAAAATGAGAAGTCATTGTTCTGTTTGTTCAATATTTGTGTTGGCTTCAATAATCCATTCATGCTGATGGAGTGTTGTGTAGGGAACTAGTGATGAGTGCATGGCTGCATGCTAGAAGTTACTGGAAACAACAACTGTAGGTTCAACTATAACACTGTAACACACTGTAAGGGTCTACCCAATGTTTTCAGGGTTCGATGTTCCCAGGGTCGATGTCCCCCGTTTTTTGTTATATTTTTAATGATCCATAAATTTCCAGCAATCCAGCATCAAACCCTGGGAACATCGAACCTCGGGACCATCGAACCCTGGGAACATCGAACCTCGAGAACATCGAACCTCGGGACCATCGAACCCTGGTGGGAACATTGAACCCAGGGAACATTGACAAGCTCCCAGTGTTGTAACAGGGAAATTAGGAAGAACCCCCATTGTGAAAGCGTCTGACAAAGTAGTAAAACAACACAGGGAATTCCCTATGTATTTTATTGTTTCATTATTTAGGATAGCTCACATTCACAGAGGTTCTGCTGTCTTTTCCGTACAAAACTCAACTACCACTCACAGCAAGTCTGTACAGCGAGCCTCTTGCAAAGATGATAATATTCAAAGTGGAATTGATCTTCGAATTTCAATAGAGAACAAAGAAATATTCGAAGAATTGTACAAGTATGACAACATTTATCAATGTATAGTGAGAAGCTTTCTCGATATTGCCTGATCCACATGCACAAACATCAACGGTCTTGACGCTATGAACGGAAAGTTGTAGAGATGTCCGTTTTTGGACTGCCACTTTTAGTTTTCCTCAACCTCTTCACTTAATCAGGGCAGTGTCCACAATCAGTGCATCATAATTCTTCAATTGTTACACATGCAGGAAAGTGGCTGCATTGGGGGGAAGGGCCAGGCCCAGGCCTGGTCGCTTGCAAGGAGGCCAGACAATTGGAAGTGGTGGGTGGATGCGGCTAGGGGCCTCCCAGGTAATGTGCTTCCATGAGTGAGTGAGTAATTTAGAATTGATTCTGTTTTCCTCAGAATGCCAACGAAGTTCCTCTTATGTAAATAGAAATATCTCAACACGGCAACATGCTAGGCCCTCCAAATTTGGGATGTGGGGTTTCAAAATGTCCTCTATTCATCTGTACGTAGTTTGCAAAAAATCTCGTAGATGACCATTAGCCTTTAAACAAACCTTTGTTATGATGCTTATTAAGTACTTCATTTCCATCCTCCCCCTCAGAGATCAACCCAGTTGCTTCATCATCGGTAGTATTTATGTAGAGGTTGCTCATGGTAGCTGCCGTTGGCCTTATAAAGTCTCTTGTCATAAACAGTATGGCTGATCACTATTCTGTGACCTCCAGGCCCAACATTATAACTTCGTATCAACAGGTGCGTGCGGGAATAGAAAAGTTCCAAAAGAACAATTTGTTACTTTTGTAACATTCATTGATTAAAATAATAATAATAATAATCATTGATAATGAATGTGAGGACACCATGAATCAACGACTGTGACATTTTCGTTTGAGTGTTGCCACCCTGTATTGAAGATCAATCACATAGAATTACTTGTGTGGGTGAGAAAAAGAAAAAAAGTTTTATATTTTGAGGTACACACCTTGGCTTTCATAGCAATCTGGGTAAGCTTTGCAGAAAGTCAATAGACAAGTGAAAGTCAAGCTACACACTCCCACCAACTATACCCAGGAATTTGAGTAATAATACCATACACTGTAGTCAATTGGAGCAGACATTGCAAATCTCTGTGTCTGATTTCATCTTTGAATACTGACATCACCTGGACAACTGACATGACCCTAAAATAGCCAGTTTTACAGTACTCTAACAATAAATTTGCAAAATGAACAGTCAGGGTTATTTGGTGTTCCAAATGTTGGCTCATATGATGAACATATGAGAACATTGAAGTTGAACGCTGTCTAGATAGTTGGGCGACGATTGGGCATTTAGATTTGATGTCCGGCGGTATCAGAGATTACCACATGTGAGGGCACTTGAGGGCACTGATTCCATGGAGCTGTGCCTGCAATCAAACAATGCATATATGCACAATCAATGGCATACCAAGAGATGTTTCGTGGGGGGTGAGGTGGGGGGTGAGGTCAGGACCCAAGGGAAGTGCAACTTCATTTATAGCCTCATCCTCCTTATCAGCAGATGATTGCAATTTATTGGCCCCTGGTCACATGCTGTTGCCAAATTTGATAAACAACAGCTGTGAAAGCCTAAAAAGTGGTTTCTGTGTTTTATTGGTCACATGGGTCACATGATGGAGAAGGGTTCTGACCCCCACCCCCACGCATATGCCACTGTGCACAATACTAGCACACTAACCATAGTGACCAGTGCCAGAAAACACCCTCGACAACTGCCATATTGTGGGCCTCTCAGGAGTTTCGACTCAAGCTGATATATAGTACATTGATTCTGAATACCATACCTACCAACTTAATTTTTGAAATGTAAAATTGTGAGTCCCTTCCCCTATAACTATGAGCTCTTCACCGGTACTTCACTTCTAACCTCTAACACTAATGCCCTTGTCGATTGTTTGACCCCAGATACCCCAGACAGGAAGAGTCCTTGACAAAAGTGAGGGATATATGAATCACCTCAGTCACTATGACAGCTTTCGAGTCCTCACAAATGACATAATCGGGGACGCCATTCTAGATATTCCAAGATACTGAACCGATGGAGACATACCAGAATCAACATCAGACCCCTTTGAATCTGACAAAGATCCACATTTGACTGGCCAAGCCAGGGGGTATTGGGGTGCTTCCCGCGTAGCCCTCAATATACAGAGGTATGAACCTAACCAGGCCACCCTCACAATAGTGAATGAACTATTTACAACACAAACAAAAAACAATACCAAATAACAAACAAATTATATAACAAATCAACCAGGAGGGAAGCTTTCCAAGATGGATTTGCTCAGTCACCCCTAGTAACAAAAAACACTTACCTCTTTACCAATCCATAACGGTCCACTACAACAGCACTTCCAGCATTGTATTCCTGCAAGTGACTGTGTTCGTGATGGTTCCATGACTCCAAACAAAGGCACAGCTGTAAATGGCCAGGAATGTCTATGGGGTGCAGTTCATGTTGTGATAGTATGACCAATTACCTCTAGAATTTCAATTGTCACACCTGCAATTATCACACCTCACCTGTTTTAGCCATTTCATTATCATCTTTTAGCATCTGTCAAGACAATCTGTCATGGGGGGGGGGGGAGATTCTCAGGGGATGTGAGAATGTCCCCCTCAAGATTTGGCATTGTCCATTGGGCCTTAATATTGGGGGGTTTTTCCAGAGACGGTGGCATGCCCCTCCACCATTTTGACTGAATCGCCTCCCATGGCGTCTGTTAGCTTGGTAGGGAGGTGACACAAGTTACCTCCTTCCAAATACATCTCCAAGCAAGATTGTGATTATTAAATCTCCCAGAAAAAAAAAAAACTCATCCCAGGGCTTGCTAGGCCTACCACAGCCTCTAGCTAGTTCATGTGATCTCCGGATATCTACACTCACTACGTCAGCTGTCATCCGGCCATTTTCTCAAACCACCTCTCTTCTCATTCTTACACATTAATATATGTTGAAACAAAAGAAAATTTCTAATGACATATGAGCTTTTTACTGAACATTGCTCTTCCATATCAAATATTCAGGTCTAGCATGTTAGATAGTAATGTCATTAGGTTTGTATATATTTGGGGATTATGCCAATGATGTCATTCTTATTATTTATGCATTCTATTCTAATTATCTCATCGGTCCGCGAAGGGCCAGGTGAGTTATAGTAGTCAGTTTACCATTTCACCTATATATACTGATGATGGTTCCAATAGCAACGGTTGCTATGGTCACAATTGTAGTGGTTAGGAACGATCCACTTGAGGGTACCCTATGTGTGTGCCCATGGGTTTTGGGTGGTCTCATCATGAGGTGCACTTGCCACGTGTCCGTTTGTGTGTGGTGTGTGTGTGTGTGTGTGTGTGTGTGTGTGGTGTGTGTGTGTGTGTGTGGTGTGTGTGTGTGCGTTGCATGTCGTCAGATTTTTATGTTTTTTTTCGAAAATATCTCCCTTTGAGGTGGCCAACATGGTCAAATTTTTTGCACGACACACTTTACTCGCCAATTGGACACATTCTTCAAAATCAGAAATTCAGGGGACATAAGGGGAGTGCAATGGCCATTTTGGGGGAAAAGGGTCATTTTTGCCCATTTCTCACTGTTGTTCAAGATGTTCAGTGATTACAAAACGATACCCAAAGAATTTTAGGTTCCTAACATGGCAGGAAGTAACAAAATTTGACTGTTCCCTTGCATTCAGGCAAAAATTGCCACAATTTTGGAATTTAAGAGACACACAACACAAAACCATTTTTGGCCAATTGGTGAAGTTTTTCTCTTAAAATATCTGGCAACTGGAATGGACGAATGGTTCATAATTGACTTTTGATAAGACAAAAGTTCTCGAAACGCAGATTTCAACTTCACTCCTAGTGAATTTTATGATAATGTGGGAACTGGAGAGAGAAAACCTCAAGAACGGGAAATGGAAGAGAGGAGGGAGGGGGAAAAGCAAGACGGAAAAGTGGAACGTGCCTAAAAAATCCATTAAAGTTTGGGAATACTCGAAAATCTGTGGGCCCAAAATGGCATTGAGGGTAATTGGAGTATAGTCTGGTATGGGAAAGCCTGCTTTATGACGCACTCCTAGTTTAGAGTCATCCCCCCCCTCTCCCTCCCCCTTCCCCTCCACCTCTCATCACTCTCATGAGCAGAGAAAACCTGGGAAAAGTTAAGCCTAATGATATTTGCAAAATATTCGGAGAATAATGCTACAAATATTCGCTGCACCCATGCATTCACTATCCCGAAATGGAATCTTCTCCCAGCCGATCTAGAAGAGTCTGACAACCTCAAAGACTTCAATTTCAAACCAAATCGTCCTGGGGACTTTGGCCAAGAAGCTCACACCAGAATCGTAGACCGTCCTCCTGCCACTGGCACAACTTACATGCCCAACTGCAAATTGTAGACAGCTATCCCTGCTGATTTCATGCAGTATAGTTACTGAGGTTTCTTAACCTCCCTGAAACTGATTTTTTTTTTAGGCACCTTCAATGCACCGGACGGTACCAGTCAGTACCAGTCGGTGTTTAGCATGAACGTGAATTTTCAGTGATGCCGATGAGATGATGAAACTCCGGGAATTGCCCTGCTTTTCGATAATGCAGATGGTGTTAGACTCTGAGAGAATACTACAGTCAGTGTTAATCCTCAGTATTGTGTCAAGATGTCTTTTCTTATCGTGATTGGTTTACCTTTTCAGTTAGTTCGAGTACCCTACAATATGACCCCTTTAAAATGAAGATATATCACACAATGACGCTCTAGTACAAAATGTCATACCTTTTATTTTTCTGTTTTGCACCTTCACTCTCAAAATTTTAGCAATGAAATGTGGTGCTTGGTTCAGTTCTGCTTTTATTGTAAGTAACACAAAATCAAGCGCAGTCAAAACGTCTGATAGCTCCGACATCAAAATACCTGTGGCGAATACACTGCATGTTCTTCAACAATCCACCTTATTGTTGGTTCACATTAATTGACCTTTACTGACATCTGTCATAACCTTGGAATGGCTTGAAACATGTCTACCACATTAGCCTAATCTTTGCTATCAGTGTCCAGCTCAAAGAACACAACTAACTCATTCCCAGGCCTGTATTTTATCTATATGTACCCAACAAAACTTTGTGTATCCAGCACAACTCCTAGGCCTGTAGCAGTGAAAAGTGGAAACACACTTGGATCCACAATGGCTGGGGAAATCTAGCCAACACCAAGGTGATGACATATCTTCCACAGAACTGCCTGTACCCCCCCCCCTCCCCCATGCCCCAATTGCCTGTATCCCAGACACCTCAGTGCTGACAGACGAAGTAAACAGTCCCTGCTTCTACAAGCGGCCAGCCCTGCAGCTCCGAGGAGTAATTAACACACCACCCTCCCATAGGGTTCAATGGGAAGGGCTGGCGTGGAAGACAATTGGGGTAATTAATTGGATTCAATTAAATCTAATCACACTATGCAAAAAAAAAATGTAACTCAGCCTAGCCAGTGGCATGTGACATCCACCCACCAAGTTTCAACCTGATTGCATGTATGTTTCAAAGTTCCAAATGAAGACCTTTTGGGGTAATTAATTGGATTCAATTAAATCTAATCACACTATGCAAAAAAAAAATGTAACTCAGCCTAGCCAGTGGCATGTGACATCCACCCACCAAGTTTCAACCTGATCGCAGGTAAGGTTCAGAAGTTACAAATGAAGACTTATTGGGTAATTAATTGGATTTAAATAAAATCTAATCACACTATGCAAAAAAAAAATGTAACTCAGCCTAGCCAGTGGCCCTGCTCATCACCCACCAAGTTTCAACCTGATCGCAGGTAAGGTTCAGAAGTTACAAATGAAGACTTATTGGGTAATTAATTGGATTTAAATAAAATCTAATCACACTATTCGAACATAAATGTAGCTAAGCCTAGCCAGTAGCGAGCTCCATCCACCTACCAAGTTTCAACCTGATCGCAGGTAAGGTTCAGAAGTTACAAATAAACGTGACGAACAGACCGGATGAACTAACGAAGGAACAAACAAACGAACGGACAGAGAGACATGATGACTTGTAGGGCTGCTCTCCCGCAGCTAAAAAAATGAAAATGTGGTAAATATAATTAAATCTCAATATTATTATTTATTAATATAATTTATTATATGAGATAATCCCCATCACTACCTCTAATGAACTACCAACTGTCTGAAACTGAGATAGGCTGCTTCAAACCACAGCCCTGAAAAGTTAATGATACCCCTAGACCTATACCTTTTTTTACCTCAGGCTAACTGTGTCACAGGCTCACATTATCTTATACTGAGACTTATAGAAGATGTAGGCACGCGAAGCGGTGATGGTGGCAGGAAGGGTGGAGTGCCCGCTTGCAATGCCGAAGGTCCTGTTCAAACTTCAGCGTCAACAATTAATTCTCAACCTTGCTCCTATCTCTTGTAAGAGAAGTGGCAGCACAAGTAAAGTTGCACACACGTCGGTAGAGGGGACTTTGAAGGAAAACTGCAGGATAAATTATGATTACGAAGAGGCTAATATATCAGCTGGAGAAAAACTGAATGCGTCAGTCCAACCCAAGTTCATACGACTCTCTGTTACAGAGTTACAGTCTTTTGCAGTTTGTGCATGTGTACTGCCCGCAAGATCGAAAAACAATTAAAGCATCCCATCATGCGATAATAATGATGTCATAATGCGCAACTATGCAAACAATCTTTGTTTTCTAATGAATTCACACATAATTTTCACTTTGAAAAGCATAAGTCTACATATGGGAGAGAGAACATGACATAACTTCCCGAGTTGTCCAATTGGGATGTCATGCGTTATTGCCGAATTGGGATTCTCCCCATTTCTCTGCATAATGGACCAAACTTGGGGAGCCCAATAACTCCACATAGGAAATCGTATTGAAATGGGTGCAGACTATACATTTTTCCATTCTCCGCAACCTCGGTATACCAAGCATGCGGTTGTCTTTAAATGGGGTCCTGGGGCGGGAAATTTCTGTTCTCGTTTATTAACGTCTGGGCACTATATTTGAGGAGAGAAGGCGGAGTCCTTCGCAGGTGTATGGCACGATCACACCGGAGTTCAGTGTGGAAATGCATATAAATGTAATATGGTGGTGGTTAATGTCCTCATTTGATGTATCTAACTGAAAGGGAGAGAGAAGATTAAGTTAGGAGCATTGTTTTTAATTATTTTTTTTAACAACTCAATGGATGAAAGGTTTTTACTGACTGAAATTCGTGGGATATTTGTGAATAGCAACCATAACATACAAGTTAAACTGTTGTGCAAGATATGAATACAATGTGATTCCTAACTATTAAGGTGGTCATGGATGAATATCTAACGTAAAGCAAATACTGATAACATAAACTTCAGCTGACTCCCTTTAGGTGAGTCACAGGGCATATAGGGGATCCACACTAGCAAAACACTGAATGCGATATTTACTGAATACCACGAAGTTATGATGTTCTCTGACAAATACGAACGTTAAAAATATTGTTGCAATCGCGACAGTTTCTTCTTTGTTGGCATTACGGCCAAATCTCACGCCTATCAGAAAATCGTTTCATGATATGTCTAAAGTATAAGAACTTCAAGCCAAATCTTAACTGAATTGAAATAATTATTTTACCCAATTTAATTTAGGACTTTTTTTTTTTTTTTTTTTTTGTTTTGCGCTGCTATTCATGCACAGTTTTTTAAACTCACCATTCCTGAAAAAAATCAACTTTTTTTTTATCGGTGGTTCGGTGCCCTGAAGATCTTAACAAACAATTATAAGGGAACACTTCAAGAGAGTTTTCTCCCAATACTATCAGTTTCTTCTATTCAGTTGCTCAAGTACACATCAAGTACAAATTTCGTGCAAATATTGATCCATTACAGCCTTTAAGAAGGAAACAATTTGCCCGAGGAGGCCCACTAGAAAAAAAAATTGGACAATGAGACCCATATGTATGAGAGTAGTGACTAGTAGAGATTAGAGTTGGGGTTGGAGTTAGTTGGGATCAGGTTATAGTGAGGCAAAAGGTTTGAGGGTAGGCTGGGTGGATTAGGTTTCTAGACAATATATGAGAGGTAATCCATGTACCCCAATGTGGAGTACTGTATGCCTAACAACGAGGTCATGTACAAGGAGTGCAGTCACGAGTCGGTAGCAATAGCCATATTACTAGGCCTAGTAGAGCTAGTACAACTACAACGATACAATTGCTACAACCCAACATACAAACAGTACAATCAGCTGCAATATTCATGCAACAAGGCATCATCGGTTCCATCGAGATCGGTCGAGAATATAATGTGACCGTTTTCCTTTTATGGAAAGAAATCAAGCTCCAACCATAGAGCAGAACATTTTACATGTAGGCCTAAGGCTAGGCATGGAGCTATTTTATATTAAATGGAGAGGGAGGGAATGAGGCTGCATCTGTGTGCCCAGTGGAGGGTGGATATGCCCACGACAGGCTGACACATACCACTGTTGGGTAATGACCCACAGACAGCATTACAATAGAAGTAACTGGGAAATATTCAGTAGGTGTGCCCATGTATTGTTAGAATACGCCAATAACATCACAGGGTCTACATTTCAATCAGCTACGGCAAAACACAAAAACAATATCGAAAAGCGCAAATGTCCATTTACATGGGGAGAGGATTTGTGCGTGCACATGTGCACCTGAAGGTAGTGTTCGCGTCGGGCCAAGCATAGGGAGATTCTGTGAATGACATAGCGCGTTGAACAATGCCCACGCATACGTATAATGAAAACTCCGAGGCGCGCAAATTATGAGATTTTGCTCGGGTATGATGGCGGCAATGTAAATGATTAGACAATGAGGCCGCATTCCCCGCGCGTATGAACTAAAAAGCAGGGTAGGGAAACATTTTTTCATTTCGGGTGCTATTTTTTTAAAAAAACGCACCCCTCAATCCATTTCGGTGCTGCTATTTTTTTTTGGGATGTTCGGGTGCTATTGCTAACCATTGAAAGTGTCACAAATGCATGCTAAAGCCAGCGATTGGTGGCTTATCATACGCACACGTTCGTGTTCACAAAAAACCCAAAATTTGCATTGCCAACATCTTTTCCACATATACTTGCGGCAGTAGTGGATTTTACCACAAAACGATCCATTTTTGCTGCAGGGCATGTTATAGATTGTTGGAAGGTCGATACTCAGTCACAAGGCCGCGAAATGGTTCGGAGGATAGCCAACTGCACGTTACTGCCGCGCCGCATTGCAAGATAGAAATATGAATGCCCCCCCAGTTATCGGCAGTTTATCCAGGTTAGTTCCAGTTGGCATTTCTTTGCTGTCAGTTTTTAGCATTTGTGGACTTGTACACGGCTCTCCCATCATCCCCCCTGCCGATTCTCGCGAAATTGATCAGAACGTATCAGCGTATATACCCGCTCTGAATGCACTACATAACTGAAAACGAGGTTGGTAACAAGGAGGAGCTAGCTCATGTTTCACACAGTCGGAAGTCGGAAACAAACCTGGTATTCGTGTGAATTGTATACAGGAAAGGCTGCGCATGCATGTTTCTGTACGTACACACAAGATTGTGTTTCCTGTGCTCTGTCTACGAGGGTAATAAAGTAACAGAGCTGCGTGGTACGTATAACAGCGGCAAAATCAATGGGGGAGGAGTACTCCCCCGCCAAGCCTGCCATAAGCGGCCCATGACCAGGAGACAGTAAATTACACTTTTCTTTAGCTCTGGTCCGGTGGTTTTTTTTGTGGACACCAGGAGCTGTTTCCAGGACCAGGAGCCATTTGTCCTCAAAATGATGTTATGAATGAGAGTTATGATGCGGTTGATAGTACGAGTATGTATGGCGAAACATAACATTCACATTGCTCAAAGTGCTATTTGTTAAGATAATGACGGTATTCGATGAATAAGCACTGGAGAAGTAGGCCTACCAGTGTGTACTACCATTTATGGTACTCACTGCCATTAGCTCAATGTGCACCCATTTTTCTGCGGGCACTTGATGAATAGATGACGGAAAGTGTTTTGTTTCTCTCTTTTGATTTACTCAATGTGCAATTGCCACCCCCCATGGCCCCATCCTCCCCACCCCCCTCGGCATCCCTCAAAGAATTAACCTAGTATCAGGGCCTATCAATAATCAAACGAGGGAAAGTAAGAAGAACATTCCCCCAATCATCAGCCAGTATTTGCTATATTATTTTCACTTTTTTTGTGGTTGAAGTTATATGCATGGCTCATTGAATATTTTCCCCAAATAGACCTGGCGCCCAACCGTGAGAACAGAATCACCTGTGCAAAACCCTAAGTGATCGGGGGAGGAATTACTACGAAACTTTTCTCAATGGGATGAAACAGGTGCACACACTGCGCAGGGATAACTAACAAGAAGTACATGTTCTATTGCCATGTTGACTACATCCCAAAACACTGCCCTTATAGCGCGACATGTATTGTGCTAATGGGCACTGGCACATTATTGGTTCAAATCAAAACCCAACATATAATATGTAGTTGCTGACTGGAAAAAGGAGGAAATCTACTTTCTCTCTTCGCAGGGCATGATTTGCTATGATCAATTGATTCTGGTTCTTGAAGTTTCGTCTACTGTCCATGAGCTGGTTGTAGTTCTTAAACATGTTTTAAGCTGGGGTGAAAGGATTATAGCTACGATAGCAAACTTTGAGGTTGTGATTGAAAAAAGGTTTTATCCTAATTACACACTGTAGATATGCAACGAACATTGGTATACAGTCTTCCGAACTTGATGTTCTCCATAATTGTTCCTTTGATTCCGGTTGTTTTTTTTAGTATTTGGTTTGGCACAAAACACCTTCAGTCCTGCCCTCATACCTATTGTGAAGAATTCCATTTATTGTATGTGTTTCGGCAGTATTCAGTTAGATATTGTATACTTCAATTCTTTATGCTAATAATTTACTACGATATCTGAAAAAAATCCAGCAAAAATTCTGGTTTTGCAGGTCAATAGCCGCGCGCGCAGATACATTACATATACAGGTTCGCATGCAGTGGTTTTGGGGAATTGGTGGTTCGTTCCTGGGGCTGGGGCATCCACGCAATGCGCTGAACAAATATTCTTGTGCCACCCAATGGAAGATGATCGATTGTTATTTCGTGTATTATCAAAACACATATTAATGAACCTTCCTCCGTGGCAGCACTTTCTGTGAACTATCATCAGATATATTTATTGTTTTCAATAGCAAAGCAATGAGTTTCAAGTTGTACAGTTAGTCCGCAAATTTTACATCAAGCGAAACTAGACTCTCGTACGATCGAGCAGACAACAGCTTGTATTAAGAAGCCATGCCAGCTCATAGTCGGGTACTAGGATTTATGCACAGTGTAACCACGTGTGACAGTGCTATAGTTTTTGCAATAGCTGTGAGTGGAAACGGATAAGTATAATGGCATGACCGCAACATTCGTGCAGGGATTTGTTCAGTGTACATAGATGTCTGCTATTTTCTGTATGCAGTGGACGCTACGTACAAAGAAAAAAACTTCAGGCTGCATTATTACGGAAACTACGAGGGAGTAGAGTATTAACGATGAGAGCTAATTATAGTGTGCTATGATTCTCGACTCATTTCGACCGGGCGCTGTTGATGAAAATAAGGGGTCGCCTGGGCATGCGAGAAAGGAGCACACCAGGAGCAAAATTACCAGAACCATGGTGTAAATCGCCAGGCGCCGATTTATGGGAAGCTTGTCAACCCGCGCGGTGGGGTCACAAGGCTTGATCACGTACGTACATTGTGGCGCATATGGTTTTCGAGTAAAATGAATTCGCTACGAAGATGGATTACACAATTTGAGCAAAACAGCGGCAGAAAATGATTTAGTTCCACGAATATTTGGGCTCTTTGGGCAGTCCATTGTATGGAGGTTTGGTGCCGTATTTACGGGTGCATTTTCGCTCAATATGTCACTGAATTTTCGGCACTACCTCTTCGTTTGTTCGGGTGCAGTTTTGGACCTTTCGGGTGCGGAATCGCACTCCGCACCCCTGTTTTTTTTCCGTACGCTACTAAAGTCCCCCCCCGCGCTCTTATCTAGGTTGCGCTTGAACTTACACATATATATCATAAGCCGCATATCCTGCGTTGCTGAAGAAAAACCCGAATTGCAATAGGGGATAAGTTTGCCCCATGTCGACTTCACACTGGCATAGGCGCTTCAGTACAGCATGCCCAGGGCTTGGGGCTAGGCGAGTCGCTTGAACAGGGACTTATTTGTTTACAGCCTGCTAACACTCACCCCACATCAAATTTGTGCAATCTTACTGTAATATTAGTGAATAGGTCGATGACTAGGCTATGCTAGGCTAGCTATAAGGCTAACGTACGAATGGTAAAAATCCGTCGCCATCAACGAAAAGTTTTGGAACGAACACCAGCGCCCGTATAGTCCCTTGATACTTGATAATTTGATATTCCGATTAATACCTTCTGCTTTATTCACTCGCAAAGAATTCTGCATAACTCGTCTTAAAACGCAAGAACTAGCTCCCCTACTTACTCCCGTAGAAGGCCCTACCAATTAAGACTAAGAGATCAGCTCTGTAATTTATCACGGTGGACAATCATGTGACTATGCCTTCCTAGTCTGGTTGGTTGATATCAGTGTGACTGATAACAAACACAAACCAATTGTGTGATGAACTGGAAGAGAAGGGGGGGCGATAGCGGAGAATCCACAGAAGTCTTAGTCCATGGATCGTTGGGAATGATTTTTCACACAGTATATTTATAGAGCCTTATACGAGTATGAGAGAACCAATCGAGCACGAACCTGAATTCCGAATCACCTACATAGGAACATCTAGAGTCTGGTAAATTTCCAAGAAAGCGTTAAAATTCATGTAATTCAGTATTGTAGCCGAAATGCACTGAAACAGCGAATGTAGCACGTACTTGAATTGCATCTGAGACCATGTCTTTTCAAGGCGGAGAGGAACCCTCCTCCCACCACCACTTAAGGGCCGGTCACACATAACGATCTCGTTCGTTGCAACCGATCCGATATTAGTGTTCAGGCCGATTAATACCAATACCCGGGCCTATTAAATGACGGCTGGAACCCCCCGCCACTGGATGGAGGAAACTTGATTCGCTATTTGCCAAACCATTCCATGTGAAAAGCCCTTCCCGGCGTTTTGGTTATCACATATTTCCCATTTTATCGTTGCGCTCACAAAAATTATCGTACGCCTCTTACCATTTTTCGATATGTCGTCCATTTGGGGAATGAGGGTTTTTCAACACTTTCGATCTTGAGAGGTATTGTGATAATGTACGAGTATTCATGACACTTGTTACCACACAGACCCTCTCCTTTTCCGGGTTCACCGAAATCTAAAAAGATCGTGTAGCAGAATCGATAGAAAATCGTTATAATCAGTTGTGAACCGGCCCTTTAGACCCCTGCCTCAGCCCTCGGGTTCCCATAATCCATCCCGTTCCCGGGTGCCCTCGAACTGGAAAGTCCGGCGACATTTTTGATTATATAACGGACTGAGCAGGCGCGTACCGACGAGATTGTCTTGGGGGGAGGGGGGGGGGGGTTGAGGTCGGAACCCCAGAGCCCTCTATTTCTAAATAGCGGCTCTGCGGAACCCAAGGGAAGTGCCCCTCATTCGTGGCCTCAAACTCCTATTGGCAAAAGAGTACAATTTATGGGCATAGACACATGTGCAGCAACATTTGCTTCATAACAGCTGCAAAACCTCTAATGAACTTACAAAAAAATAAGTTTTTGTGTTAAAAGATTGGTCACTTGGGTATGGGGTGGGGGGGGGGGCCGGTACGCAACGAACGGAGGCAGGTCCACAGCGGACGGTGCTCACGAATTCACACGCCCTTCTAGGGTGCAACCGTACAAAAAGTTAGGAATTGGGGGGCGACTAGAGCAATTGAGGGGAGGGTTGATAGCAGCTACAGTAGCGTATCCGTATTAGTGGCGCCATCAGAACTGTTCATCTAAGGGACATCGAGGGGCACACATGTTTGATAGGGGACCCAATTCATGGTTTTTTAGACCAGTGGCTTTCCCAATCTTATTCTCCCCATGTCTCCCTTCGCCTTTCGCATGAAGCCGTTCCCCTTATGAAAAACGTTAAAAGTGAAGGTGATAGGTGGGGGGAAATCGGAGATGCGGGAAAGGGGACTTTAAACTTGCCTATGTAATTGTGTTTGTAACTGAAGAAGGAATTCACAACTCGAAATCCCTGCACCAAAAAAATGATTACTTTGTATAACATTTTGTTCCCCTGAAATCATGAAATTTCCTCCATAGTGGAAATTTCCCCCTGGTTGGGAACTTACTGTTTTTAGACAAATATACTATAGTCTAAGTTTCAATTTGGATCTCATTGAGGAAATTTAATGTAATATACTTATCATATAGGAGATATATAATCAGTCAGTGGCGCACCCCGGATGACTTCCACCGTTTCTTCAAAGCGATAAAAAATAGTGCATTACAAAAAAGTTAAGAAGGACCCAATTGTCAATAAAAAAAAAATTCATGATGAATCGAAGGAGATACAGATGCAAACATTGGCGCCGATTCGTCTCCGATATTGGGGGGGGGGGGGGTGGGACATGGCCATTTCCAAAAAAAAATAGAACAATGTGTGGAAAACACAAAGTCAATGGGAGCAGCTCTCGAATATTGGTTTGGCATGTACCCCCCACCGGCCACACGGTTCGGCGCCCAAGGATCCAAAAATTAAAGAAATCAGTCAACATTTGCGAAAACACTTTCAACGGTAACAAATACCCAGAACCAACCCAAACTGCTTCCAGGAAAAAACTGAACAAACCATTGACAAGATGGAAATTCAAACAAGCGGTTGCATCATTCGAAAAAATACTAAAACCCCAGGGTGTGATCAAAATCAAGCTGAACCAGCTTCAAATATGCCCCATGCACCCATAAATACATTACCTAAATTACTGTATAACCCAAGCCGAAACCGGAGAAATACCAATAGAAATTGAACAGGGAATCTTAACACCAATTGAAAAAACCCGGAAAAAATGAAGGCTCCCCCAAAAATGAACGGACCTGTGTCTTACTTTCCACCCTGAGGAATGGAACATCCTCGCAACTTGTATTACAAGGAGAATTCGCCCTTTAATTGATGAACCCAAATATTATTCCCGTCACTGTGACCCAAAAAGCCTACACCTCAGGTCGATGCACCGCTGAGCTTTTTTGCCTTCAACATTTAGCAGAAAAAGGCCATAACTTCAATAGGATACACCTTCAATCTTCTGATGCTGGATAGAGCAAGGCGTTCGATCGATACAAAGAGGCACCCCACTGTTAAATGATTCATGCAACAGATCCTCGGAGAACGACGAACTCTACTCATTTCACTAGTTTACTGAACGAGGTTTCATACACGGTCAAATTAGACGGCAAACTTCTGAAATCCTTTCAACACGAAAAATCGTGGTCCCCCCAGGGTGACCGTGCGAGTGCATTATTCTTTAAATTCATAACATACCTGGCCAACTCTGTGGAATCGGATGGAAATGACATCGATGCAGTTATCCTGCCATCATCAATTAGTTGAACATGACTACAGTGCAAATATAACACCGACCACTTTCTTCCCGTGGACCAACATACGCTATGATATCTCTTGGCAATCAACTGATGACATATCTGCAATGCAAACATCGAATAACGAGTGGAACTGAGAAACTGACAAGAAGAAATCTGAAATTAAACAGCACGAAAACTGAGAAATTTTCAATCACAAATAACGACAATGCCTTGGAAGTGGAAGAATGTAGAAATGTAGGACGTTTGTTGGGAACCGAAAGAAGACAATAACATAAGAATTGGTGTAACCAACAACGCTTTCAACACTCGGTCAACAAGAACAAGTAGGAACAAGCATCAACTTTCGTGCCTAATAAGGATTAGATTCCCTGTATAATTGTGAACTGTGGTGCAGGGGTTGCGCCCGAGGAGGGAGGGGGGGGGGAGTTTCCCCCCACCCCCTCACCGCCACCCCCCCCAGCCCCCCCCCCCCCCCCGTCGGGGAATCCTGGTGCCACCCCCCCCCCCCGTCTGGGGGAATTTTTTCCCATCATCTTCGGGGAGCCGAGTGGTTACGCGAAAATGTACACACCCGCACCAAAACCCCTACGAGGGCTTTGTTGCCCCGACAGTAATATATTTTCCAACTTCTTTAAAGTAACATTCCATATTTTTCTATAGTAATCCAAGTTCCTCGCTCGAGTTTAAGATCAGCGTAAGCACTCTACAGACTATACACTCGTGGATATATAGATAGGATACTAAGCCTTATGGATATCTTCGCAATGTCCCTGCAAGAGATTAAAGTCATAATTCTGATTGGGGAGGATGCTCGTTCCGCCATCTATCACTGTTTTGCCTCGGTGTAGAGTGGTGTGCTTTCACGACGCAGTGGCCCAGTATTCCTGCGCAGTTATTGGGAATACCGCCCTATTATACTAATAAGGGCGTCTGATTTGAGTGGGAAGCTATTGAAAGTAAACATTGCTCTCCACAATGTGTATTTCATTTTTCGTTTTTCTCTTCAAGAAAGATGTTCAAAAAAATGAAAACATAAAAAATGCAGGTTTTGACTTAGGGGGTTGGTTATGAGCCTCGTCGGGGAACTTGGCCCCCCCCCCCCGTCGGGGAACTCGGACCCCCCGTCGGGGAAATCCTGGGCGCCCCTGTGGGGTAAACGAAGAATCTTGATACAAAATTGCACTTTCCCAACAGGCGCGGTTCTAGAGGAAATATTTTGGGGGGCTAATAGTTTTGTAGGGACTATCTTAGCGGAGCGCCCAATAGGTTGGCCGCGTAGCGTTACAATAATTTTTTGAAAATCTCGGACTGCCAGATGCACGGAAACGGCCCTATCTCGGATTCCATCTTTTTGGGTGTGGATAATCCTCCCATTTAGAGCAATTATCAGGTTTGGTTGACAAAAAGTTTTTAGAGTGGAGACAGTATTGAAGGGAATCAATGATTGTGGGACTCGCTGTCTGGCCTGTGGTCAAGCAGAGGAGGAAGTTCCTTGAAGTAGGTTTGCTTGGCTTATTAAAAAGTGTTAAATAGGGTTTTTTCTTTTATATAATGAAAATTAAGATAGATCACATCGAGGATTTTTTTTTGGGGGGGGGGGGCTTGGGAGGACTTTGGGGGGCTGAAGCCCCCCTAGCCCCCCCCCCCCCCCGTAGAACCGCGCCTGCTCCAAAGGGGACTACTTTCCAATGTTCTCAACATCAAATGGACCAATAACAATTGGATACCACAACGACGAAACTCTATTGATGGGACCAACAAACCCTTGGTCATCCGTCTAGTAGCAAATAGAAGATTGAGCTTTTTCTGTCCCGTTGCGAGACTCCAAGAAGAAGCTCCAGCGAAGATCGCTATGAGAGAAGCATGGACATTACTACGAAGCCAGTTGGAAGAAAAGACTCTTCCGATCTACTACCTTGCTCGGAAAAATCAAATCGCAATTCAGGGACATCAACATTAACAGTTTTGAGGAGCAATAAACCTTGGACAAGATCGTGATACGTGGCGGATGTTGATCACTGCGCGTGTCTTATAGACGAGACTCAAACTACTATCCTACTACTACTACTACTACTATACTACTACTACTACTACTATACTACTACTACTACTACTACACGCTCACTACTAACTACTTACTCGTGGCGCACCCAGAATTTCTGATTAGGTGGGGGCTGAAATTGTTGGGAAGAATATAGAAACGGAGCGCAACATCGGTTGGCGCGAGGCACCGAAAATGTTGGGAAAATGAGGCCACCAGATTGCCGAAAATCGCTCTTCCCAGACTTCGCAAGCGAGCTCCTGGAGATGGTGTCTCAGTATTTTTTTTAGATTGAAAACCCTTCTTGACATTACTGGAAAATGGTGTGAACGCCCATGGCTGTATGGAAAATTGATTAAATATGTGACGATATGCCGGCCATCTAGCTTCGGCTGCACATATAGTAAAATTGGAACGATACAGAGAAGATTTGCATGGCCCCTGCGCAAGGATGACACGCCAAAATCGGAAGCGTTCCATTTTTTTTAAAGACATTATGTATGGTGAGCTTGCGACTGGCACCAGGTCAGCAGGTAGACATTCCTCCGTTTCAAGGACGTCTGCAAAAGAGACTAAGTCCGGCAACATCCGACCAGGAAACTAATGCTACCGATCGTGCTGCCTGCAAGCAGGTAAATGCTACTAGCATTTCCCTGCTGCAAGCCAGACTGTAAGGACCGACATCAAGCTGAGCGAAAGTAGAAGAGAGGACAAATGGGAAGCGAAAAGGAATGCAGAGGGCAGCTTCCACGCCAGATCCATGCACCGAGCGCGACGCTGGTTTGGCTTCACCTGTGACAACTGCAACAGACTCTGTAGTTCAAGAATTGGGCTGTTCAGCCACAGCAGATGCTGCCAACCGACTCCAGACTAACAAAGGCGCAGACGGATGCCAACTACAATAATGCTGGCCTTACAAGGGCCCCACATCGTTCAGTGGCGCCCGCCCACGGGGGGGGGGGGGAACGGGGGAGGGGGGCGGTGCCCCCAATCAGATTTTGAGCCTGAGGACAATATTTCTGGATGAAAAGGCATTTGAGCAATCTTTGTTTGTAGGGGGTGGGGTGGGTGTGACTATTCGGAACTAAGTTAAAACCAGGAGTGGATTGTCTGAATAAATCGAGAACTGCCATAGACTGTAGGCTATGAGTAACCTGCGAGAGTTGTATATGTAGCAGCCACAACGCCATGTGGCGACACGCCGACTCCGCCGATTATGTCACGTTATAAATAGCATAGCCCTACCACCTGCAGCAGTGACTTCGTCGACCTATATACACATGTGCGCGAGAAAGTGAAGCAGGGCTTAATTAAATCAGTCAGAGGCTCCTGTTTCGTGTGTTGGGATTCAATCACACAGAAGAAGGCCTGTCACACTATACCGGATTAATGAAAACCGTGTGAGAACCGAAATTTGTTGGATTTCGTGCACCTTTTACGGTGATCTCGGTGCCACTCCTCGTACACCCTGTGGTCACTGGTTTCTACGTTTCTGGTCGGCGAAAATTTGTGCATGCACAAAAAATTCGCGGTGGTCACCACCGAGAGAATCGCCGGTTTTGACTCCGTGGACACTCCGCATTCACATCGGTTGGCAAACGGTTTCAACTCGGGGTCGCTCGGTGGATTCTCGGTAGACGTGCTGCCACTACCGTCTGGACTGGCCGTCAACGGAGCTTGTACCGAGTAGTACGGGTGAATACGGAGCCCCGAACGTTGTGAAATTTCATAGAAACCGCATAACCGTGTCACAACAGAGCGGACCGAGGTCAACGGCGGTTTACGGGGTGTACGGAGTTATAACGAGAGCGAAGGTTGGGAACATTGGAACTAGACATTAACTGGAGAGGCAAATATTCAACAGAGGGCGTCTCTTGAACGATTAAACACCACCACCCAAAGCTGAACGTTTACCACAAGTCAATAGGACATTTTTAAGTATATGAAGAGGTCCTTCCCGTTTGAATATTGTGAGAGTGACATGGACTGTGAACGTCGGGTGCGCCTTCGGCCCAGGCAGCAATAGCTGCGGCCAATCTTACGTGGCGAAGGCCAACCTGGATATTCTCCATTGTTTCTTGGGCGGCATTAGGTGATTGTACTGTGCACTGACTGACGTCTGTAGCGATTTCATATAACAAACTTCCAGCTCGTTGTCAAGCGTAAAACTGCTCGTATTTACGATGGTCGGTTTACTCGGCCATGTGGCCGGTACACACTCTGGTCACCACGTTCACAAGGCGGGAAGCTCCGGCGTCCCTCCGTAGTCTATGGCAAGCGGGAAATGTTCGATAAATCGAAAAATCCAGGCTTCCGGTCGATAATCAAGATTCCGGTCGAAATCCAAAGATTATCGGTCAAAATCCACGATTGTCGACGAGAAATCCAGATTCTCGTCGAGAACCAAGATTATCAGAATAACTCGGACTTGCAACAGAAATGCCAAGAGATTTATCACTTTAACTTGGTTACTCTCGACCGATAATCCTGGATGTCGGTTTTTCGAAGAACCTAATTCGAGAATCCAAAATTATCGGTCGAGAATCCAAAAGGCTTATCGCGAGATCCAGATTCTCGGTCGACGAATCCAAGATTAGGGTTCGATAATCCAAGATTTCGGCCGAGAATACAAGATATCAGTCGTCGAGAAGCAAGATTATCGAAAAAAAAATTGAAATAATAAACCTGGGTTTATCGGTCGAGAATACAGATTATGCAAAATAATTTGATAAACTGTTTTTTCGAACGAGAATCCAAGATTATCAGTCGATAATCCAAGATTCTCGGTCGATAATCCAAGATTATCGAAAAAAATTGATAAACCTGGTTATCGGTTGATAATCCAAGATATCAAATCCCTTTGATAATCCAAAATTCTCGACCGACAATCCAAGATTATCGGTCGATAATCTTGGATTATATCGACCGAGAATCTTGGATTATCGGTCGAGACTCCTGGATTTTCGATTTATTGAACATTCCTCTTGCCATAGTGTCACTTCCGTACACGCGGTTTATGCGGTAGTAGCTCGATTTGCTCCGTACACACTCGGTATCCACTCCGTTCCTAGGCTCGGTTTACTCGGTATAAACTCTTGGGATGCTCGGAGGTTTCTTTTCCCGAGTTTGATCGGTGGTAAATCGTATTCACTCGGTTTTACTCGGTCCCAAACAACGTACGCACCCTGTTCTTACGCGGTTCCATCTTGCATCAGCACAGCCACCACCGCATAATTTTCGAATTTACCGCGAATAATCCAAAAAATTGCGGAACTCACGCGGTTTATACTTCCCGGTAAGTCTGACGGAGTATACGTCAGACCCTACACATACTATGTTCAATCAACAAAAGAAACAAGAGTACAAGTATATCAAAGTGTAGGCTAATTTGAAACCTCCTTATTGGGGGTAAATGGAATCCATAATTGACTCTCATTTCGCTAAATTAACAATACCAAGACTGAGAAAATGTGACCATAAATAGCAGGGGCGTCGGAGACGTTTGAAAGTGGGGGGGGGGGGGAGGGGGGACACATCGAATGCACATTACCATCCAAGCGGAGCGCCACCATCCGTTGGCGCGAAGCGAACCACGAAAATTTCAGATTTTCATACCCGTCGATCTCCAGATCGACGGCAAACGGCACTTGCCAGGCTCAATAGCACCATCTACATGAGTGATTTGGGTAAAGAAACAGACAAAAAGTTGTCATTGTGCTACTAAGAATTTAACCGAATATCACACATGATATTTTTTTTCATTACAATTCTCACTCTGGCTTTGTTTTGCGTTGGATCCAGGGTCTACCGACGGTCTCTGGTGGGATCGAAGAGAAAAAGCCACAGGCGCACGGGACATCAACCTGGAGCTAAAATTTGTCAGTCATGAACTACTGGCCGGCGCGCGCGAAATTTTGCATGTTTTCCGGGCATTTTATCGAACAGTCTCAACAACGTTCAAGCATTTTTTTTACTCTGTCTTTTTCTTCTTCCCCAAAGTTTCACGAATTTTGCGCGCCCAATTTTTCATAACAGAAAAATTGGGGGGGGGGGGTGGGAGGGGGGCATCTACCCCCAGGGCTTCTGAAAATATTCGAGTGAACAAAATGATTCGAAGCATTACATCGCATTTAATTGCCTACAACGCCTGGAAGAGAACAACGCCATTGCGCGCGAAACACTTAAAAAAAAAATATGCACTTTTAACTATTCGATTTGAAATTGAGAACTCGGTATGAATCATGAGTAATCCTTCGACTCGGCCCTAGGTCGCACCTGGAATTAGTTGACTTAAGACAATGTCCAACGCGATTATGGTTGGTTTAGACAAAAATTGAATCACGTTAGAGTGATACAAAAGCGGGAATGTTGCTAGATTTTTATTACGTCCGGAAAAGTGGGGGGGGGACAAACGATAATGATATCCCCCCACTTTTGAAAGTGGGGGGACATGTCACCCCGCCCCACATGTTGACGCCCATGATAAATAACACCATATTGCATCTAAGAACGCTTAAACATCAAAAATTTCCAAAGGGGGGTGTTCCCCTCCCCTTAGACCCTCCCCCATATGCGTCTCCAAAAACAGAATTGTCAAAAACTAATATTGCCCCCCTCCCCAATCATCCGACCCTGGCGCCGCCCCTGCCCAGTATGGCACATTCTAACCTTCTATCAGCGCATACTCGCAATTGGGGTGAAATGCTTACAACCTCAGAGAATTTCACCCAAGTTGGGTCAATTTAGTGATGGTCAGACTCAGATAGGAAACCCTAGGTGTTACCGGCGGTCTGCTCAACGAATAACAATACGCCAATATGAAAGTGTTCTATATCTGCTAAGGGCGGTGGCTCGCCTCGCTGAAGCCGACGGGCGGGCAGCTTAGTGTGCAATTTTGAGGTTGTGCTGAATGAACTGATTATGATTGAAGTATTGCCGAGGAGCCCATACCAGGGCTGAGTCAAATAGTATTGAGTCAGGTCCGCATAAGAAACTAGTCAACTTAAGGGAAATCTATATTACCATTGCCAAGGACGTAGAAACCGGAGGGGGTGGAGGAAAGAGATCATGGTCTGAAAGACCGATGTGTGAGCTCCATCATCTTTGCATGATAAGCTATGATTGGTCGAAATATATCTGTTTCACAAAATCAAATGTTCCCCCAAAATTTACCCGGAGTCTACCCAAAAGCCGTAGGGTTCAATAGTCCAATTAAGAGAGCATTCCAGACTAGACTATGATACTGGGACCAGGATAATAGCCTCGCGATCTAGACTTTTCCCAAACCTCGTGAAGGTTCCCTAATCCTGATTGTGCTAGTGCGCCTCCATATAATGGACCATCTGTTCTGTTCTGTGGTTTGTCTGTGTAGGTAAAATTTGGCGAATGCCTACCTTAGAGAGGGCTCCAACCATGCAGGCACACACTATACCTAGAAAAGTGAAGTCTGCAGTTTTCATGCTAGAATATAACTTTTTTTTCGAAATGATCTCAACTCGGCGCCTCAAGTGAGCGCCCTGTGGTGTGTAAGGCCTATACATGTTCGTCATTGCACAGGCAATACCGGCGGGTTTCTGCATGGCGAAAGGTGGCAGCATAACCTGGGCTATTATGGCCCCTCTGAGATAGCAGGTTCCATACAGATAGGTTAAGCTTCAGTCTGCTGATTAAAAGACAAGAGGTCGTGAGTTAAAGTCTCACACGAAAGACCGAAACCGAATCAGCAGCTTTTCCGATGGGGGCCTTCGAAGCAAGGCGTGTATCTCGCCATATCTCTATACCCAGATTGAGACATGGTATGACGTCGAGTAGTAGAACCGCTGCGGCTGCTGGCCAGCCTGCCACTGCACATACTTTCCCAGCAATTAACGGGAGAGTAGTACGTTCCCATGGTTATCAGTGTTGTATCATAGTGTATCAGGCTGCTCTATGGGCCGTCAGAGACCGTGTTGATAGGATCATCGATACGGACGGTGTAGGTTAATACGAGATGGAAAAGCCATGACCCATGAACCGGGAATCGGACCAAAACTTTACCACATTATTTCACCCCACGTTTTGCAATCAACACAGGGGATTTTTGACCGTTGCTTAATGTTTGCATTCTTCCGCGAGATTAACAGGATAATTTTTCTAGAAAGTTGGACCCCTTCTTGACTTTGAATGCAGAAATAGTCGTGAACTGCGACAAGAAAGCATGTACCGTTTGCCAGCATCTCATAACTGCAACATATCACAACCTATTGCTAAATTAATCCATCCATTGTATGTGTTGTCTGGTAATTTGACCTCTTACGATCTCTTTGACATTGAATGACCTCGAGTGTTTTAAAGAAATTACTGTAGGCCTTGAACTGGTACCAGAATTAAACAGGGATCTGTTGCATTGACTGTATGAAGTCTCTTCTTTTTTTATCGCTATACTTTTGTAGCATGGAATATATGCTCTAATAGGTACCATTGTAGAGACTTTCAGTGTATAGTTCGAGAGGTCCACATCAGTGGCCGTTGGCGTATCCATGGATAGGGGGGGGGGGTCAAATCCCCCCGACAAGATCATCGAGAGGGCAATTGGAAATCGAAGGTAAAAAACGGGGAAATTGGAGGGTTAAAGAACGGGAAACGAGAAGGCGGGATGCGAGGGGAGAGGAAAGAAATTAGAAGACATATGAAAAAAAAACAAACCCAAATCCAGCAAGTTAAATAAATGGAGTGAGAGGTACCGCCCCCAACCCCCCCCCCCCCCCCCTTCGAGCCATCATCACTGCCAAAATACCCAAATCGGGGAAATTAGTCTTGTCCCCTCTTAACTTAGAAGGCTGACTACGAGCATGGTCCAAATTGAGCGATTAGTGTAGCTGTCAGACTTACGTTGATTCTACGAGAGAGACTCATCACATGGATTTTATTCGTGCCCACCTACAGCACCTGCAACAGTTATATCCCACCGGGGAGTTGACGCAGTACCATACAGACACAGCAGTAGGCTTATCTCTTATTTGCAATCTACATGCTTACATGAAGCTTGATTGACGGTAGACAGCTCGTGATATCGTGCTCACAAGTATATGGTTGTCAGGGCCACTCTTAACTTTGAGCGGACTGCAACTGGCCCCATGCAATTAGATTGATCAGCTAACTTGGAAGGTATTTGATGATCGACATTACTATTGTTGTGCTAATAAGATTTCTCGTTGTTGGTCAGTCTTCATTCCTGACCACGAATGCATGATCCCAGCAAACACGAACGTTTTCGAAACATGTTCCTATATGTTTTTTGAAAACGTTTAATGTTGAGTAACAGGAATGTTACGGAACGTTTCCATACAATTCAAAATGGTTTGGGAAAATATTCTAGAAACATGTTCAATTTTCACTTCAAATTTAAAAGTTACAGCCAACCTAGGAAACAAAATGGATAATATAATATTACACGACAACACTAACACAACTTAAATCCATTTTGACGCAAATCTTTTGCCACCAAAACATTTTTAAATACACTTTCAGAAATTGTTGGAAATGTTTTCAAAAATTTCTTCAAAACGTTTTGTGAAACGTTCGGGAAACATTCTCCTAACCTTTATGTTACTCACAAAAAAGTTTTCGAATAATCAGCGAAACATGTTAAAAACGTTTTTAAAACGTGTTTGGTTGGTAGGGAGACGGTACCGCGAATACAGGGCAACTCCTCCCCCGCTTGCATGTTGAAAGATACTCATATGGGAGGGGGGTCCCAGAGGATGGGGGGAGACTTATGTAACATACACTCCGGCACGGACCTTTGGCGCGGGACCCCGTGGGACTCGAGAAGGGGCGGAGGCAAGTGACAATTTTATCGAGATGGTGATTTATTACTGCAATGTTAAAAAAATCCAGTTGACTTTGACGATCACAAGTTCAACAATTGTCCTGACCATTTGGGGAAAGGAGAAAAAAGAATAAGGAATGGGATATTGATGACCATTAAATGGCCGCGAGGAGATAGCGCGAGTGAGGCTCTGTGTAAAAAGAGCAGCATGGATGCTGGACTCACGTCGGCGCAGCCACAGTAGGCTCATCAGCTGTCTCATAGGTTTTTTCTCTCTTTCAAGAGCTTTCTGACCCATGAATTCAGTGCACGGATGCACTCGGTATAGCTGGGAAATTCATGTTGCCATGCATTTCCTGCGATCTGAGTGATTTATTCTATCAAAACTCGGTGTACGCTCCGCGACCCCAACGTCGGTACATCGTGGTACGCCATTCCCCCTCTGCCCAGCTGCGCGGGAATCCTGTGTATTCAGGCCAACGCCACTAAAATAGTATCCAGCCAGTCGCAGCGCAGCTCCTCAAAGTTACCTGTCCAGTGGATTGCGGCTGTGCATTTGTGCGCATGTGCACGAAAGTTCACATCAAGGGTGCAATGACCGCAAAGTTACGTTCGGAATACGGCCATACCCATTGTACTGTGATGTACAAGCCGCCTACGGCAGTACGGCTACATGGCGATCGCATGCGCCCAGGCCAGGCGATGGTAGGACGTAAAAGTTTACTCTTTCATCTCACTGACTTTACGTTCTGCCAGACTGGCTCGTTCTGATCCTCCATTTTGCTGCGAACAGCCATGGACTAAACTGGTTTATTGATCTAGGAGTACCCCTGTGTATCTGCATGTGAATATCTGTTTTAGAGAAAGGCCGGGTTTTAGAGGGGAAAATTGTTGAGAACCACGGCTAAGTGCAGACATTCACTATGCAGCTAGTCTTCCACAAAAATAAGCGATCGTATGGCAGGCAAGTTCCCTAGTTTCTCCACTCGACTTTCCCAACAGTCCGCTATTGACGTGGCCGACAGCGAGTAGTTTCCCTAATGTCAGCGATCTAATTTTATGCCCGCGAATAAATATGCTACGCCCATTAATTTCGACGTGGAAAAGGCTGTTGTATGCCAGGAAATAACACACTGAGCCCATGTAATAAATGTAGGTAGCGAGACAGTCACAGCGCACGATGTCTTCCATCAAATTAAATCCCATACACCAATTGATATCCGCTTTACTGCAGCTACGCCATTCCCGAATTATCCATTTTATAGCCCACCTAGACCTATCCCACAAGCGAATTTAATGTATTTTCCTTACCGCTGCGTAACTAGAGACCTCTTTGTACAAAACAACTAGCAGGGGCTACTTCAATTTCCTTTGTTCACACCAAACTGCTTTTAAAACCTTTTCCCGTTTGTTTTGTTACATACACTTCCACACACAGTGCCCACAGATCACATATGTACTGTGTACTGTACGCATGGGACGTCAACGCAACACTACAATATAATCTACATACACACTGGTTTATTCTCAACTAAGCATTAATATCGGAAACCTCGGGAATTAGCTCCTCTATTTGTGGTGGTCTTAACTTGGAGGATTTTATGCGGATTACTGCACAGTAACCACATTAGTGGTTGACCGAAGTCATCTTCTGGGGTTAAGGTGAAGTTTTATGACAAAACTTTCAATCTTTTCGAAGTTGGATTTTAGTTAATGAAGTGTCAGTTTTTGTCCTCATCGAATATCTCGAGTACACTGTGTAAAATATCAAAAAGACATTCCCGTCGCGGGTCTTGGACCTCCCACGAATTAATCAGGTTCCCTTTGTGCAACATTTAGGGCACTCACGAGCTCCTCGATCGATTCACGTGGAAAATTCAACAATTTGTCCACCATTTCATCATCATTCAACACCGAAATTAACCTATTTTACCTCATTTCAGGGGATTTTTAAAATGTCATTCTGCCCTGCCTTGAGCGACGGAGTATCATTATCTTATTGTCGTGAAATGTGTTAAACCTCAGTGAGCGTAATGGCTTTGTTGTAATACTTGCTTTGTACGAATGAAGCGGACAATTTATCTACATGCACAGCGTCGCACGGGATGGGACGTTGGGTTGCAATATTATCTGCTCGTACTGACTCAGCCGGAAAATGGCGTCTGCGCTGTTCGAAACTTCGTGAAAAGTTTCTGGCTTGCGCGTTGTCATTGGTTTGCCAAAACTGGCGGGTACCTTTGACGTGTCCATCTGGGAGTTTGACACATGTTTGACGGCCCCCGCCCATAACGGGACCATTTGTTTGGTCAATTCCAAAAACAGGTGCGATGTTTTCTCTGCACTCGGTGCAAGCTACATCAATATTTTGATCAGCGCCTATGTGGTCTCCGGAAAACATTTACGATAGGGTATGGGAAACTGATTCATTTTGGCATTGCACCGAAGTTGAATTAGGGGTGAATGCCCTCGAAGCTTTCTGGTGAACTTCTCAGAAAACTGACGGCTTTGAACTTCAGCAATGAGTGGTAGCCTGCGCGAGACTATGACTACGCCAGATAACTTCCAGCCAAAGTTCCAAACGCCACACTTCAGTCTTTTCAAGTCTATGGAATTTCATGACGGAGATGCGCGCTGATAGTCTGAATAAACACCTTTCAAACGTGTTTGACACTATTCTCAAGAATCCCATCTAAGTACGACATTTCCACTGTAAATAGGATAGAATTTTGGTGGTGACTACCGCCTGATTTTGCTTGGTTGAGTACACTATACTTAATAGTACAACAAGCTATGTATGTTACACGATGCACTCAGTACAGAGGTCTGCATACACGATATGCACATACGGTGCTGCAATGTGTATGATACAGTCCCGAAGGCCGTGAATTTTTCACTCGCGGGACAAATTACTGTGTAGATATATACGCAGAACAAAGAATTCAATTGATGCACCGACATCATGCCCAACATACATGTCAAAATCTACCCGAGCATTAGTTCACACTGTGGTAGACTTCCTTGCAATTTATTATAGAGCAACGGGGCAAACAAATAATCACTTGAACTGCGTTTAGTTGCCAGGACAGGGTCGAGGTCTCTGTGCAGCATATAGTCTGCTTTTCAAGAAGCAAACGCTGGACAGATGCTTTGGGGGGGGTGAACTGCTCCTCTCACAGTTGATTGTACAAGCTAAGTTAAAGGTACTTGAACCCCCATTCCAATAATTTAGAATAACATGTTACATCTTGAATTGTAAGATTCAATTTTATGGGGTGGGTGTATTTGTGAATATAATGTCAGTTTTTTACAGGCCTACTTACTATCCAATTTCCAATATTTTTTCATCAAACTTACAGTAACAATATTTAAATAGGCCCTTTTAGTGAAAGTTTCTGTAAATAGTACCTAGAGGCTGAGGGCTGCCGCGAATAATAGTATATTACTTGAGGCACTTCAGAATGGATAATTTAAGATCAATGTTTCCTATCAGAGAAGATTCATGTCTTCCCTCAGTCATATTAGGCATACACTGTATTACAGTTGGTATTAATGGATATTTAGAATACTTGCTACCCTTCAGACCAGTGGCCGATGAATCGGGGTCTACCCGATGTTCCTGAGGTTTGATGTTAACCTGTTTTCGTATAAGTTTCAATGGCACCCAAATTTCTGAGGTTCGACGTTCCCGGGGTCCGATGTTCGAGGTTCGAAAATCGTGAACATCGAACCTCAGAAACATCGAAAAACCTGAAATTCAGGTGTCATTAAAACTTACACTCGGGAACGTCGAAATCCGGGAATATCGAACCTTGGGAACATCGAACCCTGGAATAACATTGACCATATCCCCAATGATTTAAATCAGAATTGTAACCTCTTAGAATAGCTACCCGACGTTAATAACTTTAGGGACCTCGACCCCTCCAAATGAGTGCTGCATTTGGTAGAAGTGGCTATGGACCCTTCAGATACTACCCTTTGGAATAACGTCCTGAACCCCTCTTCAATGCTGATTCTGCCTATTTGCCCATTCTACTCAGGCTACCTTCCTTGCTCCTACCAGCAGGGAATTGGAAAGTATAGGCCTAGTTCATGAGAATCATATTATTGAGCAGTTTCTATCCACTATCATCAATGCCCTGAATTTAGAATGGAACATGCATCTTGTTAAAAAAATGAATTATCATTTCCTCAACACGTATTGTTCCTCTTCTTAATTTAGAATGTAATTTTCAACTTTGCTTGGTGGTTTGGTCATAATTTGTTGCGTTTGTAATATAAGGAATTAGTGAATGGTGATTGTTTTCATGCTTGAATCTTGATTCTCTGACAAAGTCAGAGGGACAGTTGCAGCGTAATGCAGTATGTGTGTGTTGGGAAACTGTGACAGCGGCTTGTAAACATGATAACTTAATCAGGTCTGGATAGATGAATCTTATACTGGGATGTCTGTTCCCCATGTTAGTATGTGACCCTATTGTTGAAGTCAAAAGTCATATGATGGCAAACACGGTAAAAAAAAAAAGTCATGGATGACAACAGGTAAAATAAAAGTTGAATTAAAAATAAATAGAATGCTTGTTCTGATCCAGTCATAAATTTCGTTGTGTATTTTTCTTATGATCTGAGTCAGGAACTAGATTGTTTTGTTGGGGATCGGGGATCATGTCCGATTCCTTGATCAAGTCAGAGAAATCTATGTACATGTCAGTATGTGTATTGTGTGTGGTGACTCCCAGCTGTTGACATTTTACTTGGTCAGTCTGAGTTTCATACTTGGTATGCAGTGTTCCCCAGGAATGGTGCATGATCTCAATGTTTTGGGGTCGGGTCAGAGGTCGTCTGGAATCCTTGTGTAACACAAAATCCAGAATGCCTCAGGCTACTCAGGCTGAGCCTGAATGTGTGTATAGGCAGTTTTCTGGAAGTAGAAGAACTCTATTGTTTTCTATGTGTGAATCAGGTGTCAACTTCAGTAAAATTATAGACGTTTCGTGGAAAATGAATATAGCAAAAATATCCCCATTCGGGATATTATGGTTTGGCCCAGTGTCGTCTCTGCCAAGGGAAGGCAATAACTGTCTAAGGCAATGTCCGAATGACCCCAAAATGTGACACCATGGTCGCCCTAAGGTAAATCTCGGTGAGTTCGGATGTGGACGTCGCTGTGACGCTGTACACTCTTGGCTGCAGGTATCTTGGATTTTCAGCGGAACAAAATTGATAGGGTTTAGGGTTTGTACAATAACTCCCTAGTCGCCTCGTCATATTCCATATGAAACTTTGTACCTTGATCGTCGATGAAAATTTGTATGGCTCAAAAAGTGGGCGTCGCTCGACCGCTATGACGGCGGCCATTTTGAATTTTTTGTGTGAACTGTAGTTTTTGGTGATTTGCAGTGTTTTGAAGGGTGGAGATCGTTTAAAGGACCAACTTTTGTTTTCGCCCAATACGAACCCAACCCAGCGGTCAGTTTTGACGTTTCGAGAAATTCATTTTTTTCTGCAAAATTGACTTTGTTTTAGGGGGACACATGATCGCGTAAATAAAAATTTTGCATGCGTTGAAAGGGGGCAGGCCCGACTGCTTGATGACGGCCATTTGAATATTTTGCGAAACTTTTAATTTTTTGAACTATTTGCGTGTTTCGAAGCATGGCGATCATTTGTGATCGTTCAAAGACCAACTTTGTTTCACCCATATGACCCCACCGAGCGGCCATTTTGAATTTTTGCGAAAATGATACAAAACAGAGAGTTAGGACCCTACCCAAACCGCCATTTGAAGTCCTTACAGAAAACTGATTTACTGCCAGATTGGCCTATTTCAAAGCATGGTGTGTGCATTGGAACCATCCCCCCACTTCCCTGGGTCATAAATCCTTTCTGAAAAATAAAGGCGAACACAATGACCCTCTTATTGATCGAAGTGGGATAATGTCCGAAATACCGTTGGGTGATGTCTAGTTTCCACTTCGGGGATATTATGGTTTTGGCAGCGTCGTCACTGCCGCCCCAGCGGAAGATTTTTTGTCAACGCCAATGTCCGCTTTGACACAAAACTTTGCAACATGTTGGTCCTCACAAAATCTCAGATGACTCGAATGTGGGCATGTCGCACCATTATGGCAGTGGCCATCGTGGTTTTCAACGAAACTAATCAATAGTGTTTATACACTTAATTTCGAGTGCACCCCTGTCGGATCCATATGAAAACTGTGTACAAATGATATCCTGATGAAAATCCTGGATAGGTCAAAAAGTGGGTGTCGCCCAAACCGTCTGACAGAGGCCATTTGGATTTTTTTGCAAAAAGAGTTTTTTGATGATTCGCGTGTTTCGAAGCATGGCGATTGTTTTAAAGACCAACTTTTGTTTTCGCCCAATATGACCCCAGTGCGGGCCATTTCGGAATGTTTGCAAAAATCATTTTTCTGCAGATTTGAGAAATTGTTTTTGATTCCTTGACGAATCAGAGGAATAATGCAGTCACGTCGTGTGTGTGTGTGTGTGTGTGTATGTGTGTGTGTGATGCCCAGCTTGTAACACGATAACTTGATCAGGTCTGGGTAGGTCAGGCTCATACTTGGTATGTGTGTTCCCCATGATGGGTACATGAACCCTATTGTTTTGGGGTCGGTCAGAGGTCATCTGAGGTCACCAGAGGTCAAGTCTGAAAACCTTGTAAACACGATAAGTCCATAATTGTTGGTCTGATCAAGTTGAAATTGGGTGTATAGTTTTCTTATGGGGAAGTACATGAACCCTATTGTTTTTGGCTCAGGTCGGGAGTGAATTTTGGTCGAAAATATAAAATTTGTGAAAATTCGATATTTTGGCCAATTTTGGCTTGTAAACACGATAACTCAACCCCACCCGGATGGATGAAGCTCATACTTGGTATGTTTGTTCCCCATGATGAGTTCATGAACCATGAACTCCTGTTGTTTTGGGGTCAGGTCAGAGGTCATCTGAGGTCCACCAGAGGTCAAAGTCTGAAAACCTTGTAACACGATAAGTCCGAATGGTTGGTCTGATCAAGTTGAAATTAGGTGTATAGCTTTCTTATGGGGAGTACAGGAACCCTATTTTTTTTTGGTTCAGGTCGGGAGTGAATTTTGGTCGAAAATAGAAAAATTTGATATTTTGGCCAATTTTGGCTTGTAAACACGATAACTCGACCCCACCTGGATGGATGAAGCTCATACTTGGTATGTGTGTTCCCCATGATGAGTACATGAACCCTATTGTTTTTTGGTCCAGGTTGGGGTGGATTTTGGTCATCTGAGGTCACCAGAGGTCAAAGTCTGAAAACCTTGTAAACATGATAAGACCATAATTGTTGGTCTGATCAAAATTGAAATCAGGTGTAAAGCTTTCTTATGGGGAGTAGAGGAACCCTATTGTTTTTGGTTCTGGTCAGGAGTGAATTTTGATCGAAAATGGAAAATTTGTGAAAATTTGATATTTTAGCCAATTTTGGCTTGTAAACACGATAACTTGACCCCACCTGATGGATGAAGCTCATACTTGGTATGTTTGTTCCCCATGATGAGTACATGAACCCTATTGTTTTGGGGTCAGGTCAGAGGTCATCTGAGGTCACCAGAGGTCAAAGTCTGAAAACCTTGTAAACACGATAAGTCCATAATTGTTGGTCTGATCAAAATTGAAATCAGGTGTAAAGCTTTCTTATGGGGAGTAGAGGAACCCTATTGTTTTTGGTTCTGGTCAGGAGTGAATTTTGATCGAAAATGGAAAATTTGTGAAAATTTGATATTTTAGCCAATTTTGGCTTGTAAACACGATAACTTGACCCCACCTGATGGATGAAGCTCATACTTGGTATGTTTGTTCCCCATGATGAGTATATGAACCCTATTGTTTTGGGGTCAGGTCAGAGGTCATCTGAGGTCACCAGAGGTCAAAGTCTCAAAACCTTGTAAACACGATAAGTCCAGAACGGTTGGTCTGATCAGGTTGAAATTAGGTGTGTATCTTCCTTATGGGGAGTACATGAACCCTATTGTTTTCGGTAAAGGGCGGGGTGAATGAGGCTCATACTTGGTTTGTGTATTCCCCATGATGAGTACATGAACCCTATGTTTTGGGGTCAGGTCAGAGGTCATCTGAGGTCACCAGAGGTCAAAGTCTGAAAACTTTGTAAAATTTTCAATTTTTAAACCCCCCCTCCTCCCCCCCCTTTGGATTCCCTCCCCCCCCCCCCCCCCCCCCCCCCCCCCCCCCCCCCCCCCCCCCCCCCCCCCCCCCCCCCCCCCCCCCCCCCCCCCCCCCCCCCCCCCCGATAAGTGCTTAATTGTTGGTCTGATCAAGTTGAAATTAGGTGTAAAGCTTTCTTATGGGGAGTAGAGGAACCCTATTGTTTTTGGTTCTGGTCAGGAGTGAATTTTGATCGAAAATGGAAAATTTGTGAAAATTTGATATTTTAGCCAATTTTGGCTTGTAAACACGATAACTTGACCCCACCTGATGGATGAAGCTCATACTTGGTATGTTTGTTCCCCATGATGAGTATATGAACCCTATTGTTTTAGGGTCAGGTCAGAGGTCATCTGAGGTCACCAGAGATCAAAGTCTGAAAACCTTGTAAACACGATAAGTCCAGAACGGTTGGTCTGATCAGGTGAAATTAGGTGTGTATCTTCCTTATGGGGAGTACATGAACCCTATTGTTTTGGTAAGGGCGGGGTGAATGAGGCTCATACTTGGTTGTGTATTCCCCATGATGAGTACATGAACCCTATTGTTTTGGGGTCAGGTCGGAGGTCATCCAAGGTTACCAGAGTTCAAAGTCTGAAAACCTTGAAATTTAGTGTGTAGCTTTCTTACCAAGGGTACAGGAACCCTATTAGTTGGTTGGTAAAGATAGGAAATTTGTCAGACGTTATGTTGCCTATAATGCGCTGGTACTATCTCCCATTTGTCCGTGTGTCTGGCTATGGGTTGACAGATACAGTCAAGGAATCATTAAGCTTTGGCTTTCTGGTTAACTTGGCACACATGATCGCGTAATGGACATTTTGAATGGGCGCAACAGTGGGCGTCGCCTGACCACTCTGATGGCAGCCTTTTTGGATTTTTTGCAAAAATTTTTTTTCGCTTTATTTTTGCATTTTTGAGCACATGGCGATCATTTTGAGACCAACTTTTGTTTTCGCCCCATACGACCCCACCAAGCGGCCATGTTCAATTTTTGCGAAAATGTTTTTTTTGGCAGATTTGACATTTACATATTTCGGATCATGGTGTGTGCATTGGAACCAACCTCCAACTTCCCTGGGTTATAAATTCCCTTCTGATAAAAAACAAGCAAATGATGTCATTCTCTGATTGATCGAATGTAGGACTCTACACGTTGGCGGTTTAGCCGCCAGGCGATGTCTATGTAGGTCAGGTGTGTGCTTCCTTATTGAGGTACCCTGTGTAAGACAGTTTTTGAAAGAGTAAATATTTCGCCAATTTACAGCTTGTAACCTGAGAACAACCCTTCCTAGATGGATGAAGCTCATACTCAGTATGTATGTCCAGTATAATGTCACCATGATGAGTACATGAGTGCCATTATTTTGCCGTCAGGTGAGAGATCAACAGAGGCTAAGTTCGAATGCTTGGTCTGATTTTTACCTCAGACCAGCTATGCTGGTTGAGCTATTGTGATGGCCATGTCATTCTATCTATCCTTCTATCTATCTTTCTATCTATCCAGTCTGTAAACTTCTGGTTTTTGGGCCACAAAAATGTTCATGCTTCGAATTTTGTTCCAGGGTTCCACTTAGGCAGAGGGCCCAATTTTTTGAAATTTCACATATATAATAGTACTTGAAATGCATCTCCTCCCACAAAGTTCAATTGATTTTCTTCGAAGTTGCATGTATTGGTCCTTGGGTAGAGGGCCATGGGGGTCTTCAGGAATTTTGGGTCCAGGGCCCAGTTTAGGCCTAGGGCCCATTTCATTAAGCTCAAACCAGCTATGCTGGTTGGGCTATTGGCTATTGGAAGGTCATAAAGGGGGGTACTAGGCAATTTTGTTCAAATTGTAGAATAATATGCAATTTGCATGTTTTTGGCCCTTAAATGCTCATGCTTGATGGACATGACCAGAGTTGGACATAGTATTCATTGACTGCTGGGTGATATTTGACCACCTCAAGGTCATGGAAGAAGCCTAATGGGCATTGTGTGTATCTCCTCTCCCAAATGAAGTTTATCTTCATGATGTTCGCTCTGTGTCATCAAAGCTCAGTATAACTGAAATCAATGCACAACTCTAATAACATCATACCAGTTCACTACAAATTGGAAATTTGCCCGGTTTGAGCTACTGAACCATTGGTTCTCTAGTTGTTGAAAGGCAAGTGTGTAGCTTTATTATTAAGAGTACAGGAACTATTTTTTTGCCATTAGTCTATGTGTCTGTCCATAGGTTGTCAGAAATGAGTCAAGGAATTACAAAGTCTTTTGGCTTCCTGGTTATTATTATTATTATTTATATCTACATGCGATGCAGTGTTGATGTGTCATTAAATATTGCCTAATCGATCAATCTATTGCGCAGATTTTACTTACCTTTTATCACTAACTTATGCAGTATCATGCCCACCTACTAGATATGTCAGTGGTCACCGTGCCATTCCAAATTATGCCATCCAAGACTTCACACGCTCCGTAATTTAGGGAAAGTCTATCCTAATATTCTTGACTTTGAGTCTTTCCTTAAAACCCTTCGAGTGTTCTTACTTCTTAGTTATGTGTTCCATAAGGATCAAAGAAGATTGTTGGTTTTCGTTGAGTATTTCAGGGGAAAATTATCTTTCCTTGTTTCTGTATAACGTTTTCTACATGTGTGGCAGCGTTGATATGTCATTAAATATTGACTAATCGATCAATCTGCATTAACTCCATGCACCAAGTTGTACATATATGCCTGGTCAGTTGCATGACATGCCTCAATACCCTGGGCATGGTCAGTCAAGTGTAGGTCATTGTCAATTCCAAAGAAGTGACTCAAACATGTGCATCACTTTCTATAAATGGTCAGTCAAAGAGCCAACTCTAGGTGTGTCATTCTACTTGATTTATGTAGAAAATAAAAGGAAAACCTGGCCTCCCAGGAGGTAATTTTCCAGAGTTGCAGGTCATCAAAGTGGCTGTAGGGTGAGTCAATGTACAAGAATTGTATGACCAACCCTTGACAATGACTCCACCGTCTGGGGTGAAGGCAGTGCGCCGGTTCGTCATATATTTGACATGTGCATATTTGGTGTTGTCTGCTGATGGTTACTGGTGGAATTATCAGGGGGCAAGAGAGGCATTCCCCCCCCCCCAAAAAAAAAAAGAAAATTCTCTCTAGTCTCCCCAGTTTTTCCCCCCAAACCAAGTTCAGATAGAGTAGGCAGGCAGTGGCAGTACTACTGGCACGAGGGTTATTCCAAATCCCCCCCCCCCCTCCCCAGGAGGAAAAATCTTGCCCTCCAGATTGCCAAGTCTGGTGCTACCACTGCCCCAATTATTCTTTGCCATGAAAAGCCTGGTGGTGTTAAGTTAACATTGATTTATCTCCAACAAAAAGCATGTTCATCTTTGGTTCAGTTCTTGTTCTTCCCATTCTGCTGAGCACTGCTGAGTTCTATGGTGGAATGGCTGGTTTCCAGTCTTCCAGTTCCTTCGGAAATCCTTTTCCCCATTGGTTGCAGTTATAGATGAAATCCTCTTGTAGGAGTGGAGGGTCTATGGCCTGTTTTTCCCTCACTGCGGTCAACTACTCTCTACACTCCATATAAGGCCATTTTTGTGAGCCTCTTCATGTTACATCCAGAAGATGTAATAGTGTAGGATAGTAACTATGCTGTCAATCAAGCAGAGCTCGGTCAAGTTGATTGAAGATTTTTAGCTAGGATGCGAGACTGGAGTGATGTTTCTGTGTACAGCTGTAGATACACAATAAAGAGCAGCATTTTGGGGGGGGGACATAACCTCATTCCCCATGGCCTGCTAAGATATCCCCGCGACCCCCTCCCCCAGGGTCTGCACCCATGTGAACAATGTATGGACGAAGAGAGCTGATACCAAATTTGAGTAGAATCCCTATCTTTTTCAGATGGCTCCCCAGCCTCCCCCCTGGTTTTGATGCAGTGTGAAGAGAAAAAGAATAGCTGCGATATAATTGGGATTTAGGTTCTCCAACCTGTTCGGGTACATTGTTTACGATATGAGTTCGCTGTGAGTGGCCTGTGTTCAGAACAGGGTATATATTGTGGGAACAAAATTTGGAACCAGTTTAGATGGCAAGTGAAAGTTGGAAGTGAGAATAAAAAATGCTGTTATCTTTGTAGCTAGTTGAAACCAGAAGGATCAAAAATTGATCAAAACCCTCAGAAGGTCCAGAATCCTCCATGCATTGATCTAACAGTCTACACGTTCTACGTTGCATTCGCTACACTGAAAATGTAACAGATAGTGATGAGGCCCTTTAAAACATACAGCAGCCCATGAGTGTGATTGATGCATCTGACATAAATTTGTAATATGCAACTCTGTTCATAATTCTCCCTGTCTTATTAGGCCACGAGGCATATTCTGCGTAGACCAGTGCATGCCTGCATAATATGTAACTATGCCTGGCAGACTATTGTGATAAAATCGTGTTGGGCACACAGAGCGCAGGATGACTGGGCTGTGTCCCATACCATCCTGGAGAGGTGACATTTCTTTCTGCTGGCAATTTATTTTATACCACAAAGCTTTGATATTGACCTCCCCGTCTGTTACCATGCAAAGTTGGCTGGCTATATAAACAACCGGAATCAACCCCTGTCACCTAATAAACTCAGTTCATTTAAATACCAGCCTGGCTACATGATATTCCGCTGATTGTTAACAATAGAGCCCATTGGTATCTGGAGTTGTAGGCACACTATGTCATGCCTGGTGTGATGTCTCAGGTATTGCTCAGGTCCATATGCTGGGCAGTTAAAGGAGTGTGCAGAGGGAGTATTTTACTTGATATCCCAGAGTGGCTATGGCCTCGGCATGCTGGACATGTCTGGGTATTCTGAGCAGGCACAATAAAACTGGCATAATAAAACTGTGCTGTATCATTTTGTAGCTTTCCAGTGTGGTGGTGAGGCTGAGCAGTACAGATGCAAGTTCCCACCCACCAATAAGCATGAACCTTCACTGAGCACTCAGCGAGCGGTTTGATACCCAGTGCTGCCCACCATGGTCGCTGCACTTGGCACCAGTTTATAGCCCGTATAATTACCCCTTCTATTGCGGAGCGGAGAGATGAGGTGGATTTGAAGGGATATGCACTTCTATCTCACATCAACCCTGAGTTATTAAGAGCCAATTCACAGTTGTGTGAAAGGTCCAGTGGCATAGGGGTGGGGGGTGCCTGGGGTGCGGGAGGATGGGGGATGGATCCTAGTTGAAGCTCTTGGTGTGGGTGGCTGGGTGGTCCCCCCCCCCAATGGAATCACCAACTGAGAAAAATCAATTTTCTGCTCCACCTCATGAACAATTCCCCTCTCATCTGCCCCCTTCCCCCCCCCTTCCCCCTAGGTTGGAGATTCAAATGTCACTTGAGCCTCTGAGGTACACTTGCAGTCTGACTTTGTTTAACCAGTCAAGAAAATGATTTTCTGAAACTCTGTGACAATAATTACAAATCCTCCAAGCAGGAATCCTCCCCCCCCCCCTCCCATACTCATCAACAATGGAGAAGCATGCAGTCCATTAGTTTCATTTTCAAAACGGTGGTGGACTGGTGGCAGTTTGAAAATGAGGCTGCTTGATATGATAGTGCTATGGGGAGTATCTTGTCTGTGCCCATTACCTACTGATGGCATGTGCACTAGCTTGCAGGTGAGAACAGACTTGCCAAGCATCATTTGTACCGTTTATTCCCGAACAACACAAGGCGCAGCCACTGTCTGAAAGTTGGGAGGGTCAAGAGCAATTTGGGGGATCCGAAGCAAGTGATGGGAAACCATTTTATGTGTGAAAAAATCATCATGTATGGGGGTCTTCCCAAAAGTTGGTGGGGGGGGGGGGTTGTGACCCCTAGTGGCTGCGCCCTTGCAACAACAGAAGGCATAGAAGCAATGAAATCCACAACTATTGTTATTTTCATGTGGTGGACTGTATAGAGTCTATTAGGGTGGAGGTCCGATGGGAGTGATCAGTGGCATAAATACAGGAGAGAAGGTGGTCTTTGAGTTCCAAAGTTGGTTCTCAGCAAATATGATCCCCCCCCCATCCCCCTTGTTCTAACCGTGAGGAGTGTTCCGGCCCTGCCAAAAAAAATATGCTGCCGGAATTGGGGAAAATTTTTTTTGGAGCTAGTCCCTCCAAAAGTGAAGTTGGGTCCTGGAGGTTCAACACCACCCCTGGTATTTTACACCCCTGGGGGAGTAAGGGTGCTGCCCAAGTGCATCCAGTAAAAAGCCATGAATCCGAGAGGGGCGAGATAATCCTAGTTGTGCATAAACCGTATTGGACTTAGATTACCCTTGTTCATTGATAAGTCTTGTCTCTTGTTTATAAATATCAAAACATTGCCATCCTACCTCACATCTGTGGGTTTAACACAAAGACACAGCCAGCTGAGGTGTGGGTACAACCCCTGGCCCTATAACTTTTAATGAGGGCTTCTGTCAAGGGAGCAACCACAGCTGAAAGTTTTGTCCAAGGCCGTAACAAGAAATATTTTGTGTGTGGAAAAACCTCTCATGGATGACTTGCGACCCCTCCAACCACCCCAACCCTCTCCATTTAATGCGAAACCCTCAGCCTGTGCATGTTGTTTGCAGAATCTGTGTTCTACGGTGCTTCAGACCCTACAACTTCCAGCAAGTTGTTCCGCCCTGGAGGACTGAATTCCCGTCTTGGTCATTTAAAAGACTCGTAAATTGTTATTAGACTGACTGTTGCATATGTGTCGTCCCCCTCCCCCCCCCATAAGTAATGTAGTGGGGAAAACATTTGGTCAGCATCCCTCACAAATGATAGGAAAACCCCTTGGGCCTGCTGGTTTAGAGAAAAGGCTCCTCTCACCTTATTACTGAGGCATAGATCCCCATCTAACATGTCCAACTGATGTAGGATACTGCTATCGAATTGTAGCATCCCCTATATTCACCCCTACCCCTCTCCTCTCACCTTACTTTTCTTTGAGGACCTACAGGGGGGAGAGAAGACTTTAAAAGAAACTCAGAGAACAAATTTAGGCCATTTCGTTCTGGTAGTCGGCATCCAAAAATCCCTTCAATCAGAACTACCTGAACCCTACATTGTTAAAGTTCTGGTTGTCGATTTTGGGCGTCTCGACCATCCGGACTACTGCTAAAGTTGTTCAATGGAATACAGTCTACTATGTTTTATTAGGACCCAAAGATCACAAAGTGCGAAAAAGTGCCGTTGTGCTTCTATCGAACATACCAGGCTTCCTATTCCTCATGTCAGTAAATTCTACTTTAATAACCGGTAATTTCCTCAGTAGACCTTGGCTGAGTCAAATCTTGCAGTAGCAAAGACTTAGCTCTTTTATGGCAATTACTTTAAGACTTTTATTGCTAAAAGGAGACCACTCCAGTATGGTCGTAAAATCGGTGAATAGGGATACAATGCTTGAACTAGAAGCACAGAAAGCTTCAAAAGGTGGGACATTTTGTGGCTTTTGTTATTCCCCTTGAGTAGCCAGTTGGTAAATGCCTGTTAGAAATTATCTTTTTCTGTGCTCAACATTGCCATTCATGTGTCTTTCCATCTACGGGCCAACTTCCAATAGCCAAGTCTGATGCTATCAAGATTGGCCAGTAAGCACAGAACTGAGCTTTCTAGCCCAAACCCCCAGTGGCCATTATAAGACCCGAGAAGTTAAAATTCCCTCTCTGGCAGAGCCCAATATCCTTTGTTCTCCAGTCATGAAAGGCAGTCCTCCCAGATCCCGATATAGGTTCTTTGTTGTATTAACTTAAGTGCACAACACTCTGCATAAACCAAGATCCCCACGAGCACCACACACACAACACCCTTCTCTGCAGGATTGCGCACTGAAATTTTTCTTCTCCCATTGATTCATTTTACATGTGTGTGTAGCAGTGGTGGTATAGAAGGTGACCTCACCTCATATATCTGCAGTAATTAGTCTAAATTCTTTGTCAGAAGGCAAACATGGCAGATCTGTGTGACTCACTGAATCATACTTCCCCCCCAGGGATTCTCTCGTGTGGTCCAAGGCTGTTAGCATCCCTTAATACTGGGAAGCTCATCAGAGATTGTGTATAAATTCTGCCTATGTCTGTTTGGGTTAATCATTGATGTGACATGATACATGGCTGATGGGCTGATTGAATGCAGTCAACTTGTGTCATGAATTGGAAATTTCATGCAAGGCATTCATTTCAAACCATGGGAGTGGCGGTGCTTCCTAGCAAGAATTAAACTAGCTTAAGATAATATTGTATCATCTGTAGAGTGAACTGGAGCAATGCCCCCCCCCCCTCCCTTCATTGAACAGTCTCAGGATTTTTTGCAACAAAACATTTTATCTGGAATGTCTCCACCTGATATTTTAATATTCGCCACATACTAAGCATATTGCACCCTAAGGAGTGACATCTCCACCTTTGGTGTTCCTTCTGACTGCATGAAAGGAAATCATCCTACGGGGGCGGTAGTCTGGAAAAAAAAAAACGATGGGAACTTCTCCATTGTGATTTAACTGACTGACACACTTGGGAGAGATGGGGACATTTCCATCCCTCCAGTGAAGGTTCAGATTTAATCCCTACTTTGTAGAATTTCATACATAGACTCACACATAGGCTTCCCTCTTTTGGGGCAGTCTCAGATTTCAATATTTTAAATACTTGGCAGTATTTGTAGAAACCGTTAGATGCCTGTTGGGAATGATACTGTCATGGTAGTTAACTCTGATCAATTTTGAATGTTGCCGGATGCCTATTGCCTATTGCACCCTGACTTAATAAGCCTGTTCACAGTTACATGTTAATGAGATTATGATGATGATGGTGCCAAACGTCATCGAGGAAAATGGCTATTTGAGTGCAGAGCGATCTTTTGCAATTCCTATGACGAGAATTACACATGTATCCTACCAGCACAGAACATTGCCAATCCCTCCCCCCCCCCCCCCCATACTTCTCAACAACAACGTAATGAAACATAGAAATGATAGGATGGATTATTGGTTGCATTTTCAAAGTGCGGTGACTGTTTGAAAATAGGCCATAGTGATACTCCTATGTGGAGAATCTCAATATACCGGTATATACATCAAACGGCAGAGTTGGCATGCGCACTTCACGAACCGTGAACTGACCTACATATCGCTCCTTTGTAGTAAGGTATAGGCCTATAGCAAACCTACATGTTGGGCTGGAATCAGAGGATTACCTAGGATGGTGGAACGGGCTGTCCAAATGGGTGTTTTTTCATGGAATTTGTACAGTAAAATGTGAGAACAATATGTAGCAATCTAGAATCTAGGGAGCCCAGATGACTCATGGACAACTCTCTGGCTGAAGCCCTTGCTGGAATTACCTTTAATGTGCTGATCCAGGAAATTAGTGATCAGATGGTCAGTAACTGGTAAATACTTGATGAATAACATTTGCAGCAGGCAGAAAAAAAATTGATGGCATTCCTGTGGGTATGTATGTATACATCTAAGCAGTTATTCATTCACAGAGGAAACTTGTTGTAAAACTGTTTCCCATTCCATCCTGTATCTGAGGTAAAGATCTGGACTTGAGGTCACATGAATGCATGGGTCAGTGAGTCGAAGGTTCAGTGTGCCCTGCAGTGTCAACTGCCATGCGACCGCGGCAATCCACCCCTCGAGTAGTCTCTGAAAAACACAAAAAAAAGGAAGCATGTTGTCTGTTTCCCCAATTTAGGGACATTGGTAGGTAGATGGTGAAGTAGTTTAGGTTCATCGACCCAACTGAACATATGAATGTTTGTTATACAGTTTACACCCTTCCATTGAACCACCTTACAACAGATGTAATGACAATTTGATTAGAAAAGCGAGAAAAATACCATTTCTTCAGACAATGACACGGGTGCTACCTGGGGCCATGCTCTCCTCAATTTGTTCTCAAAACATTGGCTAGAACATGACAAATTTAGTTTAATTTGCTCATTTGCTCCTGAGAGAAAGAAGCACAAAGGTTTACAAGTACAACGATTCACTCCCACAAGCGCTCATTGGCTGGTTGAAAGTTTGAGAGGGATTTCAAAGGATTGAAGAAAAACGTTTGGTGTTGGCGTACAATCTGTGCGTGAGACCTTGGTAGTAGTATCAGAAACAGGAGGAGGGCACTGTCAGCTAGACCAGGATAGGTTGGAGCCATGAAGGGTGGTCATGCATGCTTATTTCATCCAAAATATGATTCAGACCTGTTACTGGCTATACATAGTGGGAACTGAGTACCCATACCTGACAATTTATTGGCCTGCTTTCCATTCATTGAATGACATGGTTGACTAGTTGCATCTTGTCTTTTTCGAGGAAGCATCACAGCATGGAAATTTGTAAGGTTTCCCTGTGCTTCATAGTCAAGTGCATATAAAAAAAAACAATGGCAATATGTAAAGAATCCAAATAGTGTTTAGATCATTCTAGAAACTGATTTTGCAGATTGCATTGAACTTTCACCAAATAACTTTTGCAGTATCACAACCTACTAGCTATTGTTTCAGGCATACTCTTGTAGCAAATTTAGGTAGCTAGTAGGATACTGCCTGAAGGTCTGTACATCACCTAAAAATTGTCATAACAGGTATCATTGGATGTTAACTATCATTTATTGTTTGTAGCCTGACTCAACTTCTTGTTATAGTTTGCTATACTGTACTTTCTGTACTGTTTCTGCACTAAACTTCACCACTGAAGTTCAGTCCGGATTCAAATCTGAATCCGGACTAAAGCAGCGACTTCTTGCAAAGTCATATTGTTGTTTTCTCTGAGCTATTATAAACCGAGAGACAATAATAGTCAAGGGCCATTTAGTATAGATTGCTTTTATTAGGCGCTCTCTGAAGAGAACATTGGTCAGAACTATACACATTCGTTGCTAGTCCATCCATCGTAACTGCATGGTGAAGAATCGCACTTCACAACTGCTGAATTTAGTTGGGAGGGGTGAGGGTGGTGGAGAGGGCGATGGGTCATTTTGGTAGAATAAAAAGTGTAACAGCATTGACTGAAGTCTGTATCTCATTGTGTCGTCAACATTATCAACTGCATGGGACTCGCACACTTGTGAACAAGTCATGCCTAATTGCCGGCTACATGGATAATTTGCCTGCTGAGGTTTACAGAACATCAGACAAGAAAGAGCTCTGTCAACAAGATGGAATTTGCAGTCTCCTAAGACAACTATTGTCCCTAATGCCAGAGTGAAAATAGCCAACCATTGATTTCGATGACTCACTCTGGATGATGACTACACTAACAGCAGTGCTATTATATTATCTTAGCCAGTAAGGAATAGGAACAACCACACAGCAAACGATATGCTCTGCACCTCAGGACTGTGAATAACTAATATAAACAGATTGGGCTGATAAAGGCAGTTTGGTCAGACATCTGGGTAATTGAAATTAGTTTCCTACGTGTTTGCAGCAGTGCCTTCCATCGGTACAGGAAATCCGATATACAGAAGCAACTGCGCATTTGCTGTCGATTGAATGTCTGTAATAAACTCTGTACCCACATATATATAGTTGCTCTTGAGCTGCTCACAGAAACATGCACGGTGTACAGAACTGCCCTGCATGCAGGGTCGTTGAAGATGGTTATTAATAATTGCAAATAGGAAGTCATAATTATGTCTGCTTTTGTTCAGGAGAGAACTATTCATGGCTGGTTTTGCAATTAGGTTTCGTATACTGGCAGTGTTGTTATATAAGGGTGGCATTATTTTAGTACCAAGGATATGGTGTATTGCCTGCATGTGTGTGTGTGTATGTCAATTCAGATATTGCACATTACAGTTTTACCTTGCGTTTATTGATATAGAATGGTGAAACCTGTGAGGCGTGGAAAACAGGAAATGGCTTTGTCAGAGCTGTTTTGAACAGTTACACTGACTAATAATATCACATTATAATAGTAATATAATATATTACTTTACAGTGTTTGTGTCTTTGTGTGTTATGGATGCTGCTGTTGAAAATGGAATGTCCGTGGGAAATGGGAGGCATGTGGAAAAAAAAGAAGTATATAGTTCAGTGTTCTTTGTACAAGTGGTAACATTATTTTCTGAAATGCAGCTTCCTCCCCTCAGAAAGGATCATGTCTTCTCAGAATAATGACATCAGGTATATATGCAATAAAAGGTTACCCGAAGGTTCTATAATTGTGTGACAGTGGTATTGTTTGGAAATAGAAAAAGCATTAGTATGGGTACTTCCTGAGGCCATTTGCTCTGGCATTAATTCCAAGTGATGGTTACTGCAAAGCATCAGTGTGGTTTCGGCATAGGCACTTTGTCGAACAATGAAAGCACTTACGCTTTCTTGTGTGCGCGAATATGATTTTGTGGCAGCTATTGTTAAAAGTCTTCATAGCTGAGGCAAGTCCTAATCAATGGCTACAAGCATAAAAATAGACTGGACAAAGAAAAATCTGTTGGAAAGCAACAGAATTCTCAGTCTGGAAGAGAAATAAACTGTCACTGTGTTTTGTTGTTGATATATTTGAGCCAAAAATTCTCACTTGCTTCAACTACCTCATAAATACTCCTCAATCCTGATCCTTCGATCATTAGGGAGAAGAAGTTGATTTTAAACACATCAACAATGTGAATTTGCCCTTACTACTCTTATTTACGATTATTCCTAGAATCTGAATTCGTGTGACTGACTTCTGCATGCACGATGATATAACACTAAATTGCAATGTGAATTTATTAGCAATTTACATATTAATTAGCATGAACTGATGTTGCATTACAAACCAACAGCTATTTTCATTCCAATATGGATTCTGAAGCAGTCACCTCAGATGTGGCTATTTCTAGCTGCTGTTCTGTATTTGTAATAAATTTTTGATATATTCCTATGATATATGATATATTAACTATAAACCTAAAAGAGTTGCATCCTTTCTCTTGTTTGCAGAATGGACTCTGGGGAAAGTTCATCGAGCAAGAGCCCCCTAACTTCCACGGCAGCCAAAATAGACACTCCAGCCACATCATTGCTCAGTAAGTATACCCAGGCCAGGCAAATTGAGGATCAGCGTGGAAAAACTGGTGGGAGGTGGTGGGCGAGAGAGAACCCTGGAGCAAAAACAGAATTATATACTGTGTGACAAAGTCCGAGTGTACACAACCCCCACATCCCCACTGTTTCTCTCCCTTATAACCCAAGATGAGGAGGGGGGTTCGATGGTGGGAAGGGTAAAAGGTGGAAGGGTTAAAAAATGGGGTAGAGTACAGAGCTTTGAGGTGGGAGCAAAACATTCTCGGCCACACCTCTCCATTTGTTCAAGCCCTGGCCATACAGTACCTTCATGACTAAGGGCTTGTGAACGTCTGCGAATAGGGAATATTGAAAATTTGCAAGGATTCAGAAACAAGAGATAAGGTATTTACAAATGCTCTACGCACATTGCATAGATTGGTACAGATGCGATGAGAATGCGTTGGTACAACAGTGCAAATTCGTTTCGCTACCAATGCATTGTGAATATCCATGAATCGAGACCGAATGCTGTAGGAATGCAGTACCATCTAGTACGAATACAGTGAGAATGACTGCGAACCACTGCAAATGATAACTCAGATATTTCAAACCATTGATCGGTGTACGCTCCTAATTTGTCACTCGTGGCTCTGACATATGAGGTGCAAGTGCAATTCGGGAGTGTACCCCCTCTTTTTCAAATGAAACTGGATGGACAAAAAATTGAGCTGCCTAGGGGGCAATTGGTGGTGATATTCTTTAATGTGATTATTGATTATTATACTCAGTGTCATAGGAAGGTATTGTTGAGTGGGGGGAGGGGTGGGCTGAAACATTTTCATTTTCATGTGACAATAGATGCAATTTGTTGCAGTATAGCACTCCAATACGCCTGACTCCTTTTTCATGAATGACAATTTATGTTATCATTTATTGAGGAGTGTAAAATGGTAATCTGACTCAAAAAGTGGCGGCAGAATGAACTCTAGCTTGTTAATTGTTTTTATTCTGTCAGACTACCTCCGATTATCTCACCCCTAAGCACCAATATTTCTTGCGACGTATTATTCTAGTACTTTACTCCATGGTTGTACCCTGGGCAACTTCTCAACAGGGCTACCACATAGGGCACTAGTTTCTCTTCACAGGTCACCTCGGCAAATACCCACATTTACACGTGGGTAGAGCCTGGGACATTCCAGGAGAAATTTCTTATTGATCCAACATCACTGCAGAAAAATCCTCAGCCTCTCCGAACTCGCAGTCAATTGTTTCCCAGTCTGGAGCGCTACCAATGCGCGATCCGCCTCAATTATTGTACAATTCTTGCTACCCCCATCCCTGATAGTGTGCAGGTAAAGCTCTCTGTGTCCTACTGATGGGAACAAACGCAACAACAGAAATGTGAAATGCTTGCCCAAAGGCGTCTTTACTAAAAAACATTTCGCACCTCTATCTATGTACACTTGTGCTGCAAACTAATTCCCTGGATCATGCGCCAAACAGTACTAACAATCTTGCGGTGACATACCATACAAATCAGTCGGTTTCACATCCATGTGGCCAGCCACGGGCCCCAGGCCTGTTTTCAATCTCCCCTCTGATCGCTAGTTGTTGGTGTTAAATTCACATAAAAGAAATATTTCTGCAGCCTGGAGAGGCTAGATGGTTCTGTTCACCTGGCAACACCACTGGCTACATAGCACACCAATACACCAACAGCAGATTGTCGCGATGGCTGCTCTGTCACCGTGAAATTGGGTTATACAGGCCTAGAATGCCAGCAGGGTGGACTCGTAGAGAGTGTGAATTTCTTCTCTACTTATGCTGGCTAGTGCTATACACCATAATCTTGGGATTGATACTCATCAATGTGTATATGATACAATAGCTGACATAGCAGTCTTCTGGCGAGAAAGCCTGAAGAATTATGATTATAACTTTTTTTTGGTGTTTGCCTCCACCATATTATTAGTTGTATTCCTATTCCATCTTAATACAGCCCCTCTCCTATAAGCGCCCTATACATTTTCCCAAGGTGTAGGAGCACTACTGTGAAGCATAATACCGAGTAGTTGGCAACATTGGTTGAACGTCGGCCTTCCACCCAGGAGACTGAGGTTCAATTAAAATAGGACCAGGCTCCATTCTGAAAGGAAAGGAGAGAGTGGTATGTTATTCTGCTATTTTGTATTAGACATTTTCACAGCTCATGCATACTTAATGGCTGCTCACGGGTGCCATATGGAGCCAGGTTCACAGCTTAAGTCACTCCTGCTGATGGGTCATTCCAAAGACTTGAAATTGTTACCTGTTGCCTTCTTGCTGAGCTCTCAGCACAATGGATGATGCGGCGAACAAACGAGTCGGGAGGCAATTTGCCAAGTTGCCCTCTGCGTGTGATCACTGATTAACCCCCACCCTCACATTAGGATACATCCAAAGAGGCATTGCCTCGTTCCTCGTGGTGGGGATTTTCAGCTGACCACCGAGGACAGTATCCAGGTTTGCACCCTCGCTGGGCCTTTAATAGGTGCGATCCTCTCGGTGTGCTCGGCTAGTGTACCATAAAAAAATGAACAACAATATGAACAGAAACAGAGCAAATATTAGGCAAACGATAACAGCTGTCCTGATTCAGCTTGGTTCAACAGGGCAATATTCATTGCAAAACACGATAAACATTATAGAGGGATAACAAATTAAAAAAATTTTTTTTTTAAAACTGGTCCCCCCAAAATGATGGATTCCCTATGATACTACTTTGTTTATAGAGCCAAAAGTGCAGGCTGAACATTGTTAAATGGCCAATAGGTTTGCGTGGCGCCAAGATTTTCCGCTTTATACTTTTGAAAAGTAGGAAAATACAATTTCGCCCTGTACAAAACCATTGGGTCAACTCTGAAGAAAACAGATTAGAGCAAAAATTGACATTTAAAAGCATAAAATTCTTTCTATGTGATTATGAAATAATTAAATATCATTCTCACATTAGGCCTAATGTTAGCTCAATGTGTGTGTAATGGGTGTATATCCCTAATGCTAGGCTGAATGCATTTGTATTTCCTATGACACCTGATTTACCATTTCACCCAAAAAAATTCCATTGTAGCGTAAACTGCCATGTATCCTCCCCCAACAATCCATTTGTAGGGCAAAAAACAACTTGTTACTGTTGAAGATTCAAACTATTCGATCTACCGACCTGGGTCATTGAGCACGTTCCTCTCCACCTCCCTCCATCAAGTGCTTGGTACAAGCCCATGCGTAACACATATTGGTGCGGTAAAATCCTCATAGATTACCTTCATCCATTCTGTTGCAATTGTCCTATGAGAGTATGAATGAAACTCTTGCAGACTTCCTATGTATTACATTGAGGAAACTCAGACTTGATTTCAACCTATTTGAGTGTACCGATAAGGCACAATTGGCTATTGCAGATTACCGATGCGTCCAGTGGATGTTAGGCAAACTACCAGATCCAAATCTCAACAAGGCAAAATGCTAGAACCTCTAAAATTTGGGAGTGTGGGGTTTCGATATGTCCACTTTTCAACCTGTGCTAGTTTTAAGCGGATCTGTTACATGACCATCGGTTTCAATCGACCAGTTTGGTATCCTGGCTGAGGAATCCACATGCCAAACCAATTACCCAACCCTGGATAATCATTGCCTTCGTGTTCATATTCAGTTCAGTTTGATTACGGATGGCAGAGCCGGCACGCAATCCTTCACATTATCACTTAAATTGTCCAACTTGTCCAAGATAACCTAGGAAATCATTCACAGACGGATTGGCCAATGGGCGGAGATACAGTGCTCAGTGAATGAATACAAAACCCCCTCCATGCCTACAGAGAATCAATAAACATTTCACTGTATATTTCCTTCCTGTTTGGTTCTATAGTCTGCTCCAATTTGATTGTGTCCTAGCTCACACCCTCAGGACTCCAGTTTCCATTGGTTTGGTGGTGGTATGCCTGGTTATTTGTTTAAGCATGGTCTGATACTACAGCAGTGAGAGATAGTTCTGCTGTATGTGTAGATATTGCTTGACTGGGGAGTGTATAGCTTATCCCTATCATGGCCTCTCACAGCGGGAGATGGTCAGTTGTCCATATAGTCAACTTTCTGCGTTGTTTGTGCAGGCTCTGACTGGGTAAATTATAACTTGCCCAACTGGAGGATGCCATAGAGATGGTTGTATGCATGTGCCTGCTATAATGAAAACCTATAGGAATTATACGAACCTACCACAGAAAATCTGAAAAATGAGGCTTGTTTCTTGACTGTCACCTATAGATTTGAATAGATTGGGGATTGGGGAGTTTCATTTCACATTTACTCCCCCTCCCCTAGTAATCGATCATGACAACACATCTAGTGCTATTGGGCCTCTGGCCATCACATAAATCTGGGCTGGCAGCCCAATCATTCTCACCTAAGTTCTTGTTTTGTCAGGCAAAGAGTTGAGTTGAAATAAAAAAAATCCTTGACCAAGGATTTCTTTCATCAAAGCCAATATTTCCTTGTAACGGTTCCCAAACGAATGAAACGATAGTGCATTTGAATTCCTGAGTCCTGACAGCCACTTAACAGACAAAAGTAGATCCATTTGGAAATTGAAATGTACGTGTATGTTCAACATAGCGATGGTTGGGCTGAGAGGATGGCGCTCTGAATAACAGATCGCAGGGGGCAGCCGGTAGCACCTCTTGATCGACTGCAAAAGTCCTCTGCCACAAGGGGTTGGGTGGGGGGGGGGGGGGGGAAAGTTATTGCTGATGTGAGCGAATGAATTTTACTTTGGAGGCTGCTTTGCCATTATCAGCCTCCATCAGGCCCGAGCCCTCAAATAATTCCATGTTATTCCTGGCCACACTTGTGCAATCAGCCTGCACTTAGACCTAAAATTAAGATATGGTAAGTTGGTACTGCTGTTGAACTATATAACATAGTGGCGGACCTAAATATGCCATTCTTACAAATATGCCATCCACAAGAAACGTCAGCCACTGCATCATGTGCCATAGTGGAGGTAGGTGCTGCTCTTACTTGAATAAATTGACAGTGCTTGCAGCTTCCTTCATAAAAAAACTGCCATTACCTGGCTGCGTACGTCAATCGATCTTTTCACCCATGTCCACTGCAGATTACTTGCGTTGCGTTGGCCTGTAAATACTGGTATGCAGTACGTGACAACCTTTTGGATTTTTAATCAGCTGAATCAAGGCCTCCCACAATTTGATTAAAATACGTTTGCTAGGAGTGAAGATGAAAAAGGTCTGCAGTGGAGGCTCCTCTTATGCAGAAGATGCTATTGCGGTCAAAGTATAATTTTAATCCTTTTCAAATTGTCCTCCAGATTCACTGCTAAGTTCTGCTGATGCAGAGCAATGGTCATAGTGGCATAGTCGGTGGTATTGGCATCAGTTATCTAATTTGATACATATACAATTTTGATCTTTTGGTGCAGTGATAAGAGTGCAACATTTTATTGCGTTTTACTCAGCCCCTTGCCTCCTTGGATTGTCACCCTTGTGTCCAGAAGGAAGCAGCAGAAAAAAATACCTCTCTGACAATGGTTCTGTGGTGTGTCATTTCAATAGACAAGTTCACGATTGTAGCAGATTCTGTCAGAAATCTGTGCGTTATTGTCCCAGCCCTCCTCGATACCCACATGTTGAGGTGATTGTACTAGTTAGGTGGTTGTTTCAGCAAGTTGCTAAAAATTATAACAGATCTTGTATATTAATGCTTTCTTGATGATAAATTAGGGGTCCACTTCATTAATTGGCATCACAATCCAAATTCTTGCAGATCATAATCATGCTGGTGCAGTGCACTTGCCTATGAAACCATATCCCCCCTGGATAGTATGTCTGTTTAACAAACTAACAAAGAACAATTGAAAATATGATGTGACAATACTGATTGCTTGATACATAATTGACATCATGATCTGCTGTCAAACCTAATTTACATTTATAAAGTCTATAATGAATCAAGTAAACTGAGTGAATAACACAGCAAGCTATAGAAATACCCTTGTGAATTCTCTGCTCTTTGTTTTCTTGCAGGCCCCTCCTCTCTCCTGTCGAATCCCACCAGCACCAGTAGCCATGAGCCGTTTGCACTTCCATACATGCCCAGTGCTTTCTCCCTCTTTGGAGCCCACCCGGCCTTTGGCGCAGCCAGGCTGCCCGGGTCGGAGTTCGGTGGCCTAGGGTCCCTGGCCGGGGCCATGTCGGCTGCTGGCGCAGGTAATGTATTCATCAATAGTGATGTCATTTGTAGGACATGATACATCTGTAGAATACCTAAACTTCTCTTTCTTATAGATAGAGAATGTATCCTCCTTCAATGGGAGACCACTAGGTCAGAAATCAGGTCTACCTAGAGAGTTCATGCATGAGGACTTTACCATTTGGAATAGATGATCCCTACTGGTTTGGGGCAGGGTTCGAAATAAGCAATCATAGTCCATGGGCTATTTTACCAAAAAAGTAGCCCACCCCCCTGGTATACGTTTAATTTTGCCTGGAGGCCCAGGGGCTATTTTTTTTACCCCCCAGGAGTTATTTTCCCTCTACCAATTTTGCTATCCAGCGGCAGGTTCGACACCATATTTTAGTCAAATCACCTGCATCGGATGTTTCATATTCCAGCCATGTCAGATCTGGATGCTTTGCATCTTGCTTCTGTTTTTCCAAGATTACACTGTCGACAATTTGACAACTTTGGCCTTTTTTTTTTTGGGGGGGGGGTGTCAGAGGTTGTTGGATTGCACAATTACTATTACGGGTACTGGCGGAAATTACCGTTATTGGCTACCCAATCACCCCGGTACTAATTGAAATTACCAAAATCCACTGCTGTCATACTTGTATTTTTTTGCCGATCCCAGCCGCCTCCGCGTACATCGCAACTTCATCTGCATCGGTTGAAATGATAAAACTGCCCCACGTGTGTTGCGAACTGTGCATTTGCATTATTTGCCGAATATCCCAGCCGATGCGGATATCGCAGCTTCACCTTACGGTCACATGCAAAGCTGTATGTTGGTCAGGTTGCCGCTCACTCTCCCGATGCTGTGCAATACTTTTAAACATAGCCCTGCTTGGAACACGTGGTCATCACATATGCCGTTCACAAGCATTCATTGTGCTCCCAAATTCCGGCCCACTGCATGCTACACCACAACGATACCAAGTCGTAACTGACCGACGACAACGAACCTCTCGCACACACTTAACTTCTGTAGCATTTTCCCATAGACTCTATGATTAAGGAGTGGACTTATTTACGATCGTCGATCAGCGTACTGCAATATAATTTGCGTCAGCCTCCATTTCCTTGAATGAATGAATGATCGTGATTAATTAGACAGTTGGTAGATAAAAAATCATACATGAAGGTTTAGCATTGATTTGGTCGTTTTACGATCCCCTTAGCGCGAACACTGTCTCCACTATCTTGGATACGACCAGTCAGTAATATCTTCACGTAGCCTACATAGGCCTATTAAACGTAGATCCTCGCGAATCCCAGCATCTTTTTATCTCGTGAAAAGCGGTGTGAATCGACGAGTTCGCTGCGAACGATTCTGCGTTAATCACAGCGTTGTGCAAAAACCCAACTGAAATAAGTGTGTGTGGATCATGATCGCGCTGTCGCGAGCTGTGTACAAAGTCTGCGGGTGGCCCAACGTCACTCACTACTGTGTCAAGGTACATCTCAAAAACGATGAAACCCTATACCGTCCATGCACCAAATCCTTCGAAGGAACTGTGCAGTGCCATGGTAATTGCCTAGCACAATCAAGTCTAGCTGTGATTCTGGGCCCGAGGTTTGGATCGATCGTTCGTTATTCCAACGATCGGTGTTTGTTGAATCTCCTCCTGACAACGCTGACATGCACACATTTTCTATATTTCTATCAAGTTTCGGCCACCCATTTCGTATCTATCTGTATACATGAACAGGAATTACTAGATGATCGCCACGGGCGCTAGTCTACTAAAAAGAGCAGCGCCCGTGCCTGCTCAAAAGTTACCCCAGCGGGCGCAATTTTATCACTTGCTGGCGGCGAATAGCGCTTCCTGGGCGCCCGCCTTATTTCGAACCCTGGTTTGGGGTCAGATTCAAGGTCACTGAATGACAGCAGAGGTCAAAATCTGAAAAGCTTGTGGCACAAGAACTGCAACGAAGTGATGCAAAGACCTCATACTAGGCATGGAGGGTTGCCATGTGGGGTAGGTGATCCTTATTGTTTTGGGGTTAGGTCCAAGTTCACCCAAGGTCAACAAAGGTCCAAGTCTGAAAAGATTGTGAGCATGATAACTTCAACGAAATGTGAAGGGAGCCTATACCTGGCCTGAAGTATTGCCATTTGGAGTGGATTATCTCTATCATTTTGGAGTCAGGCTGGAGGTCACCTAAGGCAGTGAACAAATTTAGGCAATTTCGTCTGGTAGTCCTCATCCAGAAATCCCTTCAATCAGGACTACCTGCACACTATATTTGAGAAGTTCTGGTTGTCCTAAGGAATTTTTGGGCGTCTCGGACTACGGACTACTGCTAAATTTGTTCACTGACGTAAGGTCACTCCCCCATTATAATGGCATGAACTGAAAAATCATTCTTTGGAATGGTTCAATTATTCAGTGGAACAACAAAGAACCACTGATTCCTTGGGTTCTTGTTTTTCGGACAAAAGTACAAAGGCAAAGAATGAGGCGTATTTCTATCAAGTGGGGCAGACTTGTGAGCACTTCAGCTGCCCCCCCCCCCCCCCCCTCCTCTCAAATTGGTTCTAGGAATGCCTGAAAATGATACATACTCTGGATTGGACAGGATGTCAAACACTGTTTTGCAGCTGGAGGACAGTCTTTGCTGGAGAACTGAGGGTCTTAATTTTCAAATTATCGTTACGAGCTTCTGCGAATAGCCTATCATCCTTAAGATTCTCTGGAATCACCCAGGCTGCTGAGGATTATAGGTCTCCCAAAGATTAGTTGTTCACTCAGCTCAAAACATATCTTTGCTATGACTGTTAAGGACCCTGGCTAGTCACACTCGGTTAAACTCTCGCTTTGCTCCAAGTCCACAACTGAGCAGGAAGGTTTTATTTGCGAGACCACACCAAACAGGGGAAAAAAAATTTTTATTTCCTGAATCCGCACTGTCCCTGCAGCACATCGGAATTGCCCTCTTCACCTAAAAATTTTCTGGGGGGGGGGGAGGGGGGGGAGGGGGGCGGGGGGAGGAGGCAAGGTCTTACTCTATGAGGCTTAGGTGCATCCACTGGGAGAAGTTTAAGTCATTTTCTGCATTTAGAAAGAAATAAAATAATGTAAAACTGCAATTGTAGCAGCCCATGAAGAAAAAAGTACAAGGCGTTTGGGGAGGAGTGACAGCTTCTTCTAAGGACAATGGTAACTTACCGCTCCGTAAATTCTAATTGCAAAGAGTAGGACTCATGGATACCCAATTTCCAACAGGAGGTGATGGATGCTTAGTAATCTTTGTTCTGCTCCAAAGACAGCCAATGCCACCTTTCCTATGACACAGACTGTCACACCTACTGAGAACATCTGTACCAATTACCTACCCAGAACTAACCTTTAATCTCGCTGATTATAAATTCCTAGACAGTGCAGTGAAGGCCAGGCCTCTGTACATTACATTATTAGTGCGTCGTCATTTATACATGGATCTTTGATGCCGTTAATTTCAGCTTTATTTCCCCCTGTGAGCCTTCCTGTGCGGTTGTGCAGAACACGTTGATGGCTGTAGAGCTTATTGCATGAATTATTTTTTCAATAAGGTTTGAGCGTTCACTCCGGAAGAGGGATCTGTTAAACCTCAATAATACAAAGGGAAAGTACATGTGAAATAATTTACCTGGACTGCGGTGGTATGCTCATCAGCTGTAAGCAATGTTTCATATTTAACCTACATCATGTAGAATGTGGAAATAGTGTTGGTTAAGGATGGAGTTATCTGGTGTAGCCATTGCTAGGAATGGGCTTTCCTCTCTGCAAGTTAAGGCTCTTGGCCGAATGGCCCAATCAGTCTCTTGTTTACAGTAGCAGGGTTACGGGCGCATCATTCTGTTGAACAAAATGTTGAAAATGTGCATGTATTGTTTGCAAACTCAGCAAATAGCAATTTTGTGTGTGTGAAAAAGATGGTGTATTTGGCAGTGTGCAGGTCACACCCTCCTCGCCCCCTCCCACTCTGACACACCTCTGATACCTAGTGGTGTGCACTGTGAGTTCATTATTGTTATTTTGCTTGTTTATTGTCCACTCTTCTTGCTCTCAATTACTCATGCAAGCGGGTGTTGCTCGTCTTTGTGTATTTTTAAAGAGTTAGGTATACCCAGTTACAAATTAAAATACATCTATGTTGAATTGACCCTCATAATTTTGTAACTTTGAGGAAGGTCCCCGTGTTGAGTTTTGAAACCCTTCCCCGAGAAGCGCTTCCACACAAAAAGGGGAAGTATATTGAGACTATTACATCCTTAGTTGATACAAAGATTAGTAAAACACCTGGATCGAATTGCTTGGGAAGTTGATCGGCTTGATCCCCCCCCCCCCCCCGTCACTATTATATCCGCGCCTACTCTGCCGAAGCATGCATAAGGGGGGTGGTGCAGAGAAATTGCATCTCCTCCCTTCATATTTGAACATTACCACAGTCAAATTCGCTCTATTGTCCCAGAAACACATTGGGCTAATTTTGTATGTGCACTGTTGCTATTTCTCAATGATAAATTATTACTAAAATTGGGATTCATTTCTTACAGTGAACATAAGTGAACAGATGAAAGATCAGAAGGAACAAGAAATGTTTGAAAAAAGTCATCAGTTCACAAGGGAAGTAGTTATGTATCAAGCCGAACAGTGTTGTCCCCCCACAATTCCAGTCCTCATGTCAAAAAGGCTTACCTGAAAAACTGGAATACTTTTTGTCTTTTCTCTCTTCATATTTTTTGTCACTTTCCAATAGACATTGAAGTCTTGGTTTCCCCACTTTAGCACAATCACCACCAAACATCCAAAACCTGTTCCTATAGGCCGAGCACTGTCATGTGTGTGGACTTGCAATGCTGATGCTACACTGAGAGTGACTGAAGTGTGCTCCATGCCAGTGTGCCGCATGTACAGGGAAATACTATGAGCTAGTGCAGACTGTGTGTTGCCTGTTTGGGGGATCCCCCAGTTCGGCATGGGGATTTCCCTCTACGTTGCGAGTCAATGACCTCCCCTCACACTGTACTGCTTTTGGCAGTTCCAGCCAAGTACATTGGGCAAGGCTGGGCCTTCTATAAGTGTGTGTATGATTCAGCAATGCCGGAATATTCCTGTGGGTTGTGTCCAGAATCTTATTTCTAGTTGGTAAAGACGAATGGAAAGGAGAATACAATGCAACCATCAATGGACAAAGGTGTAAAATGTAGTTATTTTGCAAGGAGAACTACAAGAAAATAAACAAAGGAATATACAATGGAGGCTTCTCTGTTGAAACTGCTCATTTCCAACTTTACATACATTTTCTACAGTACTCCTACTCTTTGTGACTAGGTGAATTTTTGCCTGGCTTTCCAATGAATGCTCTTGGTCTCTCCATGAACAGGATTCTAATTAGACTTTCATAAAATATTTAAAATAAAATGACTATATCACAATTGGGTCATCAAGTTCTGAATATTCTATATTATCAGGGGTGATAAAGTCACTGCATAATGAAATTTAGATGAGAGAATTACAGGAAAAAATTGTGACAGTTGTCTGCAACACTTATTCATGCTCATCAAAAAGGTCTTAGTAATGAATATGAGGCTTTTTTCTGAAAGGGAATGATTAAAACCCGTTTATTCATTATTTTACCAGATGCATTGTAGATTCAGTTATGAACTCTCAGAAACTGGGAAGCTTAGGTGGGAACTGTATTCCTCTCTGTGGTCTGTGTCCATTCACACAGTGTACAATGGGCAGATGATATTCTCCTGGCCACCTTTGTATGGTTTATTATATACATAGGTGCTATCAGCAGAATACTAGAATTCCCCCGATAGTTACCTGCCTATGTGCTGCTGGTTTGCAGGTCGTCGTGTTTCTAATATCACGTAATTCCCTCACTACGTACCCTGTGATCATCGTCCAGGAGTGTTAAATTTTTTAGTGGTTAATATTTGACAACCAAACCTACCAGCAGGGCAATTGATGCATCTCGCTCACGGATCCCACTCGTAACACTTTCTCTTATTTCGAATGCAAGCATTGAAGGTTGAGAGAAAATTAGATTTCTCCCCCTTAAGAATCTCGCAGTACTTTTTAGCATGTGTGACGCATGTCGGTTAAGGATGGTGAAAGGTATCCCATAATGATTATTATAATTTTTCTCCTCTCAGATCAATCTGGCGTGCCTTAATAGTCAGTGTGAATATTGCAGTGCGGTGTGCGAGCTTGTAAAATATATAGCGCATCCAAATTCAAAACAAAATGGGTTGCAGGGAAAGATTCAGGCAGCGGAATTGTATTCTGTATGGGGTCTTTGCTAAGGTGGTAATGGCTTGCATTATGGGCTGCCGAATAAACTACTGGACCACAATTAGTTTTAAGACACTCCGTGGCAGACGGTGTTCGGAGGGTCCCTGCAGCCGAGCGATGTACGCGGAGGTGTGGATTTATCCAGGCGTGTTGCTCTCAGCCGGTATAGTCAGTCGTTGTCGTCGATGTAATTAAAATATGTGGGGAGTTAGTTGTATTGGCGTTCTGCTCAGATAAATATATCGCGGGTATCACGTTGTGCAATGTGCCGTCGAGGGCTTATCTTTAATGCGGACTCGTTAAATCAATAAAGAGAGGGGATTCGGGCCCGCTTACTAGCGGAGGGAAGGGGAAGAAAGGAATCCGTGTACATTAGGGTTGATTGAGAGTTAGGGGAAATCGAAAGGTTATACATCATCTGCTCTGTATAAAATGAGTGACGGAGGCTTTGACGATATGGAAAGGTGTGCTGGAATTGCAGAGTGCGGTTGTCGGAAGGTATGCGTGTGAATAGTCATGTGAAATCAGCTAAAGGGAAGTGACAGATGGATACAGTAGGTGAATCAGATAGGTATTGGAATGCATTTATTAAGTAAATTTAGAGATGTAAGGATAAAGCGTGTATAAAAAGAGAGTATGTATGTGGAGTGATGTTCAAAACAATAACTGAGGCCTGAAAGGAATTTAAATTAAAATTCTGTAAGAGTACAATGTAGTTTTACCAGGTGCAATTTATTGTATGCATAGTCTTCCTATGGCCACCTTATAATGCAGTCATTATTGTAATAAAAAAGAACCAATTTGGGATTGGGTCTTTTTGTATTGTATTCAGTCAGGTATGAATAACAGAGGTTTAACTTTGTCAACGGCTAGTGTTGTTGGACTTTAGAACTCCAAGCTTCCTTTATTCAGGTATTCTGCATAATGAGCTCCATTGAGGCCTCATATTCCATTGCCTTTCTAATTTTATTAGGGTAAACTGTTCAGTGAAGTTTGGTTAATTTGGTGAATTCAAAATTGATTGGTTTCTCGGGGATGATACTGCTGATTCAAGAATTAATTAAGTGATGTGCAAGTAGACCTTAGCTACTAACTTGCCAGCTAGTAGGAAAATCAGAAATGGCACTCTGGGAGTTGCTTTGTGATTTCAATCATCTCAATGTTCTGCGACTTGGTATTGTGATTGCGATATATTCTCAGGAAAAGTTTCCTGGATGCACAATTGTGAAACCATCGAGAGTTGCACTTCGTCCCACTGTTTGGTTTGGAGGGGGGCGGGACTGTAATTTGCACCCCTGTTGTTGTATAAAGGTTACTTTCTATTTTAATAGTTACTCTCTCAGTCACAGGCACTTATTTGCAGTGTTTAAAATAGTGCCGGACACTTGAGGAGGAATTGTAGAAAACTTGTATGCTGTCTATAGTTTTTGAAGTATTCAGCTGTTTGACATGGATGTGGAAATTGTATTGAACTCACATCTCCACACACACATTATATTGATAGGGTCGTCGCATTGACACTGTGATTGATGCTGAATTGTTCCAGTGATTGTCGACTCGTTATAAATGATGCTTTGATTCGTGTATACCTGCAGTAGGCCTTCATATCATCCATGAATGAATGGATTTGCTGGATAGTCTTGCAAAACAATTATAAATAACACCTTTAGCAGAGATTCTATCACATTTAAGAACAAGCTTCTCACTTGGTTTCTTCTTAGCGGGTGCAGCTTTGCAGCGGCACACAGTTGGTAGTAAGTGCAATAATGCCTAGATTCTGCTTTCGAAAGGTGGAAGAGCATCCTGAAAATGTAAAGATAAAGATGTAAAGATGTACATTCGCTCACTTATATTCCTGCAAAAAGATAATCCTCCAAGTACAATAATGATGAATTGGTGAGGCAGTCTTGAAAGGCAGAAGAGCATCAGGAGAATGTGGAAATTGCACTTGTAAGCCACAAAAAATAATGCCAAATTGAGGTGTATGCTTCCAAAAAGTGGGAGAGCATCTTGAAACTAGGCATGTGCAAGGGGATAAATGGAAAAAAAAACACCACAATTTGACTTCCAGTGACCATGGAATTTTTCTGGACCAACGTTTGTCCCCACTCACCAAGTTTTTTGTGAATATGAATAACTCTGTATTCTCCTGTAGAACCTGCAAATAGAGGGCAGCAGACATGTAGTAACACCTACTTTCGAACTCAAGAATTTACTGGGGCGTTCATCGGTACATGTTAAGTTTCAGATCAATCAATGAAGTGTTGAATATTATTGCGCTAGTTAAAGACGCAACTGCAAAACCATATTATCCCCAAACACTTGCGGAGATATAATTATATTATAGTGTTGCATGGATATAATTATAGTCTTGCGGGGATATAATGAAATGAAATATGAAATCGCACATGTCGCCAACTATCCCCAAATGCACTCGTAGAATGTCTCCGGTATTACCACTCCTCGATATGTCTGTTTCAATTCTACAAAATTATCGTAAAAATTGCTTCACAAAATTGTACTACTTTTCAGTTCAACCCACTATGGGACAGCTAAGTTAACTGTATAATTACGCTACATGGATTTCTGTGAGTAAGAAAAGCCTAGTGAACCACTGAAAGCTCTCAGGTGTTCGTCATAATGTCCGAGGATCTACAATCAAACCTTTTTCTAATTTCTATATATAAGTGAAAAAAAAAAAAAACATTTCAACATTTGATAATATGATTGATTACTTGCCCAAGGCCCCAGGAGGATGGTAGCTGCCAATTCTGACAATAACTAATTTCAATAATTTCTTTCCATTCTTTGCCATCTCTCAGGTTGGTCTTCCTACGAAGCCAGTACTCAGTTGTATAATCTTGCACATCTAGGTGACTAATCCAGTTCTTACTGTACCATACTCTTTTTTTTGTGGTTCAATGAGCATGCACATCCAGTTTTTCTCATCCCATTCATCTCCATGTGAAAATTCCTGTGTCCAATCAGTGGTGTCGCTAGTAGGGAGGGGAGTTGCCTGCTGCCCTCTCTCCCAAGTATGTAACCCATCCCTTTTGAAGTGGGCCGGAAGTCATCGCTCATTGTGGAAATGAGCTAGTGGTTGATTTCCTCCTAATATACTATGTATTAAAAAGACATTGAGAACTGACTACTTGCTGATGAAAATCTGACAGGATGTTAGAGTTGTAAATTGTGTTTTGTTGTATATCATTGGAAAATTGATAAAATGTGACCTCGGACTCATTTCAATGGGACAGCGTGAAGATGGATGGAATTGAAGGTATACCGAAGCACCGAATCAACCAAAGGAACAAATAAATTAGGGGTGCAACCACTCGCTGATATAATCAGGGGTGCAACCACTCGCTGAAATTCGGGGGTGTGGAGCAGTGGAGATTGATATTTATTGTAGGCAAGGAACCTAATCCCCTCTCCTCATGGTTGCACCCTGGCTCCCCCTTAGGTAGAGCGTGGCTACGCCTGCTGAACCAATCTACTCTGGCAGGGTCTGATATAACCAGGGACCCAGGGGTAATTTGTTCCCAGAAATACATCCTGGTCCTTAAGAAATTGTAGGGACCAGTGGCAATTTTCCTGTGAATATAACACCTGGTTTCTATGAGCTAACTATTAACTCACACGAGGTTCAGAGCAGTGTGGTGTACTACTTTCTTAAATTGCTGGGGGCTGAAACTGTATCGTGTTTGTATGAATAAAGCTTGTTAGCAATGGTCTGTAGTGATTGATTTTGCATCCTCATTTGGTGCAGCGTAAGAGAAGAAAGTAAACAAAGACCCTGGGTCCATTACAACCCCTGCAGGTTTCATGTAAAAGTATACAACCCCGAGGGGTGATTTCTGTTGAAAATTACCCCTAGCCGGCCGCTGGTCCTTCATTTTGACCCCTGTACCCTGGTGTGTCTTCGTTTGATTTTCAGGCACCTCGCACGATCCATGTCATACCCAGTCTCGTTGGAGCATGTGGTGGTGCACCTTTGAGATTGTTATTCTCAGTTTTGACCCCTTGTTTCTAATGTTCCATAATTTGTGACTTCTGATTACGCACAGATTCTGTCCTTCTTGTCTCCATTGAATGCCACAGAATATTATAGGTGTTGTCCATTGCTTTTCAACTCGCAGCATGCATTTGTTGTAGTGAATTGCATTCAAGTTGTATTTTGCAGTCCTTTTCACTCAACTAAATGAGCAATAGGGAAATGCCCCCCCCCCCTCCACCCAATAGATTGTATATTGACTCTCTATTTCTCACTCAGTAGGGTTTCGGAAAGGGTTAACAACCCATCCCCCCTCCTCCCCCGATGTTGCATCTGGGGTGTGAACTTTTTGAGACCCACATTGTTGACTTTACTCTTTGTTACCATTTTTCCACGGCCTGGAGGTAGGCAGCGACGAGAGGGTAGGGGGGGGGGGGGGTGGTAAGGTGAACTTAGTCTGCTGTTACTACATGAGCTTGTTAGTTGTTAATAGTTTCTACCTATTTGTGTCACCAAGTTGCATTAAACTACTTGTGCTACAAACAAAATTTCAGGCGCTCAGAGACCAACTCTTTGCCACTAAGGGACCAAGTTCTTGTTACCTTGGGGAGGGGGGGGGGGGGCTCAGGGGGTGTCAATTGTGTGTTCAATTTAGGGGAATCAGATGAATGGAAAAGGTCTCTTGGTTGCAAGGGTAGATGGTGGCACATCCTTCAGAACTTTGTTTTTCTAACACAAATGGACAAATTTTCAATTTGAGCTTGAATTTGATTTTGGAAAATCATAATCCGACCAGGAAACCAAGCCTTGAATCCCTTTGTTAGACTGAACCAGGGACCTGGGTCAATGACAGATTTGACAATTTCAAGTCAATTTATGCCACACTACTCATGAGGCCCCAAAAAACGCACAGGAGACTGCTCCTTGCTTCATTGATTTTATTCAGACCAATAATTGATCGGCTCATTCAAGAGTTAGAGAGCTTGAGTGCACATTTTTCAGAAGCTCTGTTATGCAACTCTGGGGTGACCAGCAGGAAATAATTAAGTGACTATTCCTCGAAAATATGTCCTTCAATGCTTTGTATATCTGCGTACTACATTTTAATCTAGTTAATGTGGGGTGAATAGTTTTCGCGTTTTTAGCGAGCATAATCTTCACAGTATAAATAGAAAGGCGTGCCTTCAGGCTTTTGTATGGCTCAATTAGTATATATGTATACTAGCAGTTATTGTGATGCCAGTGGTCTTTCCAAACCATAGTGATCGATATTGCTTAATGTTTTGTAATCCTTGTTTACTTAATTCCTATATCTTTGTTCATTCATCTGGGAGTACAACTCAACCCTTAAAAAATAATTATTCAATAGTTCCCCAGTAGTAGTTCAGTCTGAAAATCATTGAACAATAATTCTGCAAAAGGTTCAAACACAAATTTCAGTATTTACAGAACTAATTTTCTTTCTTCAAAATTGCCTGCACCCATCCCCTCCCCCCTCACCCACTTTGAAACAATACCTGCAAGTAGGACTTAAAGAGCTTCAGTGTACCACTGGATGCACTTGATTGTTAGTTACTGATAAATCTCACCAGTGATGGTGCTGGAGGGATTTTAGTAGTGAAAAGAGGGACTTGCATATTCAGTAACACTGAAGTTAACTAAACAACCTCAACCCCAGGACGGTTGGGAGAGAATGTCCCTCCTGACATTTTTTTTTTTGGGAGGGATTTTAACTGCTTATTGTTGAAATCCCTCTTTCAAGCACCAACACTGATCTGAAGAGTCTGCCTTTCGAAGGCTTGGCCCAGGTAGATTTTGTCTGTAACCTTCCTGCAAAAACTTCCTGCTAAAACTTCCTGCAAGATTGTGATTCCTTTCTGACGTATAGGAAGAAAATCCCCCATCTCCCATACTGACTATCAGATGATGAGACTGTTAGAATGGTACATGCTTATTAATATGCAATGTCTTATGACATTACCGGGGGGAGGGGAGGGGGAAGAAAATACCTGCTCAATGCAAAGTCAATGCAAAATATCCTTTTTAGAATCTCTGTTACACCAGCAGGGTGTACCTGATTTGAATGTGGTTGCACACAATTTTCAAGAATATACAAATTTGGCTTGATTTGATAGACTTGGAGGTGACATTCAATGATCTTGGGCGTTATCAACTGAGATTGACATTGTCTCTCCCACTGATTGCTCAGATGTGGGGATATACATGTTGGCAGTCTACCCGCCAGGCGTTGTCTAGTTTAGTTTTCCTTGTGACGTCATTGGACTCATTATTGTAGATGAACACTAGGAACAGAAGGAGTTTCAATCTCCAACTGTGATGTTTCGGGGTTATCAAACACACTCTTATCAGCGTTTTCCGATGCAATCTAAGAGTTTTCACTTTCACTGACCTTTATAAAAAGCGTCAATCCTAATAGTCCTTGGCTCCAATCCTGATAGTCCTTGGCTCCCGACTCTAATATCTCTAATATGCGTCAGGACTGCAGTAGGATATTACTCAATGTTTCAACATCTCTTGTTCCCATTTCCTGTCCAGTGTAAGCTTAATGCGAGCATGTGAGTGGGGCATTGGATTCAGGCATGCACTGCAGTCAAGTCACACATGTTACAGTATGTCAGAACAATATTGAGGAATGCAACTGAGCATTTAATGGGTTACCTTGGTCAGGTATATCTACTATACCCAATTTCAGTTTTGTTTGGTGAGAAAGGGTCAGGAAGGGAGGAAGAATCCTCATGAATGACCCTGAAACCACTACAACCCGAAAAAAAATCAATAAATTGAAGAACGCGCCCACAATTCCTGAAAAACAAATCAGGACTGTTCTTGAAGGCATTAACACTCTTAGACCAAACATCATCTGCAGGGAGGCTGTTCCACTCATTGATCACTCTTTGGGAGAAAAAATAATTCCAAATATCTAACCCGCAACGTTGGTCACCAAGCTTGAGAGGATAACTTTAGAAAACTCTGAAGGAGTAGTCAAAGGAAAGGCCATCAAATCCATGGACAATTTTGAAGACCTGAATCGATTCACCTTGAATTCCCATTAGCTCAGTCATAGTTTTTGTCCAGAAGTGTTTAGACTTTCTTTGAAACATCCTTTTTCTAGTTGGCTTTTACATCTTGTTCAAATCATTTACCCAATTCCTTCTAAATACTGCTCTGGGGCTCTGGGCGCTTGCAAAGTAAACTTTCAAAAGAGGGCACTACATTATTAGATAGACCCAGACAAAATGCTAAGAGTTTATGATATACATGCACCATAGACTTACTCAGTAGGCTAACATCCAGCCTGATATTAACATCATGTTGTGATCACATACCTCGCCATTAAACAATGTTAGCATGCATCTTTTACAAGATGGACGAAGCTGTGAAACTGCTGTATCAGCCTGAATTTCACTGCCGACAGTAATATATTCCATCAATGTTTGCAATGAATTGCTGATTCTGCGACATTCAACTAAGCTATATTTGTACAACTGTTAAGGTTTGCTTGATGTTTGCTTCATTTCTGATTGTGTTATACTTCCCAGTAGTGTTTCCACACTTTGGCAAAAAGTTGACAGATTTTTTGTTATGTGGGGTGCCTCAAGGGTATTAATCTACAGGACAAGTTCTAGTTCTGGTTCTTACCGATTACGGACAAGTTCTAGTTCCTACCGATTTCCACTCCCAATTGCAATAGTTACAATGAAACAAAGTGGCAAATATTGTGTGATTTCCTCCCCAAGGACAAATTGCATAGAGTGAAACTGTCTTCCGCGACTGTGCGTTGCCCCATTTCTCGGCGAGCGGCAAGATGACATTATTTTGACAAGAGCTTGTATTGGCCACACTTCTCACAATGCCATTCTGCCTCATGGCGATGACAAGTCATATTGTGATCCCTGTGATTGTGACATCACTGTTGGTCATCCTTGTGATTTTATCAAACTGTTTGATTACTTCCATGCCTTTGTCAGAAATACTACATTTCGCCTAACTGGGACGCCTCGTTCAAGGAAATTGACTCAGATTTCACTTGGATATTTCTGAAAGAGTGTAGCTATTACAGGCAGTTTCAATACTTATTTCTTTTTTTGTACCTATTTCAGATGACCACTCCCTTGATTTGTCTCCGTCAGGAGCAAAATATTTAATAGGGGGAAGCATGACTGCATGCCACCCCCCCTTTCCTCCCATTGGAAAAAGTTGGCTTCTGCAGCAGGGCAAATATGCAGGACGGTGCTATATGTGAATGATTTTCAAGCCCATTATTCCTCGACAATTTTTTAATTTTTGTGCTCATTCCTCTTGTTAGGACTGTTGATAAGGGGGCCTCCATGGGTTAGCCCCCTGTTCTTCATATTCAAGGTGCCGGGGAATCTATCACACACTCATTAAAATGTCTCAAAGCATGTAACATAACCAAAAAAACATCACTTCATTTCTGTGAGTTTGAAGGACATATTTAACACACAAGAGTTATCTAATATGCTCCACCTAAATAACTTCTAGTAAGCCCAAATTCTTCCACAATAATTTTACTCGCGAATACCACGTCACTCCTCTGGGTCTTAAAAGATACTTCCTTTGCCTTGTTTGTGGAAGAACTAATCATACATCCGTTGAGTGTAGTGAGTGACGAGTATATCATGAATCTTCACCAGGACTGTATGGAAGGGACTATCTACTACTGACCAAACACAACCCCTTCTCCTTAGAAGTTTCTCCTGAAACTCTTCTCCCCCTTCCATTGCACTGTTATTATATGTATTGAGGCCCTTCGGCTGCTCAGAAAACAAATCTGTCCCAAGTATGAACAACACACCCAATATGATATACAATGCACACAATGGAATGGACCAATTAACTGGAAAAACTATATTTGGGTGTGTGTTGGCATGATACAGTAAACCCTATCTGATGTGAATATACGATGCTGTCGACTTACTCTCACCATACACACAAAGCTGTAATATATTCATGATCTCCGCAGCCAGTTAGCAGGCTCCCTCGCCTGCTCCTATGATCCACGTTATTAATTTCATCATCTCAATGCATGATCCCTATTTTTTTCTTTCCGTTGCCTTTGACATGCCTGATGGCCTAATGTCTGATTGCATTTTTTTGTTGCTCTCCCCTGCATTCGACACATAGCGTTGTTGAGTCAATTGTTCGTTCTTCTGAATCCCTGTCTGTGGAACATGCTCACATTGAATGAATAGCTGGCTGTGCACTGATACAACGATCAATCACGGTTCCCCAAGTTTTGGTACATGAAGGAGCCGTGGTTTTTTGCTTTTTGTGGATCCACATAATTTTGTTAAATTCTACTGGTCCTATTTGCTGTGTGCTGTGTGTATATTAACCAACTGGTGACCGCAGGTCTCGAACTGCTTGGCATATTACGTACAATAGGGGAACAGCATGTTGAAGTAATTAGGTAAGCTGCTGCTATTGGGAATAGCATTCTTATACATGTATGTATAGGTTCACTGTGTGTGGTTATTCATACCTGTATAGCTACATGCAGTGTTGCAGCCTTTACTCTGTATTCAGCATTATCTATATTGCTTGTGATATTGGTAGCAGTGAAGAGGCTTCCTGTCACTGTGAGGGAGTAATGCATTTCTTTAACTGATGACTATAGGACGCAGAAAAAGAATCAGGGAAAGGCCTTAAAGTTTTTTTTATTTTGTTTTCATTTCAAGTGAAGGTTGTACCAAATGAACACTCTTCCCATAGTTAGGCATTCTACTGTAAGGACTTTGGGGTTTCTTTAATAGGTATTGGGAGTTGTATATGTAGTTCATTGTATCCAAGGAAAATGCATGGATTCCAGGTAAACTGACTCTTGGAAAGAAACTGACAAGCAACAAATTCTCCTCCAGTGGCTTGGTCATGACCTGCAACCTCCGTAACTTTATAGACTAGCATTTTGGAACCATGAAGTGCTGGCTAGCACTAGGAAAGGGGGGGGAGGGGTTCGTGATTTCCAACTTTAGCTAAAGTCTACGTAACGTTTTTTCTGCACACTAAACGTTTCTCAGGATTGCCTGGAATACTCCTCCCCCCAGCCTTGGTCATATAATAATCTAACTTTTCATTTCTCTGACCATGCCCTGAAATTTTCAAGAGTTTGTTGCGTTGTCAGTTCCGTTCCAAGAGTGAGTTCAGCTAGGATCCATGCTCCCCTTGGAGACAATGAACCACAGATAAAACTGTTGCCCTTGAAAAAAAAAAGTCGATTCCAACTTCTCGAACGATAGCACATGGTTCCATTCTCACCGAAATAACCTCTGTACTTACCTATCCGTCTACCTAGTATCCTCAACTTTACTTTTCTTCCGATGACAGGCAGCAATAGTGCCACCTGGTGGCCGCATGGACTGGCTGGACTAACACCAAATCTCTTTGCATCCACTCTGGGAGGCCTCGGACAAAGCGCAGGACTTCCAAAGCCTCTTGAAAACGGTTGTCTGGTAGTATGCACAGTAGTCCATGAGGATAATAAATTGTGGCCTTCACTCTTTTGATGTAATTCACAATCAACAATCCTTGCTTGTAGGTATTCAGCTGCCCCCCCCCCCTCCCACCTAACATTATCTGGTATGTAAACACCTTCTCGCATGGAAGAATGCTCCACGGTATGACAGATAATCACCTCACCATGGAAGGAACAGGCACTCTTTGACAATGCGAAGGAGTGAAACCCATTGTTACTCCAGTGCAGATTTTGATCAGTACCCTGATCATCTCTCACACGTCCCCAATAGTCCTCTGGGCAGGGTCTAAACAAAGTACCCAGTCCAAGGACTGTGAGAAAGCTGATCAATTGTTCTTTCTTCCCGGCGCCCAGAGCTCAGCTAGCTGAGCGTATCTGATCCATACACTACATGGCAAACACTACCATATGTTTCTCCCATACCTCAATAGAGAGGATCAAGGTTAAGTGCCTTGCTTAACGGGCTCCTCAGAGGTCATACCCCTATTTGTGGTGTTGCCCAACATGATATTTCGATGCTCCGGATGCCATTCTCTCTGCCTTTCCTCTTATGGGAGAGAAATTTTTGCTGTCTGGAAGTTTGCTGCAAAAGTGGTTTACAATTTTACATTGTGCATTCCACAAGCAGGCAAATAAAATTAATTTCAGGCTATCACTGTCTGATTCTTTGCTCTGACACACAGGGCGTGGTCGCGGTCGTGGCAGGGGCCGCGGTCGGGGCAGGGGAAGGACCAGCGGTGGTCCCAGAGGCACAGGCAGACGAGGGCGCCCCAGGAGGTCAGACTCTGTGATCATGTCGACGATGCCTCGGGAGATCCTGCCCGCTCTCCACCACAACGGCTCCATCAGCGACCTGGCTTAACGCTGTAGTACCCTCAGTCCCACTGGGGGCCGCCAAGGCTGCCGTCTCGGTTCTCACGGAGAAACCCCTGTAATTGAAGCACCATCCCCCAGCCCTGCTCCACTCTGTCCTTGTTTCCCGCTAGATGATTCCAACACTCCCTCATATTATCGTCTCCCTGCATGCACAAACACATGCAAGAAACCCTCCCAATGCTATCTGAAAATTGAAAAGCTGTTTTCAGTACGAACTATGTTTCAAGGTACATTTATATGTCAGGGAGACCTCTATGGATTTAACAAAAATTTCTTATTAATCTTTGATACCATTTCGCTTGATGGTGGGAAGATGTTCCATTTCTGCCTATGGTCCATTTGAAAGGACTAGAATTGCAAGCCAGAAAAGGGCGGGAATTCGTCAAAAAAAATTTGGGGGTTGGGGGGCATGTCTGCCTGCCCAATTCCCAAGCGTGCACCATGAAGGCAGAGCCAAGCCAGCCTTGTTGCCAAGTCTGCTTATAAGTATCTGACAAAAACTTTGTAGTTTGGGAATACTTTTATGATCATGTCTGCTTCCATCATGAACCTTGTATGTGTGATCATGTGAAGAAAAAAATGATTAGTGCAAGACAATTGTCATTTGTCGGAGGGGGAAAGAAAAATTGAAATGGTTGTTTGGACTAATCCAACATGTGTTCTCCTATAAAGTCCAGTATTCGACCTTTGACATTATGTATAAGAAGCTCTTTCTTTCTTCCCGCATGGCGTTGTTCTGATAATCCGTACACCAGGGAGGTGAACCATTCAGCACCAAAATTTGACTAACAACAGAATCTTATAACTTTACCGTTCCTGTTATGGCATGCTTTCCTACGTGGAATAGGAACAAATTATCACAGGGCCCTTTTCACGTTCATGAAAAATGAGGGTAAATTGAATGTCTTGTCTAAACATTGCAATCGTGTGTGATTGTTTTTCCCACATTTAGCAACCTCAATCCTGCTCTGATGTTACCTTTCCGTGACTTCATGTCTCATAAATTGAACATTTTTACAGCTCATAACATACCCTCTTACCGTTCCTACATACTTTATATCCTGTGGCAACTCATACAGTAACAAAACAGATGATTATTCAGATATTAGATGAACACAAAATCCAATGCTGGGATGGTCTCCCAGTGCACATTGTAATAATTAATGATATTATATCACCGGGTTATGTATCATATAGATCGGTGTGCTACGTGGGGTGTTTGTTTAATGATAGCATGGCATATTCAGTTTCCCTCCTCCCCATTCACCGTGAGTACGCTGTGCTGTCCAAAATAAACCTGGGGACAAATTTGCTCTGTGCGCAGCACCCAGATACCTACCTGCATACACACACTAACCAAAACTCAATCCATGTTAGTTCATCTGGCGCCTGTATTTTGCTGTTAATTGTTCCCACACACCTGTAATATGCACTTACCCTAACATGGCTAAGTAAGATAATTATTTATCCTCCCACAATTCATCAGTTTTGCTGCAACAGCCATGGTAGTTCCTCCAGAATCCCATGGTCGTTGAAATCTGGTTACTTCAAAAATCTAGAGATTAAGATAATGCATGAAGTCCAAAAAAAAGGGTGGTCATTTATCACTAGAATGCATTGTTTTCCAATCAAATCGCTCGTATTTCCAAATTTGTATTTTTTAACAAACACACGGAAAGATTATTAGTCTCTTCAACCACACTGAAATTCGCTGAATGTTGGCACCTCAATGTATTATTAACACATCGAGAAGGAGGACATGGAGAATTCTAATTTGGTTTCGGCAAAAGTATGGCAAAGTCTGTAATTCAATCTCTCAGGACACAGGTTTATGTGGGATTGCCTCCAATAGAAGGGCGGACCTGGGGGCTCGTATTCCCGAAGAAGGTCAACTCTATGTGGGGTTATGTGGTGAGAGCAGGTGAACGAGGGGCCACGGCCCCTTGGTGGTGGCTAGGCGGCCATCGTGCGGAACTAGTTAAATTAGGAACTAGGAAAGGTTGCAACATGGCATCATGTTCCTATTGATGGTTGTTTTTTTCAAATATGAAAATTCACCATTTCTGGGAGTTCAATAGAGCTTCAGATGGTCCTCTGATGTGTATATGATCTAGTAGCCCTATGGGTATTACAGGGGAGAGTCATTTAATGAGCATGTTCCAACTAGGCCTTCCTGTTGAACAAACATTCTGATGAGTGAGACGAGTATGAAGTACTGCATTTACATTGAAAGATGCCCAAAACAGATTTGAATGCTGCCATGCCAGGAGGTAGCCGGGGGGGGAAGAGGCGGGAGGGAGGGGGAGGGGAAGGCCCAGTGGTCTGGACAGGGTAAGCAAGGATAAATGTTCCCCCCAATTTTCACAAGAAGCCTTTGCCAACGGTAGTGAGTTAGTTGGTCTCTTCATTCAAAAACATCATGCTCTTCATACGGGGGAGGTAAGGGACTAAAGGAACCTACGAGATGTGTAGGTATTACTTTTTGAAAATGAAATGAAAATGCATGTGTCCCATAAATTTATGTGTGGAGCTGCTGTTCCTCAAGATATTGCAATTCTGTTCCATCATTCACAAAGTGAATGCTGCTAAGCTTGAAAAAGACATTGTGATAGAGGGGTTATGGAAGATGTCTTTCATAACCCTTATTGCCCTCCTCCCCCCACCCATTTTTTCATTGAGGTCGACAAAGGGACAAGAAGGGAGAGCTGAGAGGTTTGCAGTGGCAAAATCCCTCCATTTCTCTGTGTTCTATAGAAATCGCACCCGACCACGGGCGATTGTCGGCCGCGACGGCCGACAGCGTTCATGCCCCTCAACATGTCCCTGGGCCGCAAAAAATGCTGACATGCCCACCACCTCGGCCAAGCCCCGGGACCCAAGCAGTGACAGGATGACGTCGAGACACGCTGGAGGGGGATGACCTCGACTATACAGAGGAGCGTCAGCAGTAATCCCTGACAAATTCTGAGCCCGACTCGGAGAGGAGGAGCTGGCAAAAATAGCTGAGGTATGCTGTGTTGCGTGAAGTAAGGCTGTTTTTTCAGGGGGGGGGTTTGTACAAAGGGCATCAGCCAGCATGGTGACTGCCACCATGTTGTAACATGATGTCTTTTCCCCGCACACTAGTCCAAGATCCAATTCAATGTGAGATTCATGACTGGGTGCCAGGTAACCATATCACAGTTTCGTTTGCCCGCTTTACAGAACCCTTTCGGGTACCCTGAACTACAATGGTCACGAAACAGGCCATGTTGAGTTGAGTTAAATTCCTATATATCACAGTGAGGAAGTTCATCCTCAGGCCATTTTTGCCAGTCGCTTCTGAAGGCTCTGAAAGGCTCATGGCTATTGCACCATCCAATTATGCTGACCATTGACCTGGTAATACAGTCAATGCAAAATGTGTAGTTCTGTGAATGCCGTTAGCAATGGAAATAGGTGTGACTGATGAAAAAAAATGGTTTCATGATAAGAACTTTTGTATCAATTCCTTTGTGAAAAGCTTTTTCTGTCTGTTATCACGGTGCCAAATGGCTGCCGTGACATCTCAAGAAAGTTGTCAATTCTTATCAGTAAATTGAGTTGACCATCATGCTTGAATCTCAGATTGAGGTATCGGGGGTTTGATGAATTGTATATTGAAAAGTATAAATAAAAGTTGTTGCCATGACCTTGTACTCAAAGCGAACAGACTGTTGCGACGCCACAAAGCCAGATGACAGATCTCGTCGTGAGATCATGAAAAAAAAGGCCTAAAACTGTTCCTGTGGGTATCTGCCCCAGGTTGAGTGTCAATCACCATGTATCATCTGGTACCACATGATGAATTATTACGTCCTTATGGCTGATGCTCTTTGGACTACCCCACAGTTCTGTGGGGCTTCAGTTGGATAACACTGTGGTTATACTGATGATGTTAATTATTCTTCAAATGACTAGATAAAAACTGATGTGGCTTAGGGCTGTGGGTTGCTATTGGCATGAGATTCAAAACCCCCTACCCTCATTCTATGCACCTCTGAATCCACCTCTCGCCATGTTTACCATAACATTTAGAAAATTCATAGATGCATGGAGCCCAAAACTCCATCATAGGAAGCTCCGCTTGTAGTTGTAGATTTAGTAGTGCCAGTCAGGCTAACCAGATTCCTTCATACGCAGGCTACATACATATCTTGCTTCGTAATAAAGATTTTTTGCCGTTAAATACTCAGCAATTTTCAATTTGCCTCTTTTCCAAAAACAGGAAGTGAGGCACATTTAGTTAATATTAAATCTCTTCTAATGTGAATGAATAAATGTTCAGTTAGTATCTCCAGTAGAACTATTGAGGTCTTCAAAGTATTTTTCTTTTCACAGAAAGGATTAGTATTGATTTGGTATGACTTCATTCTTTTCCCTGTGGTACAGTCTGTATGCCTGCAAGTAATGTGTTCTGCCCCCTCCCCCCCCCCCCCCCTCGTTCCCAGCCAGAAATTAAAGCTACTCGTTCATGTGTCATTAAGTCCCTGTGATTAATTTTGTCATTTCCCTATCATGGCAATGATGACTGTTGATAGCTTCCCCTCTCTATGTGTGTACACTCCCTCCATGCACTTGCAATCACAGTATGTTTGTTATCGTTCAAATGCCCATGAAGGACGAAGAGCCCAATTTATATACAGTAAATTTGTTCTAGTTGAATGCCTTTGGTAATGTGATGCCCATTTTCTATGTTACCACAATTGATCCAAGTACATTTGATAGTCTTAAATGCCTTCTTCTTGCTAATGCCCGTTCCTTGTGGGAGCCCGGTTGAGTACATTCATCATTCATGCCCATTTTCTATGGGGAGCCTATTTGATCAAGTATAATGGGTATTAAGAATGCCCATCAAGGCCCATTCCCTGAGCCTGATTAATCCAATACATCTTGAATTGTAAATTTAGGTGATTCCAAATCCATTTTGAGGTAATTAATATTCACTGCTCAAAATAATGATGTTACACAAGACACACCTGGTATACTAGAAATGTGATTCACATACCACAGTTTATCAATTAATCATTAAGGAACAATAGGTATAGTTTGAAAGTGCAAACAGGGTATTTTCCAGTTTTGATGTGATTTTGGCTCACAAAAATTGATTTATTCATCATTTAGAGCCATTTGTGGAACATTACACTGAAACCGTTGATAAACAACTGCAAAAGAGCCAGATAATCCAGTGCAGTCAAAATCTCCATTTCTCATTATTCCGAATTAGAATGAATGGTTCAATGCTCAAGATATGATGTTACAGAGGACCTACCTGGTACAATTAAAATATGACTCACGTGCCATAGTTAGCAGTTGGTCATATGTTTTTTCCAGATTTGATGGTATTTTGGCTTACAAAAAAAATTGAATAGTTTATCATTCCGAGCCATCTGTGAAAGTGTACACCTGATGTGAAACTGCAAACAGGATGCATCATTTGAGGCTATGGCTCTAGTATAATGATCACCTGGATATCATTATTATTATTACAGTGGTACAGTGCACGTGTCATTGCCTACACAAAACATGCTCATTTAAGCATTGACACTACCACCACCTTAAAGGATAAACCTGCCCTTGATTGTACTGACTGATAAACATGGCGACCAATACTCAGAACAGTGACGGCCACTAACTGGTTCTCTGCTCTTGTTTCTGGTCCCCTGTAGACCAAGAAGGACCTGGAGGCGAAACAATTGGAGCTGATCAGGCAGACGGACAAACTGAGAGAGGAGCAGCAGAGGCAGAAGTGAGAAAACAGAAGGTATAATATTGGTAGATGGGAGTGGGCTAGTAGTGTAGGGGGAGTATATGGGGGAGGGGGGGGGGGGGAGGATATGGAGTGAGCTAGTAGTGTAGGGGGAGTATATGGGGGAGGGGGGGGGGGGGAGAGGATGGATGGCTGGCATGGATGGGGTAGTCGAGAGAAAGGCTGTCCTTCTCCCCATGAAGGACATGAATATAGTCCATGTTTAACAGTTCGCAATTAACTGAGAGATGGCTTTGAATTAAATGAAAGTAGAGCAATTTGGGTGGACACCAGTCTGTTTGACAGGAAGGATGGTGTAGTCCTCCGGTTTAGTCTCGAAACGAAGCACTTCTGCATTGTACGGATACATCAGACATACACAGACACAAAGAGAAACATGTATGTCAAATGTAGACAACACACTGTGACCCTGCCTCTTCTCTCACCGGCACTTTCTCACATGGAGAATTTAGGACTGCCTGCATGAAGAAAGGCTTTCCAGGTTTATCGCTCGAGAGCACCTCGAACACATTAATGGCTGATCCTCTGATATAATATGAGACAGATCTCAGACATGGTGGAATGTTCATGTTTGTTATCACAGAATAAACAATTCTCATGTGGAAGAAGCCCAACCCCTATGAAATTGAAACAGACCACAATACCAAGGTGAAATGGGCAGAAAATTTGGTCTCTGCTGTTTTTCGCGTTAGTTGGTCTGTTAGATATATTTATAGGGCTGTAAATCTCAACTACATTTTTAATATCCCAGTTGAATCCTTTCAGTGGTGTAAACTATGTTTGTTTACACAGAAGGATACGATACATGACTTAAGATGTATATGATATGGTATGGTATATGATAGGACGATACATGTTTCAAAAAAACGGGGAACTTGAAACAATCTAACACTGAGTTTCATGTTTTGGGCGTCATTGTGCGTTGGACGAAAATGTTACCACCCTGTTTCGCCTCAAACACTTTGTTAACGGGACTGAGGCGTGTGCATTAATGTTTGGTGTTTTGAAGATAACAATTTCTAGGCTTCCGTCAATGGCTGTGTTCGTCTATAAACAAACAGACTAGACCCATGAAACGTTTGCGTCTTCTGAGCAGGAAATGCGTTATTTTGGCGGCCTTTTGTTTGTTGTGCTGTGTCGGTGTGCGAGTAATGTGAGAGAGACAGGGGAAAACAGGTCCTGTGAATGAAAAATCAGTTCAAGTTTTTCAGGAGATTGTGGGCGTGGTTTTGTTTGGGTCTATGGATGGTGTGGGTGTGGGAGTGGCAACCGCGCTCCCCCCCCCCCCGCCCTTTCCAATCAAAATAGAAAGTCACTGTGACTCTTGTACTTCCTGAAAGGCCTCATAACAATAAAACAATGGATCTGAATAAAAATTTACAAATTTGTTAACCAGATATGAAGAGCTAACTACACGGTGGCAAACATTACATCCACTGGAAATAATTGGCTAAAGGCATTTTTCCTGAAAATTGGGATGGAAATAAATTTTTGTCAACCAGATTTTGGTTCGGTCTGTGGGGATAAGATGACCGAAAGTATGATTACTTTTTATGTTGTAAGTGGAGGTCTTGGTATTTTCGCATACATGTTCCTTCTGATTAATCCTGTTGGTAAAATGCACCTTTCTTCATGTGCGTGTCGTATACCTATGCCAGTTCAGTCGTTCTCCATGATACTTGCTCTACTCATAATAAACGCTCATGCTGACATGTTTTCATTTGTGCAGTGCGATTCTGTTAGAATTAATACAATAATGAGAAAAATATGAAAATTTCTGGTAAGTGTGTTTCATTGATTTTTTTTGACACAAGGAGGTTAGCTCACAACGAGTACAGCAGTTAATAGTCAACTAGGTTAGTAGCTGTCATTTTTATGACCCACCATCAGACCCGCTGGTGATCTGCTTAATTGTTCAGTCATTTACCAGTATGATGACTCTGGGTACCGTCACGTTCCACCATTTGTTTATCACAGGTGAAAGTGTAGGTGTGTCATTCAGCAGTGGCATCCACTTCATACGTGCCATAGGGACAGTCGTGTCAATGAACAGTACGTCAGATTCCCATTGTTTGGGTATCACTTTCAGACAGTTGTAAGGTGGTGCATCATATACTGGAGTTGTATGAAACACACGTGACAATTGGCTATCCTATCCCGGGGGTCTGATGGTGGGCCTTACAGATGACGGCTGCATTAGCCATGATCGTGATTTGTCACCGGAATTACCATGCCCTTAGAGATTTGATTAGTTATCTATAAATGCCACTTGGGCTCACTTTGGCCCTTTCAGCTTGTGCGTAGGTGCTGCGTGCGGGTGTAGTTATCATCGCCTGTGGCTCCTGACATATAGCCAGACTTTGTGGTAAATGACAGTATATTGCTGGATTTGCTGAAGAAAGCTCTGCGGTGCAAAGGGCTGGAACCACTGGCATACTTTCTGGTTAAAATTAATCGATCGTGCAGCCAGGCTAAACAATTATGGCGATCGCTCGTTTAACATACTCAAAACGTGTGATTTCGTCAATGCAGAACATCATGCAGAAAAAAAAAATGCAGAAAAAGCCAGCCATACCTAGTCCATGTGACCGCCTGCTAAGAACAAAATGGTGTGTCTTGTCAGAGTACAGCAGCCTGATGGGCAAGTGGGAAACCTTGGTTTTTGAGGGCAAGTCTCACACAGGTGTCATATAGCTGCCATGCGGTTATTCTGTATTCCATGTACCTCGCTCAAAGTTAATGCATCTGCCCGGAAGCCCTTACCCGCAGCAAGTAGTATACAACGTCAATGAGATAGAGCCTTCAGGGAACCCCGTAATGTGACTGTTAGTTAACCCTTTCAATACAATTTGTTGACTTCAGTTGACATCCCATATATTCTCTGTACCGGGTCATGGGTGACTGTAGTCAACATAGCAGTTTTGGACAGAAATTAATATTTGTGATTGTTGAGGTACCCCCTCTATTAGGGCCTATTACAGTTGGATAGATTGCCAAAAAAAAAATCTTACTAGTATTCAACATGATAGGGGGTTACATTTGAATATATTCAGATGAAATTCACATAAAAAAGGCAGCGCAACCCATCATGTGTCGAAGGATTGAGGGAGGGGGGGGGGGGGGGGGGGGAAGCAGTTGTATCTCTTAAGATTAGATAGGTATTACCTTCTACTACCAAAGGAAAGAGCATTCAATTTGGAACAAATTAGTGTACTCATTATTTTTGATGGACTGTAGCTACCTGCTTAAAATTATTGTTATGGAAAACTAAGACTTCAAAAAGTGGATTGTAAACTAAAAAAAGACAGCGTCGGGAAACCACCCAATGTGAAATATAGCAGCAGTGTAGAAGGTTAAAATTGTTACAAGGCAACTTACGTCTTTAGTTTGTTGCAACCCAGATGAGTCATTGTGTCATTCTACATCAGTCTGTCAATCCTTCAATCAACCTTAACCTGCTATAGTTGAATTGTAAAACTGACTAACTTTCCATAATCAACTGATCACAAACCTGTTCTGATGGGCAGGATCTTCCTATGAGCAGACATATTTCTTTGATCATTTGTTATTGTTCAATTTTATCCGTTTTCAACATCCCATTGTTTTATGTATTTAATCTCTTCTCTCACCTTTCCACGCTTCCCATTCGAGGCGGGGACTAGTTTAGCATTAATGCACTGCACTCTGTTTGCATGTGTATATATTGTCTGTGTTGGTTGGTGCTAGGTAGTTACTTGTTGGTAGTGCACATCAGTACCAATTAGGATCTTTTTGTTAGTTGTCTAGTGTGTATGTATGTGGAGCATGTAACTTATGGCTGGGAGGCCTATCTTTTGTTCAATTCCTGGGTTGGTCATACCAAGAACTAACAGAATAGATACGTATTTACCGTATTTGCTGCAAAACAAACTATCTTCACAATCAAAGGTACGCTGGTGACCCTGAAATTACCATACATGGTCCATACCCCACCAAGTTTCATTCAAATCCAAGAAACTTGGAAAACAATTGCATAAGTTTTACAAAATTCACCTCAGATGACCTCAAGCTGACATCCACTTCTGTCAGAACCAAAATGAAATGTATTCCCCATCCATGATAATTTTCCGAACTTTAACAAGGTTCAAGTTTTGACCTTTGATGTCCTTGCCATGACCCCTCCCTGATGTCTGGACTGAATGGACGTAATCTCCTTCAACCTCCCTTTGGAATCAACTATCTATGGAGGCATCATTGTGTGCATTCAACTAGATTGTTACAGTCTTGTGGCAGAAATCTGTTGCCAGGTATATCTGAGCTTCGTTCGTCTGTATCTGTCTATCTTCTTCCTTCCTGTTTTCAACATGCTCTCTGGAGCTGACCTGTTCTCCCATCTAGAGTAGTCGATTGCTATGGCAGACTACTAGATTTGTTAGAGATCTTGTATCCTGTTGTAGTTGTGGTATTGTTATATGGTGCATGTGTTTTGCTCTTCTTTCACTGGGGGTGCTGTCAACCGATTAAACTATAGGGTTAATCTTTAGTCATCCAGGGATAAATTCCCTGGTCACTCAGTGCCTCTGCATGCAGTCTCCGAGTGTGAATGTAACCTGTCTTTATACACCACCATAGTCAATTACAGTAGCAGACCACAATGTTTGTTAAAAGATTTTGGTGTATATAAGTGTTACATGAAATTTGGCATTCTAAGGTGCTTGAAACTTTTAGGTCTCTCTTTGGTTAAAGTTCCATTCAGCTGTGAGCCATAATTGAATGAAAAGCGGGCCACCGTAACAAATGTGTTGTTTCGCCACAGAACCTTACCCACGAAATCATGATTTTGACCTATATTATCGGTTTCGATCGACCGATTCTTTTTCAATTGTAGTTTTTAAATACACATCATTCAGTACTATAGATTCCACAGTATGGTAGCTTCAGGTTGGTAAGAAGACAGGAATGAGGCTGTAATAAACGTCAATAATGGAGTATAAAACATATATAGAAAAATGAATTTAAATGGATTCAAAGAACCTCATCACTTCAAAGAATGCCCTGATAGGCCGTGTGAGAGATAAAGTACCACAACTGCCAGATTTTTTTTCAAAAATATTGGCTTACTTTCCGAGAATATTAGAAATACTTCTAATACTTTCCTTTCTTCAGGAAGTTTTTACAAAAAAAATTTCCTTTCGTTTTTGGTTTCCAAGGTCTTTGCCCATTTGGCATCTTCGTCACATTTCCACAACACTTTATACTCTTACCTACTCTTCCGTAGCCATTGTCAACAATCAGTCCCTAGATTTGAATTGATCACTGCTTAGTAGGCTGTTAAATGCTAATACAAAATCTTAAAGCAACACATTAAATGCCTGTAATTGTTTGCATGGGACTATTAGGTGGAAAAACTGACGCGCAAACCAGGCGAGACACTGGGGGCGATCGCCTTGTGTGAAAAATACATAGGCCAACTTTGTATTTGCTGTACATTTAGATTTTAGTTTATATTACTTCAGGAAGGTTGTACAATAATCACCTCTTAACATTTCATCAGGGTTCTGCTCGTCTTTTGGAACATACGCTTTGTTAGACCTATTTTTTGGTTGCGTGTATGAGTGTATAGTTGAAATCATATTTGATTCTAGGGTTGCCAATACCCAATGCACCTACATATAATGCTTATTTTCTGCAGACTAGCAAGATTCTGCATAACTTGTGCTATTGAATTAGGAAAATGCACAAGCATTGGCTCGATATTCTGTATGTCGCTCATTTTCTCTCTGTGTAACCACTCCTTCCGTGCACCATCAGTCCACTAACACACAGTCTTCTAACCGAGTTACAGTAATTCTCTTCTCTATTTAACTATGCAAATGTCAGTCCAGTAATAGAAAGAACCCCAAAATGTTTCAATCTTTCCCCCCCCACAAATTTGGTCCGATCGACATAGTGAAGGATTTATGACAGAGATGGATTGGCTGTTGTTCAGTAGCTAGATATACAGGAGGCCAATTAGATATCCTAAAAAATCCGTTAATTTTCTGCCACTAAAAACGGAGAGAGAAGATTGAAAAAAGAGAATAGAACATAATGCAAGAAAGTGTTACAGTGCTTGATGAGGAAACTGAGAAGAATATAAAAATTCAGGAGAGGAACCATTTATCATGTCGGCGGTTTCACAAGTATCATTGGGCTGATTTTCCAGTGTTTGTGGATAGTAGTGTTTGGCCTGAATTGGGGACCCAGTAGTATGATGCAATATTGTGTACTGTGGCAGGGATTAATACGCCTAGTGGGCACAGCTGGGAACCAAAAGTTTAATAGTGCAAGACCGTTCGTTACGAGGCTTTCTCATGGGAGGGGCAATCCCTCAAGACACTATATGTAGGTCCACATCTTCTTGTGTCATTGGGATTAACAACCAATTAGGCGATCAATCCATATCTAATCCTCTTCTGATCAATTTATCAAATCTCTTTCTCTCCCAGCTGATGGAGCAAGAAGAACTTCAGAGGCAGCACCAGGAGGAGCAGCGGCGGAGAGTCCGCCGAGCTCACCGCCCACTTCGAGAAGGAAATCAAACAGCAGCAGTTCCAGCTGCGGATGCAGAAGACCACCCAGGAGCAGCCTGGGGCGGAAGGGGAGTATCCCCTTAGGCGCGGCACCAGGATAGCGGCGTCGACCAGCCCACCCTGCGCCCACGACATCACCGCGAGGACCGCAAGGAGAGAAGAAGAAGCGGAAGAAAAGAATCGAGGAGCGGCGACCAGGACGGCAGTGGCAGGGAGGGCAAGGTCAGGAAGCGTAGGCCCACCACCACCACAGCCACCGGAACACCGAAGGCAGCGGGCATGAGGAAAAGGGCTACGGGGTAAGGAACCATATCAGCAGTAGCACCCCTTCCCCCCCCCCCTCCTGCTGTAAGCTGCTATAATCAAGCTGTGAATTACCTTCATTAATAGTAATAATTAATTACTCTAAAAACAAATATTGCCGTATACCACTTAAACATATGCTATGTCCAGCATGGCAGAGTATAGTGGCAGGGTACATTAAGCTCCCAGCTAGGCTGCTAAAAGGTGAGCCAGCTGGGTGAGAGGTGAGGGATGGGTGGTGTGGGCGCTACAATCCTCAATTTAATTCAGTTCATTCTTTTAGAAATCATTGTACTTCCAAGTGGAAGGAAAAGACAAAAAATCTCACTAGAGCAGAAGTTCATGTGTACCTGCTTTCACATTGGAGCATAATTTTCTATTAGACTGAATGCCGTAATTTTGTGACGTTATTTGCTGTTTCAGCTACTTCGTCCGTCCCCAGAAGCAGAAGTGCCCGAAGACCCGTACGCAGACTCCGAGTTCCCCACGATGGTCCCGCGACCGTCCGTGGTCATGCTCCCTTCCCCTGGCGGAACCCTTCCATTCGGAATTGAATGGGATTGGCCTTCCCGAGGAGGGTGAAGAGGGGAGCCACCCCGAGGACCAGCAGGAGGGTGCAGAGAACAAAGGCTCACAGCCCGGTAAAGCAGTCCTGGACTACTAGTTCCTCTCATCTCTGTTTATGTGAACCCTTATATATTTCTGTACCGTTTTGGGGTTAACACCAAGTTAAGGTGGATGTGGTTGTATTGTTTCAATCAAGTATAACCTTGTGCCTTCCTCCTCTGGTGAAAATGAAGAGTGATAAGCTCTATGGTCTTAGCATGCTCATTGTTCCCTTTGTCCTCCTTGGTGAGTCCAAACCAAGACTAATGATCCTGTCTAATCTGTTACGCCAAACATACGCTTGAATTTCACACGATTAGTCACAGACTCCTAATCTAATCAGCTTTCCCTCTGAAGCCTGGATTGGGTCATGCCGGAGACAGCTATGTACTTGTTAATAATTGGTGGGGGGATGGTTAATAATTGGTGGGGGGATGGTTAATAATTGGTGGGGGGATGGTTAATAATTGGGGGGAAGGGGGATTGTTCATGATTGGGGGAAGGGGGAACCTGGAGTCTTAGTGGGGTGTCAAAATTGCTGTCACGATATCCATCGCAACTGACTTAATTGCCCTGCTGTTGTGGATCTCAGCTCCAGGCTAGGCGAAATGTTACAGCACCCTGTCCGCTAACTTCTTCAGTTCATTTAATAGGACCCACCAGGCATGTACAGTTCTAACCACCACACCCTCCTGCGATATCTGACATGCGGGGCCTCAGAATATCTAATGGGAACCTGGGGGAGGGGGGGGTCTCCACATCCAATGATAAGGATACTAATAGAGCTTTTCAGGTAAGAATAAGAACTCTGCCCACAGCCAAACCGAAGCCTTTCGTTTGCCACAAATCTGACAGAACTTATTCAACTGCATTGTTCGAGAATATTGCCAGTGATATTTCATTCAGTGGTAATTTTCCAATTCTCCTCCCAGCAATGACTACAGAGGAGGCCGGCTATGCCAATGGCGATGCAGGTGGCATCTACCCGGGTATGGTAGGTGCGCCAAGCACTGTTGCTGCGCAGTTCTGCCTAGCGCTGCTGCAGTAACACCATAAGTTCAAGCTGAAGGAAAGGCCGATGGGGACCCTCGTATACCCATGGTACTCATGCGTAAGTATCCTCTGTTTATACTTGTGTGAGGCACTGATGGTATACACTCCTCCGGGTCAGTGTGTGGCTTGGTGGAGTTGCTGCAATACGATTTACTATCACTTTAACATCCATGATAAAGCGGGGGTATGATCAGGTCCTGTATTGGCTCCGGTCCATAGTGACCCGAACTTTCTTCCTGGATCACATTCACTATGCATCCAATAGACATTGTTTTTTTTTCGTTTTTTGACAGCCACGTATCCGGGATCGGCTGCCCCTTTCCCTTTCACAAATTCCGAACTCCCCCGTCCCATCGCCCGCAGGCCTACTCCTTGATTATTTCCCCCCCCCCAAAAAAAAAAAAAAACCCAAAAATAAGTAGGTGTGCTCTTGATATCAAATTACCATAGTCCTGTTTCTGGTTCTATCATTGAATGTTGAACCCTGAAGATACAAGACCCTCTACATCTTGTGGCCTGCCGCAGGTGAAATCTATTAACCCCCAGGTCTATGCCCTCAAAGCTTGCTTTCATCAGAAATGAGTGTGAGAGCGAAGGGCAGACCTTTACTGAGCCTTTTCCTTGCCAACATACCAGACTTACTTTTCACAGAATTCTGACCCAACTCTGACATAAACACTAGTGATAAGTGTTCAGATGATATGCCTTTTAGTCTGTTCCATCCCATGTTCTCTGAAGCTGTGGAAATCTGTCATATCTTCTTTTTATTGGCAAACTGTTTTCCATGATCACTTGGACAGACAGACCCAAGAAGTGGTGATGGTTTTAACAGGTTTCAAGCTTGAATAGTTTTTTTTTGGGCATAAATCGATCGAACTGGTCCTCATGATGAGTTTCTCCCAGTCAGCAACAAATTGTATAACCCTCCTAATACTCTTCCTCGCTGCAGCGGTCAAGAAATCGTCTCCATGTGACGGACGAGCTGGCTGTACGGCAGCCCCTCCACCTGGGCTGGAAGCGACAGATCATCGTCCGACAGCTTGGGGCCAGGGGACCGGGTCAAGGGGGACGTCATCTACTATGCCCCCTGCGGCAAGAAGCTCCGCACCTACCCAGAGGTGATGCGCTATCTCTAGGATGCGGGCCATCAGGACGTTGGGAGGGGCCTTCAGCTTCAGCGTCAAGATGAGGGTCGGGGAATTCCTTGTGCCCAAGCAGGACGGAGAATTGGTGAATATAAGCCTTTTAACGATTGAAAGCGTGCATTCTCACAGCTCAACAGCCTCGGGATCTAGGGAGATTCTTCCCTGGCTTCTGCATTACGAACGTATTTTTCCAACCCGTCACCACTCTTTTGAGAGCACAACAATTCAACCCATCTTTTTGGATGTTGTGGTTCATGAGTATGGGAGAAATCGGTAAAGTTTTTTTTGTTGGTTGGATATGTAGAAATGTTTTGCACACCAAACGTGCCAAGCGGTCAGTATAAGTATACCTTATGACCTTTGAGTTTAATTTGAACCGATTTTCGCTCTGCTTCGTAATATCATAGAGCTAATAAGTAAGAGAGGTTGTAGCCGAAGTCCCTCATCTCAATCCTCATTTTCTCCCCATCAGGGTGTCGTGTTTGAGAAGATTTCGGAGGAGGGAGTTGGAGGAGATGTTGACTGGAGGAAGCCGAACCCCCGTGGAACAAGGTTGGCGGAGAAGAGAGAATAGCCAGGCACTGGCCCGCAGGCCACTGACTCCACGTTACCCCGCAAGAGACTTTAACAGCAGGGTGGGAGTCTGGTGGACCAGAAAACTGGACAAATCTGGGCGGCTGCCACCCAATCCATGACTAAAGTTAAAGTTGGCTAGTTGCTATTTCTATCAGCCCCAAGTGAATGTACGCTACTCCTGTTATTTTCCTGCCCACACAAGTTGTTACTACTTCATCAAACATGTCCCTGTGTGTGTAACATATTTGCACAATCCTTTTGCCCTGTTCTCTCAGAGCTTGCCCGGCCGCCTGACTGCGAGGTCCAAACGCAGGCGTAAGATGGAGCGTCAGCAGGAGTTGGAGCTGGCTCGGGAACAGAGACGGCGCCAAGGTAATGGTGGGTCACCTTGATTTATTCCAAATCTATGGTAAAGAGATATTGTCCATTTCCTATTCATTCTGTTCAAATACTAGTTATGAACGATTGGTGTGAATATTTGTGGTCTATTTAGCCTGTAATTGCAGAAAATAGTGTTGTTGTTTTGTTGTATTTTCGTAACAATTTTGCAATGCTGATGAAGTGGTTACATTCCTTGGGGCTGGGTACTATGTACTCGGGGTCATTCTTGAAGCCAGAATCATCAGTAAAATTAGTGCAATTCTGGCTGTTTTATGCAACTTCAGTTTTGTCATTTAACATATCTGTACTACAAGGCAAATTTTGCAGGATTCAACTCGATGTGGAACGACATTAAACTTAGGCAGCTTCGACAACTACGGACGAAATGAGCTTTCACAAATCTCCTTTGAAAGTTTCCCGATATGAATCTTGGATATGGCAAGACCAGAGTTGTCGATTTGCCAACATTTTGACTGACTTGTCCAGGTTTGCCCTCCTCGATCCCACAGCTCTCATTATGGCCGGGGCGAAACAGCGGGAGAAGGAACGTCGCAAGCTACTCCGAGAGCAGGAGCGTGCCGCGAGGATGGAACAGCTCCGTGTCGAGCGTGAAGTCCGAACCCAGCAATACCTGGTAGTGTAACGTAACATTGTCTAACATGTTTCTTCCAAATCCTCACCCCTTGGTGCCCATCCTCATCACAGTATAGCTCATACAAACCGGTCTGAATTCATGGCACACAGATAACTGAAGCGAAACTTTGATGATATTGTGATGCTGGTTCCTAGTGCAGCCCTTCATAACAATCATCCAACCTGGTTGTACTTTGAGAATGTGAGCAGCTGTGGTACGTTTCACACTGCAAAGGTAAGGGGAAGAAAAACAACATAAGTGTCCCGTGATTGAAGAAAAAAAAACAGTTTTATATCAGAAAGTTGTGTAAATAATTGTGGGATCCTTAAAATCAAACGAATGCTAGGGAATTGAACACATTACAGGTGGGATATTAAGTCCACTTTGCAATTCCCCCATGGAGTAATAACAATGTTTTCTGATTTGAGAATGTGTTCTGCACATTTGTTTTCTCCATAACCTTGGCCGTCCACGTCCGGAGTTTCACACATGTTTGTTGCCCTATTTATACCCTGCCTGCAGTTGAACTTCCCTCACGTAGTATCTGCCATTGGCACTGCAAGTTCGTAGCCTGCTCTGGGGAAAAACCTGAATGCAAAATAATAGCTTTTGTGAGGCACACTAGACAGAAAGCAACCCACTTCATATCAAAATATGTGGGTATCACTGGTTCAGAACAGGGATGGCTCTTCTTTTCAAGCCATTTCAACGGGGCCCCACCCAATTTTGGTGATAAAACTGTACAATTTTACCCCTGGCCCATTAACTGTCCATTCAATAATGTTCGAGTTTGCTTCCAAGAATTTGACTTTGTCATGCATGCGTATATACAATGAACATTTCTCTATTAGGCCTTTGCGTGGTAATTTCTTTCTTTCTCTTTCTGCATGATTGTCCCAACGTTATGAATGATCATTCACGTTCGGGGCCAAAATAGGTGATTGATCGGGTCTGGCACCTGTGTTTGTGTGGTGCATGGACAATGCTATTCATAATGCCTTATGAATTAATCCCAGAGCATTTTTTAATTGAGTGCCAAAAATTGCCCTATTTCATAAGCTAAATGCTGTCCATCCATCTCACACATGGGTATTTCAGATGATCAATCCATTGCGATGGAGCGAACTGGTCAGTTCTCTGAAACAAATTCCTTGGACTGTCTCTTTGCTCGTCCAGAACACGAAACGCAGGACCTCATGGCCGCACAGAAAATCATTGAAAGTGTCCAAAAGGCTAAGGTGCGTTGATGGACATACTTGACAACTATCAGTTCTGACACTGCAGCATTGCCAGGGTTTTGCTGGATTTCACTAAACTCCCCCTCTCATTTCGCCACTTTTCTCTGTTCGATCTTGCAGCTCTCACACAGCTCTTGCAAACTTTTATGCCCTGCACTTGATGGAGATTAAGATGATTTTCATTCAGCTCTGTCCTTAATTTTGTAGAATTTCGCGGTTTTCATCATCAATTTCATTCATGGCTTTAGCGTTAGCGTGGTTTTTCATTCCAACAAGCTTGTTTATACCTTTTATCTTGCAAAATGAGAATTCTTCAAAAAGAGTTGGAAATAGTCCAAAGTGGAAAATTTGCCTTATGGCACACACAGCATTCACAACTTTTTGGGGGGGGGGCTGCTCCAGAGACACACTCTACAACCAGAGTTCCAGTCCCAGGGGATTCACAAAATTATCACAAATGTCCCTTCACAACAAAGAAACAAATGTATACCAACCTAATCACTGCATTTGGCCTCTTCTGTCTGTAGTGCCCCAGTCTGACTGTTGTCTTCTTATCAATGCATTTCACATTCCCCCTGTACTGATTGGATCCGAAGCCTGGGAGTGCTGGTTGATTGAGCCCAGAATCGGACACAGTTGCCTCATAGAGCTAACTTTATCATCCCTCATCTCGAAACTGATCAGAACGGCACAAAGGTTGAATGCTACATACTTGAGCCAATTTCAGTATCGTGATGTGCGCTTAGAAAAGTGAAGAAAAATGCCAGATGATTTTGGCGAATTCAATTATTTGTTGGTTGAGCCACTGTTCTATTTCAATTGCTCTTCGGGGTGAGGACGGATACATAATAAATAGGTTGTTAGGGGAACACTACAGAGATTGCCACTGGATCATCACCAGCCATAGCTATCATATCACATTGCTTTCAACAATTCAACCGCTCAGATTCCAAATTAGAAGCGTTCCCCAAATTCTGTCCATTTATCTTGTAACTTCTGTCCCGTTATTCTTTGTACATATAGTTTTAAGCAAAGAGGTGTGTCTGTATTTGGCTTAAAACAATGTCAAAATTTCCTCTCGGCCGTGCTAGGTGGATAAATGTTTAGTATAGCCTGCACCTCTATGAAATATCAGAAACCAATTAACTATCGTATTACTTTAGAAGCTCATGTAAGTAAATCTTAGTATTAGTGTAGCATTGAAGACTTTCGTCACAATTCAGTAATGCCTTTTCATTCGGGAAACCTGCAACAATTATGGGGTCGAATCTTCTTTTTCCTTCCTTGCCTTATCCCCTTTGCTTTTGCTCCAGTTGAATGCTGATAAGAAAACTAACGGAAGATTGTTGGTATCACTCGCAAACTATATGGCTGTATTAATTTGGCTTTCCTTTTTTTGGAAAAAGTGTGAATTGGGAGTTTCCCTTACAAAAGGGGGGGGGGGATTGTGTAACTCCTGTTTGGTACCTTATAATATACGCATAAATCCCTCGATTTCTCCATCCTCCAACACCTCTTTTTCTCCTCTCTTCCCCTTCTCTTTTTTTTCTCATGATCAAAAAAACAGATTGGTGAGTTTACTTACTATTAAACCTCAAAGTTGCCTGCATGTTATATTTTTTGTACAGATATTTCCTCCTTGTCATTAGCCCATGGGGGCTTTGTTGGCAAAAAAAAAATGCTCGTTTTTTTTTTTCTCTGTTCTTACAAAAGTCGTTGCTGGTGCTACCTCCCCTGTAAAGATGAATTATGCTATTTATTGGTAATGTCGAAGTGCGCCCAGTCCCACTGTGTGTTCTTCGAAAATTGTGCTATATTCCCAAAATCTTTTACCCTTGAGATAAGTGCAATAAAATGCAATCCTCTCCCTTCCTCTGATAAAACCACCCAGCAATCTCCATGAACCATGACTCCTCCATAATGTAAGGCAACTCCCTTGCACAAGGGCATAAGGCAAAAGAAAGATTTGTGCTTGTTGACTGTCACTGGGAGGGGTGTATACATACTAATGTCGCTGATATTAGGAGTGTGTGTTATGTCTCAGTTGTGATTCTGTATTCGCTTGCATGATGAAACATTTATGGTCCCACCAGAGAAATTTGCAATTTTTGTGTAAAAGTCATCAAGTCAACCCATTCCATACATCCGTATATAGCCCTATCTTCTCACACTCGACAGCACCGCATGAATAATTGAGAGAAAATTTGTGCCCCCCCTTCCAGTCTGGTCGAAAGAAGCAAACAAAAAGGAAAAATTTAATCCTGTTTAACACTAGACAACTTTACGTGTCATTCACTTTTTGTCCCCGCTCTATGTCCTATTCTGGAGTTCCAGTTAGTGGAACCCAAAATTTTAACCAGTAATTGCTGGAAAAAATAGGTAAAAATTATTACTCTAATCATGAAATCCCTGAAAAACTGGAGGGATTTGCCATAAGCGACAACCTTGGAAAAATGGAATTGTCCTATCGCAATCTTCTTTACGGATATAGTATCCAGGTTTACATCCAATGTGGGAATACATTTTTTGGCGTTAGGATGCAGTTGAAAAAATTTTGAATGGTGTAAACACTTTCCGCGTGGGAGACTGAACATGCGTTCTGCTTGTAAACTTTTCAGTTGGTGTCCACACAGTGCTCACCTTAACCCTCGTCCAAACCACCCCCTCCCCCTATTGCTGCAAGTATCTGTGGAGTATCTAGCCCCCTCCCCCCCCCACCCCCCACTCCCCCGTGTCCTTCCTCCACAATGTTTTTCTTGCTGCTGTCTGTTGGTAATCTCCACCAAAGTATAATCTTTCCCAAATTATTATCAAAATTGTCAGATATTCTGCATTATGTATATATAATATACTCAATATTATGCTCTAAAATTAGTAATGAACTTTCATTTCCATCCACCTCCAAATTTCCCCTATACATGTTTTCAGCGTATATTGTGAATGGAATTTTTGAGATTCTATATAAACTCGTAATCCGTACAATACAATCCCATCACTGTGTACTTGTAGAAGAACAAATAGGAATTGCATTATATTTTGCATAAATACTTCGATAGTGCCTGACGTCATGTAATCGGAAAAGTGAATATATTCCCATACACCCATTGAACTGAAAGGGACAGGGAGAACTGCACGGAACAGTCGCAACATGCCTTCTCAACTGGCGGCGTGCGCACGTGTGTGCGCTTTGAGGCATTACAAATGGCGCGCGACGGACTGGCAGAAACGATTTGAAATAAGATGCAATACAGAAACGTGTTGGACATTGAAAATATCTTTTCGAAATGTTCCAATAACAGACTAAACCAAAGCAGACAACCCAAGCTGTAAATCTGCGAAACCCATTAATTGTGCCCCTTCAAACATATGTGCACATGACAACTGCATCGTACACACCAAAATCGCCATGAACAAGAAGTGCCAACCTTAGCCATTGAAGTAGGTGGGCAAAATATATTTTATTCCATGTCATTAATCTTGATATTTCTTGTATTTATTGTATTGACATTGCACGAACTTTCACATAATTTTGCAGGAAAATCACCAAAAGTGAGTGTAATGTTGAACCGTGAACATTCAAACGGTGACGAATTCCACATGATGCATGGGTTCGCTGACATTCATATGTACACTTCATGGTTCCTGCGACAGGGCCAGCCGGTTGCCCTAAACGTTTTCGAGACTCAAACCGTGGGCGAGTCGTCTGCTTGATCCCCCCCCCCCCCCCCAACATCAGAACTATTCCAAAGACCTATATATGGGCCCAATTCATATCTGAATGCTGTTGAAATAAGAGCATTGTTGATGCATTTAGGCAGCGGAAGTGCCTAACCGGATAGTCTGTGAAAAGATCATACACGATAGGGTTCCTCCAGAACGTTTTCTCGAAATGACCTTCTGATTCTGGTCCAATTTTAGAGACACTGCGTACTGCTTCAAAGCCTTCAAGGCGTGGGAAACACGGTTTCCTGCATTCTGACATTCAGACGAAAATGGTGGCGCTCCGCCTACATAGTAAACATCGTAGGTGCACTTTCACGAAACTAGTTGGGAGCCTGGTCTAAAATATCTTAATATAGACTCACTTGAAATTGAAAATTTTAAGAAAAAAGACAACATGGTGTTATACATAGAGAGACAGGCAAACCAATTTAGCGTACTTTGAAGACCAGAGTGCTGTCATTCGGGTAAGGTAAGGTACCTCCATCCCCCTGATCCTACTACCTGTTCCATCAACCAGGGGGCTCATCTGGGGGGAACAAATCTTGTTTCATACTCGCATCCCTTACATTTGGGAGAAATCAAATTATTCAATTGATTGTTCAGGACATTTGGCTTTGGTGTACATCCTCGACAGGCTACTTCCCCATGCACATGGTTCATAACATTATATTATTCTTCCTGTTGATCTCTCATTTATCACACCAGAATGACAACCACTTTTTTAACATCAATATTACTTAATTATATTCGTGGAAATTTGAGGAGTGATAGAAGTTAGCAGTGCCCATAAATCGTGGGCAAGGGCTAATCATGGTCGTTATTTCAAATCACATGACATTCTTAAGAAAAACATTTTCTGGGACCATATTTTCCCACTTTCAATATATCTTGATATGGTGGCACACATTTCTTAGCCCCCAACTCTCAGCCCCTCTCACTTTGTCTAATGAAAACCAATATTGACTTGAAAACACTTTGCCCCATTCCAGAAAATTGGGTGTGATCATCTCCCACATGTCCTGAAAAAGTTCAAGGCCATCTGGAAGGAAAAGTTCCTCCTGCAAAAATCCACCAGACCATTTTCATAATCTCATGTCCCACTGCAAACATAGAACAGCGAGTTATTGTTCTTTCTATGTATGTTGCATTTTGTTTATTCTTTTCAGGCGAGAGAGAGAAAATAGAAGACAGCAGGCCGTGTTCCTGAAACACCAGGTAGTTGCGCTTATATGTCTCTATCCCTCTATTTTTGAGAAGCTGCCAGCCATCTGTAAACAAATATTTGTTTCACTACAAGGACCTATTCCAGGAAATTAGACTTCGACCTAATACATCGTTTCACAAAAAAAATTCAATTGCAGTTTTCATATTGGTCAATACACTCCGATTACTACAGATGGGTATCTCTTCGTGGCTGGGATAGAGGACATGAAATAAGGCTCATGGAACTTCATGTCTGCGCTTTGACTTGAATAGCACCTTAACTCTAAACTCTATGGAGCATTAGCTGAGCTTTGCCTTTTGTCCATAGGTACCAAATCACTGGATTAATGATATCAAATAGCTTTTGACCCTTTACAGCAGTTTGTCCCTCTCGAGGCACTGCTTGTTACAAAGAGACAATATTTGATGTCCTCGTCCCAAATGAATCTGATATAAATGATTATGAACTTAGGAGGTTGATAGGACCTTCTTGGAGCCTGAACCAGGCTGATCAGGACTCACAGAAAACTTATTACTAGCTGACACTCTGATAGTGAAATTGCAAGAGTTGTATTCATCGACAGTTCTCACCAATCTTGCTTTTATGATGGATAAAACTCCTGTGCATATCCTGTCTTGCTGCTGAATATGTGTATGGGAACTAATGGAATGCTATTGCCATCCAGGGAAAATCTGGAAGCAAAAATGGTTAACAGTTCTCGAGTTAAACTACTATAAACCTAAGAAACTCCATCTTCAATTTGTGGCATCTTCAGTAGGCGGTGAACTGCAATCAGTGTGGCAGTGTCACTTACTGGTGTCCACAGTGTTTACGGAGTGGAGAGCAGCATTAGTAACATCACATTGCAGTCTCACTGACAACCGTTATTAGTGTCATTTAAACTATTGCCATAACAATGCAGCTTACACTCATTCAACACTCTCCTTCCAGTGAACGGTAATGACAAAATGCAAATAAAATTTGCAGTCACAACATAAACCCAAGGGTAATTTTTTGAAAGTTAAAAAAATTATGTTGTATTCCTTTATGTTCACAGTTTCTTTCTCTCTGTGTTTAGCAATCAATAAGTTTGAGTTCACATGTTTTACCCATGTTGCCTCCTCAACCGTGCAGCCCGGCTGACAAAAGATCTAGTCCTCTCTGTCGGCCAATCTCTGCTTTTGTATGGCTTTTATCGAGTTGTGTTACTCCGTCATGAATTGAGCACCCCTGCACAGCCACCCTCCCTCTTCTTCATTTCTTTTATATCCGTTTTGATTTCGAAAGTCTGACAATGGTGCAGGTGTTTTGTGCTCCTAGGAACGCGAAAGACGGAAACAGCACCTGGTCCTCGTGAGGGCATTGGAAGCTCGCAAAAAAGCTGAGGGTGTATTTCACTGCTTTGTTTTCTTTCAAGGTCGAGGTTCATTGTCATCACTGTGCTTGTTAGATGTTTCACAGGAATGCATTGTTGCTTTGTTGTTCTGGCTTCAGTCTTTTCTTGAATACCCCCTCCCACCAGGGATGTAGGGTACATAGCCACGGTGATCCATTACTAAAGCAAAATTGGAGCCACGCCACCCAGCACAATTTTTTTGTACTGGATATACTGTACAATGCACAAATATAGTGGTCCATGATATGAAAACCAAAGCATGTCACAAAGAAGCCCCTCCATTTGGACCATGGCCACAGCCATTACTCGCTTTGCACCCCACACTACACTGTTCATCACTAATTTTGTTTTAAAGCGGATGCAGATTGTCAGGCACTCAGATTTCGCAAGCCCCAACCCTCCCCCAACCATTTTGTGCACCCCCCCCCTACCTGTTCCATCTTCAAAATGTGGTCTCAGGACTAATTCCTGTTGCAAAGGAATAAATTTGTATGCTGAAGGAAGCAACCAGTGTCTCTTGTAATTGGGGAAAAAAAAACTGTGAACTCCTCCTATTAAACCAGAACCTCGACGATTGATCAGTGCCAATACCCAGTAAATCATCCATTGAGAAATAATCACAGCATCATCTGGTCTTCCCACAATAGGCTGAGGGGTAGGCGGTGATGTACCCCACTCAAACACCAGTCAACCAATTGTAGAGCTCCATTTTTTGATAGTCATTCAGTTCCTCCCCCGACCAATCCAGGAGCGGACCAGGGCCCGGCAGGAGAAACAGGGGAGCGGGTGACATCAAACAGGGAGAAACGGATGCAGCACAGGCACATGGAGATACAGCTAACGAGGGAGCTGAAGAAACCTGTAGAGGACATGAAGATCTGCCAGGATGCTAGGGTAAGAGCCTGGGTATCTGCTAGTTAAGGGTGGGGGGAGGAGTGCAACAGTCGTGCTGAGGACATGGATGTCATGTTAAGAGCCCCGGAATCTGCTACAGCGAAGAGCGATTGATCAATGTCAGAAATAGGGAAAAAACTCAGCTGCAGTACCAGCGCCTGGAGTCGAGGGCGGGGAGGAGGGGGGGGGGGCCAGAACAGCCAGACCGAGAAGGAGTGGGGTGGAAGGTGAGGGGGAGGAAGGCTATTTTACTGAGGACATGGATGCCATGGTAAGAGCCCCAGAATCTGCTACAAGTGACGAGGCTATTGTTCAGTGGCAGGGATAGGATAAAACCCATCTGCAGTACCAGTGCCTGGAGTTAAGGGTGGGGGGGCAGTGGGAGAAGGGGGTGGGGGGCAGTGGGAGAAGGGGGTGGGGGGCAGTGGGAGAAGGGGGTGGGGGGCAGTGGGAGAAGGGGGGTTGGAGGCAGTGGGAAAGGGGGGTGGGAGGTGAGGGGGAGGAAGGGAAAATTCTGCAGACGACAGAGGATGTTATGGCAAGAGCTCCAGGATCTGCTACGAGTGATGAGGCGATTACTCAATGTTAGGGATAGGACAAAAACTCAGCTGCAGTACCAGCTCCCGTAATCAAGGGTGGGGGGAGGCAGAAGGAGCGGGGTGGAAGGTGAGGGGGAGGAAGGGATATTCTACTGAGGACATGGATGTCATGGTAAGAGCCACAGAATCTGCTACAAGTGACGAGGCTATTGATCATTGTCAGGATTAGGAAAAAACCCATCCGCAGTACCAGTGCCTGGAGTTAAGGGCGATTACTCGATGTTAGGGATAGGACAAAAACTCAGCTGCAGAACCTGCAGTGTCTGGAGTCAAGAGTGGGGGGGCGGCATAGGGAGAGGGTGGAAGCTGGGGGGGCAAAGTCTGCTGAGGACATGGATATTATGGTGAGGGCCTCAGGATCTGCTACAAGTGAAGAGACGATGGGGGGGGGGGGAAGCCAAATTCTGCTGAGACATGGATGAAATGTTAGAAGCAATATGATATTTGGTGAGGAGCCATTGACAAATATTGAAGGGGTGGGCAGAGGGACAGGGGGGTTGGGGAATTGCAACAGGTTGTTTCACAGCTTATTAAAAGTTGCTTTTGCATATTTTTTCCAACTCAGACTAGTCCTTACATATATGTTATGAGGTATGCTCCGGTTGTAATAGGATGCCATCTTCAGCGTGTATTTTTTTTTTTAATATTTCCTCTTCTCTAATTGCAGGCTCTTCCCGAGCTGCCTCGTATCAAGGGTCTCCGTCTACCGGGGAAGGCCTTTGCTGACTGTCTCATGGTGATGGAGTTCCTTCACAATTTGGTGAAGCATTCGGCTTTGGTGAGTCCTTGGTCCTCTATAGTGCTGAGTGCCTGCCCTACAGTTTCTGTGTCATTGGTCCTCTTCTTCAGCTTGAATTGTCCTATCAGCATGGGACCTGGTTCCATATGTTCAGCGCAGCTTCACTGGGAGTTTGTGGGACACATCGGGCTCATGTCTGGTTGCTTGCCTGGGAGACCAACAAGAGAAGGGGGGGGGGGGCTATAGTCATTATCCTGAATAGATAGAGGTAGGTTCTGCATGGTGAACTGTTTATGTACGAGTGCCTGAGTTTGAACTGTTCCCGCCACTGAACATAATTCAACTGCAGATCCTCTTCAAACCTCCTATTGCAGGTTGGTCTCCTATCACCATATCCATCTCAATTGTTCCCCTCATCTTTTTTGCAGATATTGATGAGGACCTTCCCACCCTCACAGAGCTTCAGGGAGGTCTACTGGGCGAAAGACAACATGAGAAGGCATTCATGCGCCTCACCCTACGTCTCTTCAACCTAGCCCTAGCAGACCCCGGTTTTCCTGATGAGGGACCAAAGGTGGGCATCCATTCTGAACTAAATCAGACAGAAAAAAATACATAAAATTTGATTCCGAATGACTTCATTGATTTTGTGTGGAATTTCTATTAAGGGTGTAAACTCTTGAGTGTTGGTAGGAACCATAGAAAGGCGTCAAGCCAAACAGTTCATCGGGAGGTCAACTAGAGCTGCCTTTCACACTGATTGATTAAAGCCTTATAAGGCTGAAACATGGTATCTCAATAATAGGCAACAATCGTGTTTCCCAGAACTAGACAATGGTAGTGGGCAACCCTAGATACACAAGGAGAACACATATTGAGGCATCATCGTAAACCCATTCCTAAACATGAACCCACTAGTGTGTGTGTAGGTAATAGTTTATGAGGAGGTAAGCTTAGAAAAATACACCTCGAGATATGTTAATTAGTGGGAAATGCATTCTTGGTCTCTTAATAGCTATAGAGATGTTTTTGTTTTTTAAACTGCTATAAGGTTGAAACCATGGGTCGAATGGCCCTGGCTTAATAAAGTGGGACAGAGGGTAGCCACAAAGGTGTTTTGTTCCCGCATCTGCGATTGCGTGGTATTGGGATTTTGTTGTTATTTTCAGTTTTCATCTCACGGGTTTTCTTTTTTGAATTACAGATGAAGTCTATCCTGAACCAGAAGATGCATGAGATTCTTAGGCACCGCGGAGAAAATGTGGAGAGATGATGCGGTACTACCGTCCTGGCCGTTAACAAGATTTGAAAATGAGTAAGAGATTCACATCCGGTACTGCTAACCTCTCGGACATTCTTCTGTAGGATTTGGAGGTGTCCATTGATACGACATGAAAACACATTCAGTGAAAAGCTTCATTCGGCCTTTGGAATATTTGAGAAAAATGAGTCATCAATGATATTGAAAATGAATGCCATCTTTCGATACCTCATCTACAAGAAGACATTTAGTCAAAATTACAGCACTCAAATCATTCTATTTTGGAGGAAAAGGTGATCAGTCCGTGAATTTTGAAGAAAAGTCAGCGGCTTTGCTAACAAATAATGTTTCCCCACAGGGACCTGGTTTACAAAATTACAAATTTTTACCAAATACTATTGTTTCAACTGATTTTTTTTTTTCAATTGTAGTTTTTTATGTAAGTCAATACATACATCCTTCGTGGCTGAGAAGAATTACATGAAAGAATGGCTGAATGGAACTTAATATGAGGGTCTTTAATAATATTATTATTATAACCATTAGAAATATGTGTCATGTTATGGCCGGGACACTCTCAATGATGTTGCTGCAACTGATTCCCCACAGTTGTTTTTCTGAGACACTGATCAGGGTTCCCTTCCAGGCACTGAACGCGACAGACAAGGCCTCCATCCTGGGCTTCCTGATCAACCAGCTGGTCTGTAGCGACGCCGTCACTCAGCAGATCGACGAGACCTCCGACAAGGTCTCCAGCCTACGAAGGGACAAGTTGATTGTCGAGGGCAAACTCAGAAAGTGAGTGGTGTGAGGCACATTTTCTTGTCATTTTCAATTTTTAATGTATTTCATTGAAATCTATTGAATGTCACTATGAATCGCTGTCAACAGCAGAATCAAAATAGGCAATGTGCCAAGTTCTTGCTAAACAGAAAGCTAGGAAAGGAGAAATTGAACACGTGGCACCAAGACCGTGTGCCAACAAATCTCTCATGGAAAGACCAGGGTAGGAAGACCTTTCTCATTTCGGGTGCTATTTAAAAAAAAAATCGCACCCCTCAATCCCATTCGGGGTTTGCTACTTTGGGATTTTCGGGAGGTGCTATTGCCTAAACCTGAAAAGTGGTCCCAAATGCATTGCTAAAGCCAGCGATTGGTTAGCTATCAATAATGCACACACTGTTTGTGTTCAAAAATGCATTGCAAACATTTTCAACATGTATATTTGCGGCAGTCAGTAGTGGATTTTTTAACCACAAAACGATCCATTTTGGGTGTGCAGGGCTGTTATAAAGTGTTGGAGAGGTCGAACTCAGCACTGCCGCGAACCGAAATGGTGAATAGGGGGTAGCCAACGTGCAGTTACTGCCGCGCAAGATAGAAATGAATTGCCACTCCCATTTCTCGGTAGTTGTATCCAGTCTTTTTCCAGTTTGTATTTTCTTGCGGTCAGATGTAGCATGGGGGGAATTTGTACACTGCTCCGCGGATTCTCGCGAACACCCTTACCATTCAGAAACCGTATCAGCGTATCTACCTTGAATAGTGTTCGAACGATTATGCCAATATGGGAATGTTACCGAGTACCGATTATTTTTTCCATAATCGAGTCGATTCGATACCGATACCATATTCAAGTCCATTACACGTTCACATGTCGTTACAGTACGTAAGGCAACTTCCCGAGTTAAATCCATCGATATAGACCAACAGGGGTCGGTAGTATAATTCAGCTTTAGTTTCACGTCAGTACTATCAGATTCCATCATCTTATTGCATGCATATGTTTGGTTCCCGGTGAGGTGGTAACAAAATAATAACGCCAGCTTTCGAAATGGATCGGAAAGCTCCGATACTCTGTGAATATTCGTAAGTCGATACGCCGCGGGCCAGCTGGCACGAGAAGCCTGAAAATATTTCCGTTTTGCATTCACCGTACACAAACAACAGTGGTATGATGTGTACTACAATTGTAGTGCGTAACATCAACGTTCGATCATCTCGCACACACACTTAAGTCTATGGGGTTTTCCCATTGGGCCCTGTGGTCAAGACCGGAACACTCGAGCGGTAGCAGTCACCGATTCGCCAAAATATTGCTGTGGCTTGTGACTCGCATTAGAGACATACTTTACTTCAATGCCCAGAATGAATGGTTTTAATTCACCGATTTCTCAATGGGTACAACGCTGATAATTATTAGTTTTCGCAAGATTTAACACATTCACAATTCAAATGCCAGGCCGTGTATTGCTTGGTAACCATGCCAAATCGAGGCATGGTTATGTAGTGCACATGCATTCGTAGTTTGAGTGTGGTCTCAGCATATGTGCAGTGTATAGCGCGATGCACAGCATATAACGTAGTTATGTTACGGCTGAATGAACGATCGTTTTGTGAGTTTTATTATCGGGGAGGGCGGATTTCGGAAGGGGGGGGGAGGAAGTCCAGCGCTGTGGAAAATTGCAAAGACATTATGCTCACCGGTGTGGATATTTGAATGTGGGTTTTAGTCATGGTGTTCCAATTTATGCATGCTGGTGCGCGATATTTACGGGGGCGATTTTGCTCAATATGTGACTGAATTTTCGCACCCCTTTATTCGATTTCGGGTGCTGATTTGGACCTTTCGGGTGCGGAATCGCACTCCGCACCCCGTTTTTCCGACGGCTGGTGGATAAGAAGACATGTTTCCGTGATAATTTGTCATATAAAAACCGCAGCCAATGATTTTAATATCATGTTTGATGTTATTATAATAATTTATAATGTCGATTTCTCCTCCCCTCCCAACAGGCTGAGGTCTGCCCACAACACATCAGTCGATGAGGGCAGTAACCAGGGAACTCCTGGCAGTTCTCCAATGAAGAAAAAGCGAGGGCGCCCTAAGAAGAGTTTCACGGACTACAGCAATGGTGAGGGTGTTAGTTCGTTCATCGCATTACGGGAAAGTGTGATTGAGGGAACCTCATGTCACATGACCTTGTCTTCACATGTAGTAAATCAATATTGTGCACCTCGAACTAGGGACATGCGAACATAATCCAGTTAATCCTCCCCCAAATTAGTATGTTGAATTCCAAATAAGAATTCTAGTAGGCCTTATATTATTAGTATATGTGAAAACTGTGCTGTAGTGTTTATAAGCTTTAAGACAGTAAGTAATATAGTTAGATAATTATATTCACCCACTAGTTGACCTGCTTTTCCCCACTATTCTCTGCATATTTCAATGGAAATGACACCCCCTTCCCCCCCGCAGAGTCAGACTTGGGAATGACCATTTAGAGAAAGTGAGCACGTGTTTTTGGTTCACTCTGGATATGACAATGACCTACACTTGACAGACAATGCTTGGGGATATCGGGGGGTGCAATATATAAGAGCATCAATAGCTTCATCAAGATTGATCTGTAATTAACCAGTTCAGTCACAAGTGGCATGATCAAGAGGAAGCACAAACTTTTTTTTTTTAAAGTTATCCGCTAGTATCGGCGTTACTGATACAGTTTTCAGTCTAACCGTCTGCAATTTTTGGAAACTTGACCCTTTCACTCCATGCTTTGATAATTATCATTGTTCAAATTTATTTTCAGTGATGTTTTCAAGATAATTTTTTGTTCAGTAAATTTGAACATATCGGTTGGTATCTTCAGTGGTGGTGGACCTCGGTCTGACACAATGTTTTGGGTAATAGGCCAGCAGACACAATGAAATAGGCTGAGGCCCATTATATGGAGAAGATGAATTGCCAGCGACGGATAAACAGCCATGCAGCATGGAACTTGTATAAAGTTGTTCTGATACAGATGTATAATTTTGTAGACAGAGTTCTAGTTCTTCCATTGAACAAGGTCAGTTGATCTCTGTTTTGGCTTTGCAAAGTGCATTAAAGTTAATGAAGAGTAAATGCTACATTTTCCAACTGTGATTGTTGAAATTGGGATGTGGAGGCCATAAGTGAGTGAAGTCATGTTTACATTACCTGGCCTTCTTACCTATTTACTGCTAGTCCAAATACAATCTTGTCCATTTGTCTTACCCCAGAGAACACCCCGTGGGTACGCCCAGGGCGGACGACAAGAATGAGGAGGAGTATGAGGGCGAAGAAAATGACGAAGACGATGTTGGGAGTGAGGACGGGGCGTGCGGTGAGTGAGGACGGGGGCGGCGAGCAGGAGAGGACATAGAGAACAGCATGAAGAGGAGGAAGACCGGGCCAAATCCTCAAACCTCTGAAGTGCAGCAAAGCAAAGATGAAATCATGAAGAAGATCGAGAGACTCTCAAAGGTGAGGTGTTTTCCTAGCAATTGGCAACATGCTGAACCTTGTTTCGCATATAGTTTTGGACATAATTGTTAGGACACTTGGCGACTTAGAAAAAATATGCTTTATATAAAATAACAAAATGAAGGACCATCAAAGCTTTCTCTAATAAATATTGTTTCATATAACAAAATGCCCATATACCCTAAGCATGTACTTCTGTCTCTTCTTGCAGCAACACAGCCACTCCGCAACAAGATTTTTGAGGCGATGGAGCCTCTTCGTTCCATAGCCTTTGGGAAGGACCGCTTCCACCGGCGCTACTGGGTGTTCCCGAACCTGGGTGGGGTCTTTGTTGAGGGAAATCAGAGAGTTCACCATTCCTACCAGACAAGGGCAAGGAGGGACTGGAAGAATCCACACGAGCTTGTTAACGTCAAGAAGGACAGTGATGCGGACAGAGAGAATGATGCACGAGAAGAAAGGAACAACGGAAGCGGAGAAGGGCGATGAAGGAATGGGGTTGGACTGTCAAAAAAGACGGCAAGGCAGGAAGAGGATGGTGAAAGAGGGAAAAACCGGTGTGAAGAGGAGAGGGAGGATGAGGATGTGACAGAAGACCAAAAATGAAGGTGGAGCAAATGAAGGAGGATAAGAATGACGCTGCTGGAAAGGATCATGAGATGGGTGCTGCTTGTGAGGACAAAGGAGAGGGAGAATCTCAGATAGGAGACAATAAGGTTAAGACGGATGTGATTGAAAGATCGCCAGAGGAGATCGTCACGAAAGAAGTGGTGGAAGATGGAAGGGTTTTGTTTTCTTGTCGAGGAGTTGAAGGAAGTCAAACTGGAGGAATCGGGAATGGATACCGATGTGAAGGGAGTGGATACTGATGTGAAGAAATGGACACTGATGTGAAGGGAGTGGATACTGATGTGAAGGTGAGCAGAAAGTCAAAATGGAAGTTGATCAAGAATGGAAATGAAATCAGAGACAGGGATGATGGAGTATACCAGGATGGAAAGAGATATGCAAAAGAGGAAACCAAGACAGTGATCCAGGAAACGGAGGCTTAAGGAGATGACAAAATCAGGGAAGAGGGGGAAATCACAGAGGGGAATAACAGTGTGAGAAAACTGTAGATGAAGCAATGTGTTCAGGCTGTGGACAAGGTGGAAGAATCAAGAAACATGTGAAGAGGAGAGGGAATCCCTAAGAACTAGTCGTGAGGATAGGGATGCTGCTCCAAAAACAGATTGATAAGAAGAGAGAAAACAGCCATGGAATTGGAGAAACATTGCGAAGAACCTACGCCATCCAGTGCTGTAGGAACACCAGATCAGCTCTCTTCCAGGAATTCCTGAACCAAATACATCTGGAGGGGAATCTATAACCCCAAGAACAAGCAACAAAGGCTCCAGTCTTGCCATCTGGTCTTGTGCTCAATGACCCAAAAGGCACGGCAGGTGAGTCACAGCCAGAGGATGAGACCCAAAAGATTGATTGCAATACGTCAAAGACAGTAGATGAAAACTTGCAACCAAGCCACAGGAAGTACCAGAATTGCCAGAATCACTCCAAAAACTTACCGAGGTCATCCCTTCCGAGGTGGACTCAAGGGAAGCCAGAGGAACCGTTGTACCTCACGAAGTAGGTGGTCCTCCTGTCTTAGACCTACCCCAAGATGAACCACAGGACCTCTCGATGAAAGGACCAGCTGCAGCAGCAACTAAGGAAACCCCCAAAATGGAAGTCTCAAAGTTCCAGCCAAAAGAAGCCATGGAGAATGGTCCCGTGGACCTGAGCACCAACAAGAGTGAATCACCCCAACCCGCGGAAGTATGGCTTCGGTCTGGATGACATCCTAGCCAGGCCCCACAGCCATTCGGTCATTGTCTCCCCACCCACACAGGGAGACAGGGACGGGGAGAAGTCTGATGACCCCAAAGTGTCCAACGGGGTCATTACACCCAACAACTGGTTCAGTATCCTCCCCAGGACCCCCTGTGATGAGACATCTCTGACCTCCTCCACCTCCGGGCTCTCCTCGATGAAGAACCCCCACGCCTGGGTTCCCCGGGATCCCCTTCAACCCTATGTCTACCCGATGGCATTCCCCTTCATGCCCGTCAACCAGCTGGGCCCCTACTTTGGTGCCTACCCCTTCCCCGGGATCCCACCCTCCCCATGAGCCTATGCCGGATTGATGAACTGGGTCCCTCGAGCAGCCACTATGCGTCGACTCCAAACCGTCAGTCATCCAGCCGACAGGCTCTCAGAAGAATCCAGAGCAGCAGCAGCAGTCTCATCAGAATCTTCCCGAGATGCCGGAGATCAAGCAGGAGCCGAAGGAAGGGAAATCGGGATGATGCAGTGCGTCGGGGACGCGAGCAGCTTAAGGCCGTCTCAAACCAGATAGAGAATGCCAAGGTCCAGCCCATCCCAGGTGGTGAGTGCAAGAGGGTCCTGCCACCTCATAGGACAACTGCAGGATTGAGTATAAAATAGGCCAAACCGATAGCCAACGAAATCTAAAGAAAAAGGAATGGAAGAGCTACAGGGCCATAATATTATATGGAAATATTATCTTCTTTCATGTGTATAGATGCCGATTGATTTGTACATATATGTGAAGGGTCAAAGCCGTCCAAGTTTCAAATGACATTCCACTCTATCAAGAAAATTTACAGATTTTACATAATCATGTATTTGCATCACAGTATTTACATGTTCAATATACAGTCTGTGTGCCCCAGGATCCAAATAAAAATAAAAAGAGGAAATAGCACAGTCTCCTGTATGTACCTAATGCCTACTGTTATAACTAACCACATGTAATCTCTCCTCTGTACACAGAGGCCAAGTATGGCTGGTGGCTGGTCAAGGATCAAGAGATGGTCGAAGAGCTATGCCGGTGCCTCCACACCAAGGGGGTCCGGGAGAGGGTGTTACACCGGGCGCTCAACAAACACACAGAGTTCCTCAAGAAGGTGCTCAGTAAAGGCCTTCATAAAGGTAAATAAAAAACAGCACATGTCTCTATCCTGCTCCCCTCCTGTTGGGAAGGAGGCGGCTAACTGGATGAATCTCCACGTGGGTGGAGAACTAAAATTCCTTCTGGTGAAACTGATTTTGAAATGAATTTTTGAAGGGACTGCCTCTCCCATCATTATACTCATCGGGGAGATGTATCATCCAGTAATTCACACACTGTTGAGTAGCACTGAATGGATATCAACAAATGAAAAAACTGTGTGCATTAGAGTGTTCTGGTACTTCTTGATACTATAAATAATTTGCTCACAGTGAAACATAGTAAATATGATAGAATCAGGCATTGAAGTAGCGCTTCACTGACACTTTACAAAATGTAATTATTGGAACGAAAAATTAGAATAGGAATATTTGGTATATAGCCTGCAAAAGCAAAACAAGTATAAACGATTGGAACACTGGAAAAAGGTAGTTCTTCGAGATTACTTTGAAGGTGTGAAAGTTGTCGGGACCCTAACCGAGAACGACTGTGGTGAGACATTCCACAGACACAGTGTGCATGGGGAAGCTGTCCCCGACTTGAGAAAACTGGCAAAATTGATACATCCTCGCCAAGCTCCTACAGAGATACACGTCTTTGTTTCATTACACTTGGGCTATTGTGATAGTGTACTTCTTGGTCCTACTCTGGATTGGTTTCCTTACGAAGGAGGGGAGGGGGGGGGAACAGTAATTAATGAATGATCGACTGGTCCTCACTGGTGGTTGCTGGTCTGATATGAGGGGCTTGAGTCAGCAGCTTCAGAGATTATTTTCTCCCGATTCTTCCAGACATGCAAGTCGAGGAAAAAGAGGCGTCAGAGGAGGACGTTGCGAACGGCGCTCCCAAGCAGGACAAGAGTGGCGACTACTCGAAGAAACAGTTTATCATCACACATGAAGATCATCGCGAGCATTGAGAAACAGGGGAGAAAGTTTTCTCTGCCAGTATGCACTGTAAGGTAAGGTTCCTCGTTGAGCAGCGTGTTTGCAATTGTTCGATGATCCGGCTGTGCTTGAGCTTTGAAAAGCTCTGGAAAAAGACCTAAACTTGCCGTTAGTAAAAATATGTGAGAGGTCCACACCAATTTTTGTTCATCGATATGGTGCTGGTGCATTCGGGATTGAAGAGAATAGGTGGTGCATTCTGATGACCTGAGTGATGGGGTCAGTAGGAAAACAGATGGCAAATTACCAAAAACAAATTCGGGTCATTCCAGCATCATGGGTTTTGGTGGTGGACGCAAATTTGGAGAAACATGGGTTATTTGGGCACAGGGATGAAGCAGACACAAAAATACAGCGGGGCTCATCATTAATGAAATATCACACATTTATAGAATGCTCAATACAGCGTTTCTAAGAGCTTTACAGAAAAGGAACAGAAGAAAAAAAAAGAAAAAATAGGCCAAAGAGTACAACGCATTACATTGAGTTAAACAAGTAGCATTTCAGTCTCTTCTTAAGATTAAGTCACGTGAGTTGACTCGCGTTGTGGAGGGAAGACTGACCAAAGGGTGGGTGCAATAACCAGAGAAGTCATGTCCCAACCGGGTTTGAGGATTGGTCCTGAGGTTAAACTAGTGAGCTGTGTCGAAGATCAAGTACCATTGATGACACGGTTGCGTTTTGGGGGCCAACAGATCCGATATGTATGGGGAGTGCGAGATTATTTGGGTTGAACACTAAGCATGAGACTTTGAACTGTATGCGCTGAGTTATGGGCAACCAGTGGAGGGAACAGAGGACTGGTGTGATGTGTTCAGACCATGACAACAATCCCTTTGAACTAAGAGAGAATGAGACTGAGGTTGAGCCATGATTTGAGTCTACTGATCTAATGTTCACAAAACCCTCATCAACCTTTTTCCCCCCCTCAGGGTTGGATTCTTCCAAACAACTGTCCACTTCCAGCTGTGTCGCGTCACCGTCTAAGGTTGAGGCGACGATACGTACCTCATTTCAGAGCGCAAGAGGCGCTGAACCTGGAGTTTGGTATCGAGAGGAGATTCCTCAAACACCCGCTCAATAAGAGGTATTTACCAGATTTAATTTGTATTTCATTTCAAGGACACTGCACCTATTAATTGTCTATTACTTCATTTAATTTTTGTCTCTTCAAGGGCATAAAAACGCTGTTATTTGTGTTAGACTTTCCAGTAGAGATTTGCTCACTCACCACACAACCTACCTGGAATTCAGGGGAATGCTTAATTAATGTTTTTTTTCACATGCTGGGCTGGGAACAAGCAGCTAAATATATGCACAAATTAATATTGGGTAAATGCCAGAGGGTTCTCTGGTCGAGAATATGGACTGAAAAATTTTATTCTTTTCATTTACTCTTTGCTTGCATGCATTGGAATTGTCTGTTGTCTATCCGTGGTGTGATTGGCCTCGTCATAGCCTGATCATGTCACAGTTAATGAGATGATAATTTTATTGTGTCGGAGGTCATATGGGGGGTGCACTGGCCGTTGACGGCAGAACATGTGCCAAATGATCTCTCGAAACTCCTGACAAAAACTACACATCCTACCAGCATACACATTTCCCCCCATATATCTCAACACTTACATCAGAGGAAATGAGATGGATTGGTTGTGTTTTCAAAGAGTGGTGACAGTTTGAGATAGCCATCAGATAGATCTTTGGGGAGAGTCTTGTCTATGCCCCGAGTTGTTGAAAGGGGGGGGGCATGTGCACTCACAATTGATGGGAACGCCTATATTGGAGGACTAGATGGAGTGGGGTGATTGTTCACTGTTGAATGGTCTCCAGCAGGCAAGACACTAAGCAGATAGAGATGGTTGTATTCAGAGCAGTTGGTTGTATGAAGAATTTTCGCTCAGGTTTCTTCTTAAATTTTTCCCCTGTTAGTACTAGGCCTCGGTGTGATTACTGTGTGTAACTTTTTTTATGAAGGGCACGACATATTTCCTTTGAATGCAGTTATCCTAGTAATTCTGGTGTCTCTCTATCTTGCAGGGATACTACTAGCTTCCTTCAGGAGAAACTCAATGAATCCATCTCTGATGAGCAAAAAGAAGAGTAAGTCCACAGACTTGGAAGATAACCAGAGCTGCATGGGAGGGTCTGGGTGAGGGAGGGGGAAAGGGTAGGGGAAGTAGTAGATTATTCTGTTATATATCTATTTATAGTGTTTTCTGTATGTAAGACCATATAATAATATTGTGTGGACTGCAGCAAATTTAGGTCAACCCCCAGTTACTTCCTCTGTTGTAGAGGAATACTGTCATCAACTGCTGAAAAACCTTGTAAACAAATATCCCCAAAGCCTAGCAAATGATTTCGTTTACATTCATTGGGGGACATTCATTTCGCCGCGCAAGCCAGCACGAGAATAACATTTTTTTCGTAAAAAAAAGGAAATTGTGCGGGGCGTGTTTGTTTTGGTGATGTGGTTGGGGGGGGGGGGGGGGGGGGGGGGGGGGGGGGGGGGGGGGGGGGGGGGGGGGGGGGGGGGGTGGGGGGAGGGTTTTGCTCACTCACCACACAACCTACCTGGAATTCAGGGGAATGCTTAATTAATGTTTTTTTTCACATGCTGGGCTGGGAACAAGCAGCTAAATATATGCACAAATTAATATTGGGTAAATGCCAGAGGGTTCTCTGGTCGAGAATATGGACTGAAAATTGTTATTCTTTTCATTTACTCTTTGCTTGCATGCATTGGAATTGTCTGTTGTCTATCCGTGGTGTGATTGCATAGTAATAAGGCCTGATACATGGTCACAGTTAATGAGAAGGATAATTTATAACTGACTGTCGGAAGGTCATAGGGGGGACTTTTTGCTAATGGCCACGTTCGACGTTGCAGAGTACAGTGTGCCAAATGATCTCTCGAAACTCTGACAAAAACTACACATCCTACCAGCATACACATTTCCCCCCATATATATCAACAATACATCAGAGGAAATGAGATGGATTGGTTGTGTTTTCAAAGAGTGGTGACAGTTTGAGAATAGGCCATCATTGATAAAAGCTTTGGGAGATCTGTCCTATGCCCCGGAGTTTTTAGGGGGGGGGATGTGCACTCACAATTGATGGGAACGCCTATATTGGAGGACTAGATGGAGTGGGGTGATTGTTCACTGTTGAATGGTCTCCAGCAGGCAAGACAACTAAGCAGATAGAGATGGTTGTATTCAGAGCAGTTGGTTGTATGAAGAATTTTCGCTCAGGTTTCTTCTTAAATTTTTCCCCTGTTAGTACTAGGCCTCGGTGTGATTACTGTGTGTAACTTTTTTTATGAAGGGCACGACATATTTCCTTTGAATGCAGTTATCATAGTAATTCTGGTGTCTCTCTATCTTGCAGGGATACTACTAGCTTCCTTCAGGAGAAACTCAATGAATCCATCTCTGATGAGCAAAAAGAAGAGTAAGTCCACAGACTTGGAAGATAACCAGAGCTGCATGGGAGGGTCTGGGTGAGGGAGGGGGAAAGGGTAGGGAAGTAGTAGATTATTCTGTTATATATCTATTTATAGTGTTTTCTGTATGTAAGACCATATAATAATATTGTGTGGACTGCAGCAAATTTAGGTCAACCCCCAGTTACTTCCTCTGTTGTAGAGGAATACTGTCATCAACTGCTGAAAAACCTTGTAAACAAGAATAATCCACAAATGCCTAGCATGATTCAGTTTACATTCATGTGGGGCATTCATGGGCCAGCGCAGCATGCACTAGAATAACATTTTTAGTAAAAAGAAAGGAAAAAATGGGCGGGCTTGCGTGTTGTTTTGGTGATGGTGGTTGGGGGGGGGGGGGGGTTTGAAGGTCCTTTCAATCACTTGAAGTTCTTCTAAGGATAAAACACTCATTCATTCTCTGTGCTAGAACAGTCGGGTGTAGTTTCTTGATGTTTCACAGGATACGTTGAATGTGTGTAACAAACCGTCAAGGAACCACGAGAGTTGTTTTGGCTATCAGAGATTTTTGTTCATTGCTTGTATGGCTTTTCCTGTTTATTTAGGTCTATGTTTCTTACTGTTATTTTTGGTTTGTTTCTTTCACCTGTAGGTCACAGGATGCAACCCCCATCCAGGAAGGGGACATCCCGAAGGGTCTCCACATCTGGCGGACCGCCACGGAACACGCTACCTCAGCAGCACAGCTTTACCTCTGCTTACAGCAGCTAGAGAAGTGCCATCACCTGGGAGAAGGCAATCATTAAAGTGGTGAGTTGAAGAACTACCCTGGATTTGATTTAATTTGATTTTGATTCTATGGGTTCAGGAAGCCGATTAAGGGCTCATCAAGTAACCCTGGCCGTATTGATCGTGGATGAGCATCAACAATCATCAGCCCGCTCTTCTTGACTAGATGATATTGCGGGTAGTAACCAATCCCAACTGCTCCTAGGACCACCATTCCACATCCCCACCCAAAAGGACCCAACCATTTTTTTGAGAAGATATTCAAGTTATATGTGATTGCTCAAGCCAACAGACGAGACTTATTGCAAAAATCCTGTAACAAACCTCAGCAATCCCAGAAAGTCCACTGCAGTACAGCGGAACCATGAAGTGAAAAAAGTCTAGAAACTGCTGCATTTCAAACCCACAATATACACTCGGAAAGTGTCACTGATGCCACTCTACCATTCTCCCGCCGTAAGGTGTCATCCTGAATCTATTTGGAGATAGTTTTCTAACTGTTCACCTTGTATACCTTCCTGCCTAATTCAGCTCTGCCAGTTGTGTCGCAAGGGTGACAACGAGGCACTACTCCTGCTGTGTGATGGCTGTGACAAGGGCTTCCATACTTACTGCGTACAACCTGGCAACGACACCATCCCTGAGGGAGACTGGTTCTGTCAGGCATGCGTCAAGAAGGTGAGATGATTTGCACCGTGTTGACGAGGAGTGTCTGCCAGCCATTTTGTATGATTTCTGCTTGTATGTTGACTGTTAGCTAATTCGGGTTAGTTTGGCTGGGCTACAGCTCGGGACCTTGTCTCATTCTTATGTACCTGATAAAGGATTGCAGTTGGCATAGGTAGGGTAATGGACGGTTTCTGTGTGTTTGTCAACAGTACATGTCAAACGGGTATTAGGTAAATGTATATTGCTGTGTTATGAAAACTGTCGGCTTCCACATGACCCCTGTTAATTACTGGCTTGTCACACACATATTATATAGTACACACTTCTTGCTGTTCACTCATAACAATCAGGGAGGATTCAGAAATGGAGCGGGTTATGCTTAGGTTGAATATCATTACAGCAAAACCAGCAGAAACAGGGCTAATGTACGCTACTTCAAATTCGAAAGGCTGTACACTGAAGTCTTGTTAGTTGGTTTAAATATGTCAATAATAGTCTCCACGGAAAAGTTGTCAATATGAAACAACAAGTATAATTTTTTAGGTAGTTGATCAAAAGGTATAGTGTATTGAGCAAGTTGACCAATGGGTTCTGGATGGTACAGTATACCCCACTAGCCATTAGTAGTGACTAAGGGAAGACTTTGTACAATTCTAGTTGTTGCAACATTATTTTGTCTGTATTCGTTGTAGATTCCCTCCCGGTGATACAATTCCCGATCTATCTAACATATTGTCATTCATTTCTTGATCACAGTCTACGGGGGAGCCTGGTAAGTGCCTGGACTGCCAAGAATCCACAGGGGACCTGCTCAAATGCCACGCCTGCCCCCGGAGCTACCACCCACAATGTCTGGAACCACCAATGAAAAAGTAAGATTTCATGCAATATTAATCTATTTTTTCCCTTTCTTTTTATAGAATTTAGCCGTTTCATTCGCTGGCAAATCCTTTGGGTCACAAATATAAGTGTTACCACAGGAGTGATATGATGCTTTATAGAGGCTACGTTCTGGTTCATTGTCTGGGCTTGTGATAAATGAACTTGTGGTTTGAATTATTCCGGAGGCACCTAGCTGCATCCACCCGCCACTTCATTCACACGGCCATGCGAGCATCCAGGCCTGGGTCTGGCCCAACTCCTCCCCCCCCCCCCCTCCCCGGGGTACCCTCGAAGCTGCACCAACCATGTACTAGAGAGGCTACCGGCGGTAGGCCCCTACCCACCAGATCATGTTCACACAGGGCAGGATGCACTGGAACATTTATGATCTTTGGTAGCCAGTATCATATATGCATATAAGTCTGGCTCCCAAAGAAATATATATATGGTTGTATAATTGCTTCCAGTCTGCTTTCTCGGTTTTGCTAGCCCTCTTGGTATATATGAACAATAAAATTTAAAAAACAGCCGCTGTATGTAACACACACACACACACATAAAGTAGTCGAATTGATTGACAAGTTGGGAGTTAGACTGAAGTTTCCATATCCTATGACACAACTGCTAATGTCAAAATCTGGCTTTGTGAAGTGCAAGCCAGTTAGGGCCTGAATAAATGTCAGATTTTGACATCTTGCTGACGAATTGTGAACCCTAATATCTTACAGGCTTCCAAAGGGTAAATGGTTCTGCCCGCCGTGCCACCGAGTGAAGAAGAAGAACGACAATCTCCGGAAAAAGAAGAACAAGGCGGCGAGGGAGGAGGCTGCAGCAGCTGCAGCGGCTGCTGCTGCTGCATCGTCAACTGCACCCAGCAGCAGCAGCAGCGAGGGAGCTACACCCAGTGGGCCTCCGAGGCCGCCAACACCTCCTCGGATGCGATGGACACGAGCGTCGAGGGGACCCCTGAACCAAGAAAAAGGAAGATAAGTGGAGGAGAAGAAGCCGAAGAAAGAGAAGAAAGAGAAGACGAAGAAGAAACAGATGCCCAAAGAGCTGCAGCCGTGCAAGTGAGTGATTGGCTGGGTAGAGTCATGTGATGTATTTGATTGGCTGATTGAAATTAAGTGGATGTTTGCTGGTTGATTAGATGATATTGGTTATGTGATATTACTTATTTGGTGATGAAGGGCATACGATCATCTGATTGCTTGATTGCAGTTCTGTGATGTATTTCCAATTGGTAACTGGCTATCTGTGTGCTCTTAGCTTTAGCATAAGAACACTGGTTCGTTCACTGATTGGATTTACCCCTGCCAGCCACTGCCTGTATATAGATTTGATTGGTTGATTAAGGTGATGTGATGTATTTGATTGGTTTATTACAGTTAGGGGATGATCCGATTGTGCGATCAATGTCATGTGATGAATCTGGTGGGGTGATCAAAGTTATGTGATGTATCAAGCGAGTGACTTGTTAGGCAATGTTTAATTGTTTTTCAAACTGTTCCTTCAACCCCTGTACTTCAGGTCCATTCTCAACGAACTGGAGAAGCACGACTGTGCCTGGCCGTTCCTCAACGCTGTTAACACTAAGATGTTCCCCCAGTATAAGAAGGTGATCCGGGTACCAATGGACTTCACCACCATGAGAAATAAACTGAAGAGTGGACAGTAAGTAATACAGCTCTGTGTGGAAGGTGGGTTGGGAGGTACCCATGAAAGACCATGTGTAAGGGGTGGTATGCAAGGACTTCACCACCATGCAGAATAAACTGAAGAGTGGACAGTAAGTAATACATCTCTGTGTGGGAGGTGGGTTGGGAGGTACCCATGAAAGACCATGTGTAAGGGGTGGTATGCAAGGACTTCACCACCATGCAGAATAACTGAAGAGTGGACAGTAAGTAATACATCTCTGTGTGGGAGGTGGGTTGGGAGGTACCCATGAAAGACCATGTGTAAGGGGTGGTATGCAAGGACTTCACCACCATGCAGAATAACTGAAGAGTGGACAGTGAGTAATACATCTCTGTGTGGGAGGTGGGTTGAGAGGTACCCATGGAAGACCATGTGTAAGGGGTGGTATGCAAGGACTTACCACCATGCAGAATAAACTGAAGAGTGGACAGTGAGTAATACATCTCTGTGTGGGAGGTGGGTTGGGAGGTACCCATGGAAGACCATGTGTAAGGGGTCGTATGGACCTGTGCCCCAGTCTCACTATTATTGAGCTACTAAGAAAGGACCTGGAAACCTTTTCTTCCGGTTTACAAACAACTTTGGACTTGAAGCATAACAGCGCTCTCTGAACCTTTTTTCTAGCCCCTGATCTTATTGCCCAGACAGAACTTTACCAGAACACAAACTAAGGTAATGCTTCAGTTACATGACTGCAATTCACTCCATAAAATTGATGAGATTTCCATTATGATAGCACACTCCCTTTCATAATGACACACTTGCCAGTCTTCCCAATATCTGTACTAATGGGATTTTCATTGTGACAGCACACTTTGTTTCATAATGACACTTCTAGTCCCTCCAATATCTGTACTAATGGGATTTCCATTGCGACAGCACACTATCTTTTGTGATAACATACTTATAGTCCCTTCAGTATCTGGGCTAATGGGATTTTCATTGTGACAGCACACTTTGTTTCATAATGACACACTTCTAGTCCCTCCAATATCTGTACTAATGGGATTTCCATTGCGACAGCACACTATCTTTTGTGATAACATACTTATAGTCCCTTCAGTATCTGGGCTAATGGGATTTTCATTGTGACAGCACACTTTGTTTCATAATGACACAATTCTAGTCCCTCCAATGTTTGCACTATTTTTTGCAGGTACAAGACAAGAGACGAATTTGCAGCTGACTCACGACTTGTCTTTGATAATTGTGAGACGTTCAACGAGGACGAATCGGAGGTTGGCCAGGCAGGGCATATACTGAGGCATTCTTCGAGAAACGGTGGACCGAAATCCTGGCTGAACACCCTGAGGCACTCCCCACAACCCCAGTGAAACCTCCAGTACAGCCACTGCCGCAAACGTCACCACAAACGACACCACAGACGAAACCAGAAACGTCACCAGAAACAACACCACAGACGTCCACACCTGTCAGCACGTCATGAAGGGACGTCGGCATGGGTGCTTTGTAGAGGAAGTGCACACATTGTGGAATGGCTCGCAACATGGCGTAGGTGATGCCATGTCTCAGAGACACTATTGGCTGGAAGGATAGTGTGGCGTTAGGTCACAGAAGGAAGCGGATGATGCTGTTCTCGGGGGCCCATGTGTATAGGAGGATGTTGAGTGGGCAGAAGGGGCTTTCAAGCCAATCTGTAGAGTACCACCGCCATGACTTACGGCCGTCATCGGATATGCCACATGGTAAAATGTGTTCTAGCATTTTGGACTTGTGGGAACTGGTCATCAAAGTGATGAATCGGCCGATAAGATTTAGAAAGAACAAATCATTCTTGAGCTGCCGATGTTTCAATTTTAAAGGTGTGTTCGGAGAGAGCTGGTCATTCTCTAGCCAATAAGCAGCCCAATAGCAGGGTGGCCAATTAGCAGTATACTGGCCAAATAGGAGACAATCCTGATGCAAATTTGTGCATGTACATACATACAGCCAATGTCATTCCTTGTATGAATGCCCTAATGCATGGTCCTGAGGTGTGGTTATATGACACACCAATCAAGTTGGCTGCACGGTACTGCTGTTTTGTTTGCCTGTGTGTAGTTTTTTCTTCTCGAATTATGTTCATGTAGCCGAGAAAACAAACATGCCCATGAATTTTGCAGGAACAAATAGTTCTTCGAGCTGCCAATGTTTCAGTTCTAACAATGCATCAGGATAAAGAATGCCCAACTTTGCGCTGTCTATGTTTAGACAATCAGTGGCCTAATAGTAGGGGTGGACAAATAGCAACATATCGGGACCAAATGTGAAAAAGTTTAGGTTTGCCAATTTTGGCATACTGGAAATTGCATCCAGCTGCATTTCTTCTACAGTTGATATAAGTTGGTAAACAGTCACCCATATTGAGTGTAATCTTTGTGTGTGTGTGTGTGTAGGTCGGCCATCTTTTCAAACTGTGTGAAATTGACTCACAGTAATCAACTGCCTGTATTGAAGTGTTGTTAGGTTACAAGGTAAATGAATGTACAGAACAAAAATCTCTTTGATATCGTCAGAGCTCTGACGATATCAAAGAGATTAAGTGACATCGTCAGGGATTCTTGTTTGTGGGAAGAAAATAATGTTTAGACATAAGACAATATTTTTATGCTCCTCGTAGCATCATTTGTAGCGTGTTGCAATCTCAAAATCATGTCTACAATCAATTATCAGTGGTCAGTATCTGCAAATCTTGGTGGGAAAGGGCCACCTTGCCCAAACTTTGGGATTTATTTTCAATATCAGTTGGCAATCATGTTTTTCCTTGCCAGAGAGGCTCATATGTAACATGTGTTAGCTAGGGTTGCTACTACTAGGACTGATAATATCTCCGCAATCACACCTTGCTAGGATTTCAAAAATGGGACCGTAATATCTTCCATCTTTTTGTTTCTTCTCTCTCTCTTTCATAGTTCGCAATGTACAGAATAATTTATGATTTGTTCTTTGATTTTCATATTTTTTCTTCCGACAAATGTAAAAAGGAAAAGAAACTAAGTAGAATTTTGTGCACGAGTCGTCCTCCAACTCGAAGAACTATCATGACACCCCCCTTCCCCCTCCTCTTATGTTTGCAGCTTGCCCAAAACTGGAAACAGGATGATTTGAAATCTGTGAATGTCTCCAACTTTTTCTTCCTTTGTAATATTTGTACAGCAGTAGCATTTTGAAACTTCATTAGAAGATAAGCAGAGTAGTTCGAATAAACCTGGAAAGTTACGTGGAATAGCTGTAGGGATTGGCAGCTCAAATTACCATGCACGCGATTGAATTTCCGCATGCATATCATCGCGTATCATGCTCACATCCCCATATGGACAACTGGTGTTTCGTGCAGCATTTATAACAAGTACCGACTGAAACATCTTGCCTCGGTTTGCAATGCCCCAGTATTGGTCGGAAAATAGAGGCATTTTGGGTGACAGGGCCGAAGCCAATTCAAATTTTGTTAATTTTAGTTGAAATATTGTAAGGAGATATTAGGACTGGTGGCTTTGGTCGTCCCTCCAGGGTAATTCTTCGAAATCACTGATGAGAGCTCCATTCCTGAACAGCAGGAGAGCATGCTGAACAAGTTATTGATAGCAGAATTAGCTGTTATACTTGGTTGTTAGTTACCAGTACACCTCATCCCCAAACATATATATGAAATATGATTTCTAGGACAATGTTTCATCAACGACAGGAATTATTTGTTTTTGCATCATGCTCGGCATTATTCACACATCGCGCCAGGTGTCCGTTGTATAAAGATTAGGATCCTTGCGAGAACGGTACTACTGTGTACTATTATGACAACAATAATAATGAACTCGATTTTTATTTCCAAATTCTTATTTTGTGTTGTTGTAGATGTTTGTATAGAAATTCCAAATGTAGATGTGTGTTGTAGTTTTGATATGAACATCAATAAAAAAAAAGTGAATGTGCAAATGTTTCTTCCTAACTTCTTTATTTACTCCACTCGGTTTGTTGCGTGCGTGGGGTATGCAATGTTTTGCGGTATAAAAATTTCGGATGTTATTCAACATTTCGTCTCGCCTGAAGAAGATTCAGGAAGTGTGTATGTATGTATGTGTCCGGCTTTCTCGTTAGGCAGAATTCCTCTAAAACAGATTTTGTTGAAATTTTGTATGTGATATTGAGGGTTCAGTGAACATGATCTGATTAGATTTTGGTCACTGATCAGCCTATTTTATATAATTCATTGCTAAGGCTTGTTAGCAAGATTATGTATGAACCGTGGGTGCTGTGATGAGATGGTTCGGCACATAGGTGCAGGATATAAGGTAAATTAATTGATCAGATGTGCAGCATAAATATGGTTAAATAATTAAGTTGTCTAATTGTGTAATATTGTGTAATTACTAATGCAAAATTTCACAGTTTGTTGGATTTTCATTAAACTTCGTGAATATGGTCTTCCTTCAGCCCCGAAACTTTTTAACAAGATTCGGGGTTAATGGCAGTCATTCAATGTGTCTGATTTGCCAAATTTATGTAAAATCTTAAAGTTGGTTGGATTCTCATGAAACCTGGTGGTATGGCTTACATTTTTAAAACATAGACTGGAGGTCATTCAGTGTGTCTATATTGCCCCCCCCAAGTTTCTTCCAAATTTCAAGAGTTCTCTCATGCAGCTTGATGGGTATGGTCTACCTTTAAAATTTGAACAATGATTCAAGTCACTGGGGGTTACTCAAAGTTTGTTGGATCCCATGAAATGTATTAAGTATGGTCCATCAGTGGTCCTGAGATATTCAAGTCAATGGAAGTTGAGCATTGTGTCTAATTTGCATAATTTAGGTAATTTCAGTCATTTCCACAAAACTTATACTCATTTGGCAGACATGGGCAATAATCAGTCCATTTGGAATTGGTCACTGATCAGTAAGCTGTTTTTGTTGAATTCTAATGCCAAAATCTGAAAGCAACATATGGAATGACTTATAATTGTTTGCATGGTGGAATGATGAAAGAAACCACGGATCGGGCAAAGAGGCCAAGCAATGTTATTCCTGGATCTACCGCTTTCGAGAGGCTGTTCATGTTTGTCATTGAACATTCCATACCTACACAGCCTCTAAATGGTGCACAGACAGGGATGGTATGCACCGCCTAAGATAATCAAATTACTCAGTTGTTACTTGCTAAGTTCATCCCTACTTGCTAAGTTCGTCCACAATTAGCATCTGACTAGGAAGGGGAGATTTGGGTTGAAGAGCCTTGATAAAGTAAACAGCTGTAAAGTTGATCGATCTTTCAAAGGATCAAAACCTCTTTTCCAATCTGATCCTCCACCCATCTCATGTGTTTGAAGTGTGGCCTGCCACTCAGACAGAACAGCAATGTCAGTGGGTGAAAAGTGGCCAGAAAACCATCTTAAACAGTGCTGGCACCCCTCCCCGACTTGGAGCATTTTGTTGATAATGATGGAATTTATTTGTGACAACAGAAAGTAGACAGACAAATTACTGCAGAGTCTGCAGATAGAAAAAGACAGATCTGCATGACGTGCAACATAGATGGCAGCTGCTCTAAAGATGGTTACTGTTGCCTTCCGAGGGCCCTTCATGGGCAATTTGTTTCCAATGAGCCTGCAAAAGTTTAATTACTTGAGGTTCGGCCTTCTGAACATGTATTTAATATTCCTCAAAACTTCTGTCAGGGAAAATTTAAAAGGGAGATTACTAACCTATGACATACCATAAGCCTAAAGCTACAATTGTTGATAAATATGATGGAATATGTTGTGATGACAGATGAGTCAGCGGGCACAAAAGTCAATACTCGTTACTTCATTTCCAGGGAAAGCAGCAAGGGAAAGATGTCGTAACTTAGTCCAGGCTTGCTCAATTTTTTAAATAGAGTTGAAAGACGAAGCTACTCAACGTGATACAAAGGACAGCGTTGTGCTGCTGCTGTTCCTGGGGCACACACAGGTTAATAATAACAACCATAGTGAATCAGTGTGACTGCTACTGCCAGGACTGCAATTTTCCTCCTTATGTGACTGATAACTTGAGTGCCCACTGGCAAGTATGACCGCCAGGCTCTCACTCCTCACAATCACAAGCTGAGTAGATTCTTTTGAACCACATCCTTGTAACTCTCAATGGAAATATTGCATGACATTGTTTTCATGATACAGGCAATATATTCTGTCTAAACCCCCAAAAATATTTGGTATATTTGAATTCACGAGTAAAGGTTCTGCAGGGCCAGATTAGGAAGTTTCAGAAAGAGGGGGGGGGGGTTTCTGTCCTGGTAACCCCATGCCCTCTGAATTGGGCTCTTATCTAGGTATCAAGTTCAACTCGATTGTGATGTATACCATTGATGACACATATCTTTTCGATCGAAGAGGCGGGCAAGTACCCTCATCATAGACCCCAGTTTCAATCTGACAGACTGACGAGGAGTGGTAAAAGCCAGGATATCACCACTAGAGTGCATCAGTGCTAAATCCTTACTATTCCTGGAGTAAGACAAACCAAACTACAGCATTGAATCATCAGCATTGAACCAACATCCATACCATTCTAAAAGATGCTCATGCTCTAATAAGAGCAGACCTGCATTTTCTGCCAACTAAGGCCCTAAAATAGTGTTGCCGGAATGAGGGGGCGACTGATGATCAAACAGCTGAGCCCAGAAAATATCAAATAGGGGCGAGGGGGGGCATGTCAAACGTAGCAATAGCTGGACTGGCAGGATAGAAAAGATATTCCACCCACTGAGCAGGATAGGTGGCGTATTTCATACAGCCATGAACCATCCAACCACTAGAAGTGGAACTGCAATGTGAAACCAAATGTTTGTGCAGATACCTTTCTGCTGTTTTTTCTTTGGGGAAAGAAAGACTGGCAAAGGACAAACCCTTAACAAGGCATGGCATGGGGAGAGCGCTTGTTAACGTTATTAGACTTGAAAACCAGGATGTTTTGAGGAGGAAGAACAGAAGTCGGATCATCCCAAAGGCGACAGGTCCTTAGGGAAGAAAAAGATAGAGTGAGAGACAGTGTGGGCTGAAGGGGTGCAAACAGGCATAGCACTGCATGGAAGAACAAGTTACACAAGCTGGGTGATAGAGTGGTGACATGATAGATTGATTTACAACTAAGCCTTGTGAAAATCAAATTGTTGGTGCAATGTTCTAGTTCCTATGGCAGGGTCGTATCAGAGACACTTGCAAGCAAATATTCTGGGTTCGAAATCCAGCAGTCACTGGAGTTTTTCCCTAGGTGGCTGTACTTGCACTTGCGATGGTCTTGGTCTTCACTTCATGGTTTGTTCTGCTGTAATGCCGTGATTTTCTGGGGTTTGTTATGGGATATTCGCAATAAGTCCTGTCTGTCGGCTTTGAGGAGTCATTTTGAATCTTCTGCTCCTCCATGTTCTGAGGAAGTGGTCGGGTCCTGGAATTCACTGATAGCCCTTCCAGATGGGGAGGTAAAATGGCAGTCCCGGGAGCAAGTTGGAATTTGTTACACCCCTGCCTCGTTATCATCTGAGCACTAGTCGTGAAGAGAAGGCGAGTTAGCTCCGGTGTTCATCAACGATCAATACGGCCAAGGTTCCTAATAGCCTTAATTACTTCCTGAACCTGTAGAAATCAAATCAAATTGAGCAACCGGAAAAAACTTGACACATTGGCACTTCTGTATAATGAGGTTCTTTATTTATTCACCTATCATCATTGGTGAGCATCATAGATTCCGATTTTCCAACTTCGGATTCATACCAGGATCCACTAAGTAGGTTTATAAAAGAACTGCACAATTGGATAATACAGTGACATATGTTACATTGTGGCGATATGGGTTCAAGCCTTATTCCAATATGATGATCCTTTGGTTTATTTTGCATAGAAATCGGGGAGTGTCCCTATCATCTAATAATGGGTGCCATAACAATTTAACAACATGGAGAATACTCCATGCATTTTATTGTTTCATTGTGTCGAGAAATCAAACATTCCACAGGAGTTTTCCTCTTGCAAAAGTAATTCACCGCCAACCAACTCACTACAGCATATCTCTCTCTCATAGAATCATTTTTCAGAGTTAGAACCACTTGTAAATTTCAGTAGAACACTTGTAGGGCTGTGCAAGTATGACATTTATAATTACATGATGGAATGCCTTTCGATCTCGTGCATACTCACTCACCCCACCAAATAAGTGTGCATCATTACAGAAAATCATACAAACATCAGTTTGGACTGACATTTCTTTTCCCCTGAGCCTTTCATATTACCCTGCTTAAAATTGATCCTGCAGTTTGTCCTTTGAGTGAGACAAAATGTTTATATTATCTTTAAATTTTAAACAAACTGCATCTTTCTTTCCCTTCTAAAAGCACTCTGAACCTTCCATCCAGAAAAATGAACCCAAACCGTAACACTAACTAATACTGTTCTATCAATCATTGTTAATTATAAATCAACGATATATCTGGATGTTTTCGTAGCACTTTTTCATGTCAGGGACATGCTCAGCGCTTTATAGATACAGAACCACTGATCATAGGTAATTGACATCTGTACTATATAGTACACAGCTCCTGCTTTCCCAGGCCAAGCACAAAATTCCAGTGTGACACATCAAGGAGACACGCCTTGTCTAACTGTGGGCTTACTGTGGAGAAAAACCCTCCGCTTCCAGTGGATTTAAGCCAATGACTGCTCCGCAGTCTGGAGCATCACTCAAACCACTGACTCAGCAATATCCCCACATAATAAACCCAACACACACATTAATAATTCAATAGTAACAATTGCAGTCCCTTCATGTGCTCAAATTTTGTCATGATCCACCGAACCTGAACTTCTCGCTCATTATGTACAGGGTTGTGTGTAACTCAACTGGAATCTACTACTGAATTAGTAGCAGTTTCTAATTGGTTAGATAAAACAATCAAATATATCAGAAGAAGTGTGACATGCGACCTGTACTTGGCTAATAATTTGATTATCTAAGCTGCGTAGAGTGAGCCATTGTTAGATGGGATGTGATTAGACAGCTATCTAACAACTCGAGACAGAACATAGCCAGCCTTGAATGATACTGTTGTGCATACAATGAGGTTGAGTTCCAAGGGTGTGTAGGTGACAGGTTGCAAGATGGACATATCAGAGAGGGAAATTACCATATCAGGGAATGGTGTGGGAGGATTGGAGAGGGTTATCCTTTGTTATCTTATGTGAAATATGACAGACCGCTCCTACAAGGTTCTAGAGTTTACCAACTGAACTGAACCACCTCCACTCCTCGACTCCCACATTGTGTCTTCATCCCCTGAAGTTCTCAAAGGAGCTGGTATACACTCTAACGATCCTAGATGAGAAGTGACAGAAGCTAAAACAGCATTGGGAGTTCCTAAATTGGGGACCTCCATGAATAGGACAATTGAGCACAAAGGGGAAACCTCAATTGTCTTGTGCAGGACTATCAGACTATGGGCTCTAGCATCCAAGATAAGCTCACCTCTGAACTTGTTAATGATGTATTGTGTGTCTTGAGCCTCACACATCTTGGACATTCTCTAATATTTAATTTACAATAAATGGTTGAAAATATTAACAATAAACAGCATATATAAGGAAAAAACTTCTGAATAACAATAAAAATGTACACATATTTGATGCTTTTATCACTTCATCATGTATTGACCTAATTACACTGGGCCAGTTGGACGGCCATCATTGTTCACATATATGGTTCTCCAGCTAGGACCAGATGCGTACTGTGTTGTCGCTCCCCCCAGACACCAGGAAATCTCCAGATTTATCGAAGAGCACTGCCTGAACCGAGTCCTCATGACCATCCAAAGACGAGATCTGAGGGAAAAAAAAATCCAAACAATAATACCAATATTAAAAGATATGTTTTAAACTTGGTGATAGGCTTTTACTTCCAGTCGCAAGTGATTTAAACATAATTCTGGGTCAATAGAGGTCATTCATTGTCCAATATGCTTTATTAAAATTTTAAGAAGTATTTCAAATTTTAACAGGAATCTTAAAAGGTATTTAAAGTTACCAACGGGGTCTCTGAAAATCATTTAATGCCAAGTTCAAACTCAGCCAGATTAATACACAACTTAGTAGACATGGCCAACATTCCGTCCCAATCAAAATGAGGATGGAACTTATATTCCCTGTTCAAGGTCATAACTGTAATCTCACCTATAATGTTTGAGATTTTGATGTTATTACCTGCTAGCCAGCAATTCTCTTTCTTCTAAAACAAACTAGATACCTTAACCAGAAAGCCAACAGGCTCAGTGATTCCTTGTCTCCTCATTTCTGACAACCCATGGCCAGTCAAAGGGAATAATGGCAAAATGTACCAGCTCAATAGGGGCAACATTTGACATGTCTGACAAAATTTCTCATTTTCCGCAGAAAATGACGCTATCTTGATTAACCAGTAGGGTTCCTGTACTCTACAACGATAATCAGACCAAGCAATTTGAGCTTTATCAAATTTACAAGGATTTTCTAACTTTGGCCTTTGCTGACCTATCAGTTGGCCTCAAACTATAATGCAACCCAATGTAGTCATCATGGTGAACACACAAACTGAGTATGAGATCATCCATCTGTGGGTCATGTTTACAAGCTGCAATTGGCCAAAATATTACTCTTCCACAACTGACTACCACCGCATTCCTCTGCTCTTGATAAATGAAGCCACACATCTAATTCCAACAGGATCAGACCAAGCAGACTTTCATGTTTTTTCAAGTTTACAAGAAATATCTGTCTTGGCCTGCAGTGACCTCTGACCTGACCCAAAACATGGGGTTCATGTACTCATCATGGGGAACTCACATACCAAGTATGACCTCATCTTCCAGGTGGAGTCAAGTTATGAGTACCATGCCAAATTTAACGAAATATCAACTTTACACAAATTTTCTCTTTTGACCAAGATTCACCATAACAAATGATCAAATAACAAACATGGAATTACCTGGCCGCTACTAATGTCCAATATCTTCACGGTCCCATCACCACTGGCGATAGACAGCACTGTTCCCGAGGCATCAAAGGCGATGCGATTCGCAGGGTGGGGGCCGCTCTCAACCGAGGTTATTGGAGCACACGTGCGGTTGTCCCATAACTTGATGATGCCGTAAGAATCACAGGAGGCGACAACATCCCCCTTGAGGTTGAACACTGCCTGGTTGATGGAATGGATGTGGCATAGACATGTCTGTCCACAGAGACCCTGAAACAGAATATAAATAGCAACAGATGAACAGCATTGAATATTGGGAAATAATTTGCACTCTCAGTCTCACTGGTTTTGGAAAAGCATCTTTGGGGCGGACTAGAATGAGGTTGCCTTATGAGAGCACATGGTTTACTTGTGTCATTTCGTTGACATACTATGAATGACTTGGGCTAGGATGCCATAGAGGCGGAGTGGTGTGCAGTATGAATGTGAAAATCATTATTTCGCAAGAGGTGTTTGATATTTTAGAAGGAATTGAACTGTATATAATGTTAAAGAGCCATAAATATCCAGCAACTCATGAATAAGGACATTAGAAACCTTTATTAAGATGATATTCCATCAAATGGATTGCCACATCTGTACACATGATAATTTTGTCTTGCCTACTCAGTGTTGGTTCTATTATTTGGTTGTGAATTTCTGCTGTTACAGAATCTATATCTCTACAAACCTACTGCAGCTCATTAGGTATGTTTTGTAATTTTACTTCCATGAATCCGCCATCTATGGTGTCTTGCCGCACACAACAACCACATATATGGAATCCCAGCCTTATTTTGTTAACACAATATTGAATAACGTTATGTTCCACAGTGTCTTTAAGTCAACACAGTCACCTGTTGCCATTTCCTAGGACAAGCAGAAAATACCTCCTCAGCCTCGAGAAAGGGCATAATACCCACAACCCTCCAATGGGAAATCTCTCTAAAAGATTAGATGGTGAGTGGGGTAGCTGCAATGTATAAATGAACATTATTACTGGAAAAGAGGCTGTGCAAAAACTTTTTTTTTGTTTTTTTTTGGCTTCTGCCTTTGATTATTTTATAAATTGAAAAGAACGTCAGTCAGGATCAGACTAAAAGTTCTCTTAATCCAAATATGGGCTCCTGGTATCTCTTCGAGTCTGAGTCTCAAATCCCAGGTCCCTATAATGAGTCCCAATAGCTGAGCGAGGGTACTTTTATGCTAATCCCCACTGTCAAACTGCACTAAACAAGAGAGACCTGACTGAGTTCTTGAGTTGATTCAGTTCCAGCCTCAATTCTGATTCACTGTAAGCCGACCGTGTGTTAGGGCATTGAAAAGTGGGAATGGTTTAAAATCTTCACTCAAGTATTCCAGCATTTCAACTCTTGTGATTCACTGTTATACTTGACTGATAATAATATTAATGGCAATGAGCAATATTTGTATAGCACCAACCTCCGTCAGATTCTTTAGCAGCTGATTCCTGAGGAGAAAAGTACCTCTTTCTTTGGAAGGTCTTTGATATGACCCGACTGGGATTCAAACTCTGATCACCCGGGTGGAAAGCCAAGAGTTCTATGACTGTGTAACCATTTGATGCCAGCAATGTTCATCAACTCAGGCAAAAACATGGTAACTTACAGTCCTTGCATCCCAGAGAGAGAGAGTCTTGTCCGCAGACCCGGTGAGCAGGGCGTTGGAGAACGGCAGGAAAACGATGGAATTGACTGAGTCTGCGTGACCCCTGAGAGTGACCCTGCACCGTAGGCTGCAAATAAGCATGAATCAATGAAAATATAGATAGGTACAGGTACATTTGATCTTTCCCAGACAACACCAGTTGTAATTAATCTCAATTTACAGTGTCCATGCCAAAATTAGGCCTTCCCCACATTCATGTGGAAAAATGGACATAAAATGAAAAAATTGGAGTGATGGTTGCTTGCGCCCTCTATTCTTGAGCTGAGGGAATGTGAGCCTATGCAAGGTAGATACGAAACCTCACCACAGAGTCAACCCAATTGAGCCACATTTCTTCTTCAGGGTGAAGTTGCTCATGTAAGGAAACACCGATTCATCAAGGGATCTTCTTTTCGGAATAGTTTCAGCAGACTAAAACATACAATCCGACAATTATTTGATTAATTCAGTGCCATTTATTATCGTAAGCCCAGAGTATGTAATCCCTATATATCAGTTGAGCCAAAAAAGGGAAAGAAAAAACAATAATCAACTGTCATTCTTGGGATCACTAGAGGTCTATGAAATTGGTTACCTGCAGTGAACCATTCATCTCAATTGACAAATAACAGGTCAGCACAGCATTACTGGAAATTCTGCCATAGCACACAGTAGTTTTAGTGTGTATTGTAACATAGCAGTGAAAGTGTCAAAGTTGAATAGGTCAAATAGATTGACATACTTGAATATTAACTAACCTGTTGAGGTCCCATATTTTAGAGTTTTGTCCTATAAACTGGCAACAAAATCACCACAAGAATGCCAGCTGCAGCCCCACACTGTGAAAAAAAAGGTAAAAACTCTGAAAAATGTTATTTGGTAAATCAGGTTCCAATCATGTTTTATTATACAGTGCTATGCCTAGGGTGAAAGACTCTATTTTAGGTTTATGGAATACAAACATTTTCCAGAGTTAGAGAAAACACATTCAGCTTTTCTGTGGCACGAGGTGGCCTATTTGGCCATGAGGTTGAGTTTGTAATCCAGGGGCTGGTAATTCACGTCCATCACGTCTTATCTACAGGCAAAGTACTTTATTCTGATTGGTGATAACAAACGATGTGGATTTACACCCCCTCCTTCACATTAAAAACTTTCAAGTTTTGATTCCCTCATCCAGAAAGTATACCACAAGAACCACAGCCATGAGTATCAATCCACAATAGCGCCCCCAATATTCAATGAGACAGGTCAGGGAAGCCAAGTAGTCTCAAGTAGTCTCGAGTACTCTGAACTGGACGTTATTTGAAATAATATGGTCATGTGAATCTGATTTTTGGTACATTCTATTGAAGCCAATCCCTCAGACTGAAGTTCAGCTGAACCAAATTTGCCAGTGAGGCACGATCCCCTATAGGGAATTCCCCTTTGCCTCAAGAGGACACGCAGTTTAACTGTAAATACAAAGTCAATGTCAGACAAGTACTTTAAAGAAACGTGTAATCCTGCAACTTCCATCTGCGCAGGATTAGATGATACGGCCGTACCTCACGCCTGAAGCCTGTCGGACTGCAGTACAAAGCCTTGTCGGTCTCGACTGGACTACTGTTGTGCTTCGTTCGCAGGCACGTTACCGGCACCCGCTGCAAACAACTCAACGTGTGCAGAACAAAGGCGGCCGTCTCATCGCACGTGTCCCACGCAATGACCACATCACTCCATCCTCCTGGACCTGCATTGGCTGCCCTGTGAGATGAGGATTCGCTTCCGAATTGTGACGTACGTCTACAAAAGCCTGCATAGCATGGCCCCACACTATCTACAAGAACTGCTACAGGGCTACACACAGAAACCGAGTACTCCGCTCTGATTCATGATCCAACACGACTCCTCACGTTTCCTCCCAAGAAGCGGGCTGGCAGATCATCGTTCCTACATGTCGCCCCACAGACTGTGGAACAACTTCCACGAACTGTTAGAGACTCTCCCTCTTTACTGTTATTTAAGAATGCTTGAAAACTTTTTCTTGAAATCATTTCCGCTAGTTTGTTTTGCTTATATTGTAAAGGGCATAGAGCTTTTGGATTAATGCACTATATAAATATCGGGGTAATAATAATAAAAATAATAACTAACAAACTATAGGCGGGATCTGAATGAAATCTTGCTGAATTGTTCACGCTTGGAGTGCTGGGGGGGATCAGCGCTCTAGTAGGTAAAAGTGTGGGGAATTTTGAAAAGCATGCTTGTCTTTTTTTTTAACATAAAGTTCTTTGTGTTCCTGTTGCTGATAAATACAACTGCCAATATCGACAATAACTTGGATGTTATATGTTAGACTCCCTTTTTCTTGAAATCGTATTTGTAATGTGAGATGATACACAGGTCCTCCCCTCAAATCGCTTCCCATTAATGAGGAAACATCTTGCTTGGCCCCCACTGCTGCCTCTTACCTCCTCCCGTCTATTTGGCCTCAACTTTCTATAATCATGCTGCAGACACAGGAATATGGGGGGCCCAGAGATCCATTAGTGGTACCACGGATACTATGCCACCCCCTTTCAATTTTCATATCATTAAAAATGAATACTAATCCTATCCACTGAGCGTAGGACGCTTACCCGCATGTTGATGGTCAGTGAAGGTGTGGACGCACTCTGCTTTGGAAAATCCCAGATCTTCACTGTGGAGTCCCCACTGCCTGTTATAAGCTGGGAGCCACTTAACTAAGAAATATAGAAAGACAAAGTCCCTCCTGCTAGGTTTGTGAGTATCATAACAACCCAACAACAATCCTTACAATAGTAATATGAGTTTTGAGAACGCAGTTAATTATAATTGCAATTTTCCAGCATAGTCGGACCAATTAATCAAGCAAAAGATGGTCCAGTTAGTTACCATAAATTTCTGAATAATGATAAAGACAGAAGTAATAAACAAAACAAATTCCTCGTTATGACTATTTGTAGGTGTCGAGATGGCTACTACAAAATTCACATTGTCAGGAACAACTCTATAGTGGCTAAATGGAATTTTAAGAAATTCGAGATTAGATACAATCCTTTTAATAATAATAATGTATAATATTATACTTATAATGCGCACAAATCCGCAAAAAGCGATCATGGCGCTCAGACTCACAAAAAATACGTTATACCCTATGTACAAATAATCACCAGCAGATTAAACATGATGAAAGGTAATTCTCATGAGGTATGTCTCCAATCTTAATTTAAATGTGTCCATGAAGGCATGACCGTAGTTCATCGGGGAGTTTCGTTTAACAAACGGGGTGCTGCCACAGAGAAGGATCTGTCCCCCCCGAACTTGACAGCTTCGGCTCAGCCAGAAGAAATTTCGAGGCAGATCTCAGACCAGACTAGCGGGATATGAGTTCCAGTAGCTCTAGTACATATAATGGATCATGATGATATGCATCGAAAAGTGAGCAATAACAGTTTGTACTGGATTCTGAATCAAACTGGGAGCCAGTGCAGACCATGAAGAACAGGAGATATGTGCACAGACGGCTTAGTGCGTGTTACAAGACGGGCACCAGTATTTTGTTGTATCTGGAGTCGACTAATCCGTCCGTTGGAAGACCAAACACCTCAGTGCATTACCCATGTCAAGCCATGTTGATCCTTTTGAATCCTGTTAATATCCTCATCACAAAGACAGCAGCATACCAATCACACGCATCTTTGTTCCTTCTAACTCCAAGCTTTTCCTCCTATGGTATTAACAAACAAGATCTTATTCTTTTTTCTTATGACCTATTCCTGGAATCAGATAACAGAGCCTGTTTCATGGTTGACTCTTCCAGAGGCAATAAGAACAAATAATAAGGTGTGCAACTGTTAACAATCCATGTTTTCTATCTTTGTAAAGTGCTTAGATGTCTGTGATTGAGCGCTATATAAGCCACCAGGCTTATTATTATTATTTGTCAGAAGGGCCACTTGGGACAGATGAATTCAAATGAAATAGTAGCTATCTCACAACAGCCCCATATCTCACAAAGCGCAAAAACTCTGAAAAAAGTATTGGCTGTGGTAAGCTTTCCACAGGTAGCTACTGTACTATACAATCACACTTGGATCAAGCACTGGCAGGAACTTACTCTGGTCGAAGTCACAGTCAGCCACCCAATCACTGGTGGGCCCGCTCTTCCTGATGACATCTCCAGTAGGAATGCCCACTCTTCAGTCCGGTCATCACTGGTGGTTGCCAGAATTTGCTTTTGCGGAGGAAGGGAAATGCTGAAGAAAACCAGAAAGGCTTAGTAATTCCTTGACTCATTTCCGACAACCGATGGCCATCAGCCTCATTAGGGCAACATATGACATTTCGACAAACTTTCCTATTTTCCACAAAAAATGATCTTGATCAAGCATAGGTTTCCTGTTTTCCTTAACAAAAACCTACACACTAAATTTCAACAATAATCAGACCAAGCAATCTGAAACTCAATTCATAAGGATTTTCCAAGTTCAGCCTCTGTTGACCTCTTACCTGACCCCAAATTGATGCCACTCATGCAGTCATCAGGTGACGTACTACCGAGTATAAGCTCATCCACTAAGTGGGGTCAAGTTATCATCTTTACAAGCCAATATATAAAATTACATTTCATCAACTGTCTACCACATGGTACCTTGGCTCTTGATCCGCACACCACCCTCGGGTAACAAATCCGAGTTCAGACGCGAATCACACAGGCGAGGGGTGGAATCTCTCCGACCCCGGTCCGCCATCCCCGGCGGAGCATTCTCCGTAAGGCCGACGTTCGGAGGGAATCCCTGACACACGCCGCGCAACCAGCAGGCCAGAGCCTTCGGATGCTGGACGGCGCGTTCCCAGACCCGGAAGCACCAGGAGCTGAGAAGCCGGGGGGAATCACGGCGCCCCCCTCCAGCACGACGGCCAGAAGTGGCCGGAACCACGCTCCGGTCGGTCAAAACCGCGCGTATCAGGGTGACCCAACACGGGCTCCCTTCCAACCTTTCGACTAGGCCTAACGGCGGGAAGGCGTACACCATCGAGAAAGGCCCCAAACCGAGCCATAGCATCGCGCACCAGAGCGCCCGCTCGACGGGACTCCTGGAGGCGGAAGAGATGCGCTTTGCATTGAGAGCGATGCGAACAAGTCCCCGCTTCGGACGCTGAAACAGCCTCCAACAACGCTTGCCCAACTGACTCCGACGTGAAAACCACTCCACTCCGTCCGGATCATGAGTTGATGCGCGAGAGCATGTTCGCGATGGAGTTTCTCTGCACCGGAGGTTAAACCGCCTGAGCGCGCACCCCGTGCGTGCGGCGCCACAGGAACAGATCCTATGTCACTGACCAAAGACTCCGCAATGCGTCCCGCCCTGCTTGGTTATGTACGATACCGCCGCGCTGTAACTAGTCCCGCAACGGACCAGTACTAGACGGCCTCCCCCACTCTCGGTGGCATAATTTCACGGAGAGCGCGGAACAACGCCATCAACTCGAGCACATTTATGGGGTCCCCCGTAACTCAACTCCCGATTTCCACACGTGAGCCAACGCAACTCCAGCGGGCGTCCGACGTGATAACACAAGTGTGGGAACCGGGAAGCGGGAACCGTACCCCCTGCAGACTTGTCGCCTGTTCAGCCACCAGCCACGGGTTATCGGTCCAGTGCTGGCTGCCACGCAATGGCGTCGACAATATCCCGAGACGACGGCGCAAACACGCCAAGATGTGGCTCTGGAGGGGGCGTATGTACAGCCGGCAAAAGGGAACCAGGTCCACTAGGCTCGCCATGAATCCGAGAGCACCAGCCACGCGCCACGCATGGGAGTTCTGCCCTGATCAGCCGACACCCGGTGCAGGGCCGTCCCGTCTTCCCCAGGTATGGGGGAGGCCCCCCCTTCCGCTCAACGATCTGCGCACCTAGCCAGATAACGATCTGCGGGGACGGTCCGCGTTCGGACTTGGCAAGTTGACGAGCCATCCCACGCTCCGCGCTAAGTCAGAACCGTACGCGGGTGCTCCTCTGAACCTCCGCGCTGAGTCCCCCCACCACGATAAGCAGTCCCCGTCCAGACAAGGAAAGATCTGGACCTCACATGACGAACGCAGCATGGGCCACCATACCCTCGTGACCCTTGTAAGACACACGGGGCGCCATCGACAACCCAACCGGGAGAACCAAACGGAGACTGTTAAATCGGTAGGAGGAAATCGTCGGTAGCTGTACAGCATAGGAAGAAGAAATCCTCCCGCCTGACGGGATTTGCAAGTATGCATCTGCTAGGTCCAACTCGACGCGTCGCCCAGAGACCCCTACCTCCGCAGGTGTTTGAAATCACCGCTCGTGTTTCCATGCGGAAGTGGGTGGGCGGACGAAACACTGTGACAGAGGACGCAGTTTCATATCGGCCGGCCACGAAACCCTCCCTCTGGTCGTCAGGTGAAGAACGCCACAAACCGTGGCACTTCCTGCTGAGGAGGGAAGTAATCGGGCCCCCTCTGGCCAAAAGGGTTCTGGATCTGCCCTTTCGCAACGCCGACGCCGGGAGCGGATCCCCCCGCGGACCACGCGGCGTAACGCCCAAAATCGCCCGAGCGCGGGGGATGCGCCGTAAACCCCGGACTATACCCCTGGGAAGCGTTGCCAGGATCCACCGTGGTCCGATGTGACAGTGGGGCCACCCCCCCTCCCACGCCCCCGCAAAGTCCCGAAGAGACCCCCCCAGGTGGGGTCCGCCGGGTCCGTGCCAGGGGGCTCGGTAGTCCTTACCACCCCCCGGGCCTGGCTGGAGCACATCGCCTACTCTGCCACGGCGGGAGAATGAACGTGCCCCCCCCTGGCGTTGCAGGGATCTTGGCGGGTTCCCCTTCTGCCTTACGGGGATGGGGGCAAACCCTCCCGCCCCCCCCGGAGGGCCGAGACGCTGAGAGCCTCCCCGAGCGCGGCTGCTCTGCCAAAAGAAACTGACCTCTTACCGGGCTACCGTCCGCCGTCTCCATACGTTTCCCCCGGAATCGGCCTGTTCCAGGACCCGGGGCAACAAGCCCCCTCCGAGGAGGTCGGGCCCAAAATAGGGGCACTCTGGAGTACGCCCGCGGCGAGCGGAGTGAGGTTCAAGTCCGGTGGACACATCGCCGCAAAGACGGTGCCTGCCTTGACGGCAATGCGGGTCAAACTGATTCGCAGGCCAGTAGTACCCCCCGACTGGACTCTCACCATCATCACCATCCCCGTCCCGCAAGGAGGGGTCCTGCGCGACGGCGTGTCCACGTTGGGGCGAACCCTACTCCGCTAAGAAACGTGGAGAGCGAGACCTTGATACCGATTCTCGCTGCACGGTCAAAAAACTTGAGATCGGCGTCTCGGTCCCGGCTGGGGCCGATCCTTCGGACGGAAGGAAGGCCTTCCGCCCTCCTTGGCCGGGAGATCCGACGACCCTCGCCCGACAGTACCAGTCTGTCCCACGCCTCCGGCGGCAGGGGTGGGAACGGAGAATGGCATCGTACTGGTGCCTTGGGTTCCTCGAATGAGGCGGTCCCTCCCGCTGTGGGACGCTCCGAACCTGGACGTCCCGCCCTCTGCCTGGAATATCTGGAACCCGTCCAGCGGCATTTGGAGGGTAGGAGCGGGTGGAGGCGGGTCCCGGTGCGGGCCAAACGCGCCCAGCCTGTCGGATCCTCCGTCGCGCCGTCCTGGTTCTTTGACAAGTCCATGAAAAAGCCTGAGCCAGTTCGTCACCGCCGCAGCGTACTCTGCCTCAACGAGGCCCGTAACGGGTGGCCCTTCCGTTCCCTTCTCCTGAAGGGCTCCTGGCCCGACGGGCCCCCTCAACGGCGGGGGCAGGAGGTTCAGCCGGCTAAGAAGCCTGGAGCGTCCGACCCGACCACGGTCCGGATGCGTGCACGTCGATCCCGTTTCGAGGACCGGCGGGGAAAGATCGACGTCTGTCTCCATCGACGGCTCCGTAGCCTTGAACACCAGGCGGATACGTACGGGAGGAACCACCGTAACACTGAAAACCATCCCGGCTCGCAGGAAGTGTCGGTTTGTCAAGGAGTGGGGAGGTGGACCAGCGATCCCCGGGCGGAGAGGCACTGTCAACTCCGGGCGTGCACAGCCCTTTCGCCAACGCCGCCGTCAGGGACTGAAGAGCGTCCAACGTGGAAGCTATTGCCCGCCTGAAGCATGCGCGCTTCTTTCTTAGGCCTTATTACGGGTCTTACGAGGAGGGGGGTTGCTCCTTTTCCTCCTCATCCGGGGGCGACTGCAGGGGGGGACCACGTTTACCCGTCGCACGGACTGGCCTGTAGTCCGGGGCGATCGGAGGGACCACAAACTCCCGACCCGTCCGATGTCTCTGACCGAAAGATTCCCAGCACCGCCAGAGGGGGGTGGGGCATCCCCAAGAGACCCAAGCGGGAGAACACGTCGCGAGGTTTTGTTCGGCGCGGGCTGCAGCCCACGGGGCAGCGCCCCCAAAAACCCCTCGGCGTGCGCCCACTGACGGTGCCCCTCCGACGCCGACGTGAGATCCCACACTGGGTGGGGGCGCACTAACAGTGAGCTACGTCCCCGACATCCCGCTGGCGGGACGGGCCGTCCCTGAACACGTTACCAGGGCCTTACGTAACCGAACGGATTCGTGAGAACGCCATAAACATAAGGCTGTGGGCTTCCCAGGCACCCGTCCCCCCCACTGGAGGAACGTTCCTTGACCCTTTGCCCCGGCGCAGGGGTCCATGCCACCCCCAGGCGGAGCCAACTGGATCCTGGTGGGGTGGTTGCTGAGCCGTAAACCACGACCACGCGGGAGGCCTGCCCTAACCCGGTTAGGGAAATGGACTGACGGAAAGGGTGACGGCAGCAGCCCGACGGTAGTTGTCTTCAAAACAGGGGTCCCCGCGGGGCCCTCCTTCCCCCCACCCCAGCCCGCACGCATCAACACGGTTCGTCCGGAGGTGGAGGGAGAAGGAGGGGGACTGAACACCGAGGGTGCCCGAGGGATCGCAATGGTCCCTGAACAGATCCGTGGTGTACAAGGTATAAGCCCTGCCCCTTCAACGAAGTACCGTCACCACCGAGTCTCGGCCCCCACCAGGGCCCTCCATGTCCCCCCATTACTGGTGGACTCAACAAGGGAGCCAGCATGGAGGAGAAGGAAAGAACAGGAACGCAAGGTCCCGCGCTCCGTAGCCACGGGGGGACCTGGAGGATCCGCCACAAGCGTGGATTTTTACGCCACGCAAGCGCCGAACGCCCGCAGTAAAAACGGGATGACCTCTGAACCTTGGTGCGGAAGTGCGCTGGCTCGAGGACTTGTACGATGCTCTTCGTCTTACAGAACTGTAAAAAAGCCAACGAATCCATAGTTTAGTTCGTGATCAGTAATGTACTCAAACTAAGCACTCTACAAAGACAATGTACTCGAAAAAGGTCAAAGGACCCTGAGAGCCCCCGAGGGGTCCGAACATGACCCCTGACCCCCTGCGGCCCGACTCTGAAAATCAAAGTTGCAACTTGGGACCCCCTAGGCTTACCGTTTACGAGATATCGGGCAAACAACGTGAAAATTGCTCACGAAACGGTAAAGGCCCCCCCCCCTTACCGAGGTAGGGTGGAGAGGAAAAGCCATGACCGGCAGAAAACAACAAGGCCTCTTAGGGGGAACCCAAAGACAAACCCAACACCTGGGTCTAGACGGCCCCCCAGGCCACCGGGAGAGGAAAAAGCCCCACGGGCGAAAATAAAGATGCCCCCGCAAAAGCTACTGGCGGTGCCGCAAAGCTACTGCTGTGCCGCCAAAGCTCTGGCGGTGTGACGCAAACCGCTCGAAAGATGGCTCATCGGAAAGAGGAACAAAATGCTACAGGTCATACATGAGAAGTAAAAATTTTTGTCCCTACCCCAACTTATTGCCGCATAAGCGGGCACATAATGCGTGACATATGATCAAAATGTACGATCGACCACAACAAATATGGCACACAATGCAATCCGTAGCAAATGCTAGAAAGGAACGTGAGGATGCCCTATTGATATGCAAAATTAGGCAATGGCATGAGAGCCAAGCGCTCTGACCGCCTGAGCCACCACACGACACGGTTGGAACACACACACAAAGTCACGACGGAAAACCCCCCATAGCCACGTGTGTAAAAGTCCTAGTGCAAAGCTAACGATAGGCGACGGAGGGGGGGGAAAACCCCCTAGAACTAGTGAGGGAAAATACCCCCCTCCCGGCGGCCCAAGGGGGCAGACAGAGCCCAGAAAGGGCACAAACACCAAACAAGATAGGCGGGAGGAATAACCCCCTCGCCAGGCGGGTAGGGATGGAGATAACCCCAGCCCCACGGAAGAAACGGTCCGGGGCCCAACGACGAAGCCCATACAAGACAGGCACACACACATGACCGCAACTGGCCCGCATAATCGAAAGTTTACGAACCCAACAATGGCAGGAATGAGTGAATTAATTACAGAAATACACCCACAACCCAAAAAGAATTAATATCACCTGATAGTGGTTGGCATATGGTCAGAAAAGTGGAGTGAGAATGTAAACTCAACGAGATACCAGTAGCCGTGTGTTTGCGTGCAACACACAACAGAAAAGTGATAGTCAAGCCCCGTACCGGGCTCCCATCTAGTTAGTCTGCGTCGGTACCGGCTCTTTCTCACTCTTTTTGGAGTTGTTAAGGGTGTGTTTGAAGCGGCCGATTTTCGTGCCGAAAATGCAATTTGTAGTAGTCCAGACAGGTAAGTGCCCTAAGTAGTTATCATGTTTAAAAAAACCAAAATTGGGCAAAATTTTTGATTTTCTTCTATTTTTGACCAGATCACCCCCAACGCTAATAAAAAAGAACAGAGGGTTCTTGTACTCTCCCATAAGAAAGCTACACACCAAATTTTGTCCCACTTCCACAGCGCCACTTCCAATTTTATGGGATTTGCTAATTATAGGATATAGACCAATGCACACAATGTATTTTGAGCCCCTATAACTAACCTACTGATTGCCACGAGTGTGCTTGAATGGTTTGGTCAGTCGAATCCCCCAGTGCTGTCAGGTGTGAGAGGGACCTTTGAACCTCAGCCAGTCAGGGTTCACTCTGTGTCCTGGGGAAAGTCTGAATCCTGTGGAATAAACCAGGATAAAATGAATGATGGACATGATTGGAACATAACAAAGCAGACAATGAACCCACCAGGGGCGTGGGATAATTCAGGTAAAACAGGATGATGATGATGAACACTTTCACAGGGACACGACAGAATAAAAGAATATTTTATCTTTGTTGCAAAGAGCAATTCACAGAGGTTTGAAATCATATTTCCCATTCCCCTCCCCCCCCCCCATCACCTAGAGAAATCATTGAAATCGAAACCCATATCTCGAGGCTAGAAAAAACAAATACCAAGACCCATGACAGCACTCACGTTTGGGACTGCCGAGCAGCTCCTGACTGGTCACGTCGAGGTTGGTCTTGTCGATAACCTCCCTCTGACGTGTGCTGCCCTCTCTGGCGTTCCTCACTGCTGACTGTGTCGGCCCGGTACCAGATGCTACATCAGTCCTCCGCCTCCTCTGGGTCTGTCCTCGTGAGTCCAGAGTCTCAGAGCATTAGGTTTCTGAGGGTGGCCTGCAGACCAGACACCTGTAATGGACGTGAATTGGCTTGTTTCCTAAATTGTCATTTTTTAGGTGTAGAGGGTTAGATGGTCATGTGAATTTGGCTTGCCTTTGATAGATTCAATTATTACATCATGGAAGGCCAAAACTCCCAGAATGAATTTCAGCCAATCCGAGGGGCCACAAATGGCATCATGATAAACTTGTGAAGTCCCCCCCCAAAACAGGGGGCGCGGGGGTCAGGGTGAAGAGGGATCCCTTCTGATACCAAATAAACTATGATGGGATCTGAATAGAGAACTCACAAAAATCAATTTCTCAAAAGTAAATTGAAAATTTCCCAAGACAGGCATTATGCTAGAACCTCCAAAATTGGAGTGTCCTCTTTTACGTGCTAGTTCAAAGAAAATCTGTTGCATGAGTGTTGTAATTGAACAAACCTGGTTTGACGATGATTGCTGATAATTTGGCCTATCACTCCAAGTGTCCCACAACTGCGTCAGTCAGACATCCTACCCACGTGGAGAGAGAGCACTATCAATGCGTCGTGTTGGGTCACAAAGTGACTGATTAACATTGTGACCGCAAAGACTTCAAGGTTCATCTCCAGAATATTCACACCTGTCACCACAGTGATTCCAATCAAGGTAAAGAAAATGAATCAAATTCGCTGCTTAATTACCCTGTCAAAGCTTTGGAGCGTCTGTAATAGGTGCAGACGCCTATATCACATATATTACAATTAGTCAGATGGTAGGCCACACCTACCCATGGACTGAAAGGGTTTGTTAGCGCGTTAGGCTTGGGTCATAGGTGGGGAGGAGGATGCCACATATCGGCTTCGAACATGTCAACTTCATGTGAGTACAGACAAGGAAAAGTGTCTAAATATGTTTGTATCAGTTTGAAGAGATGGATATATACTCCATACATGCCAAAATCAATCTCATAAAATCCAAACCTATAATCAATTAATGCTGAACACCACAAATGGAATCTAAAGAATATCTGACCCCAAAAGCTAGTAACGTACATATGCATGAGCAACTGCATATTTAGTCTTTCCGCCCACAGCGTTTATCCTCCTTGTAAGAATATTGTTATTCAAAAAATATGCAAATTTACCACTTCATCATCTCCACACCCTGCATCTGCCTCTATGGGATCATAGTCTAACCCATTATGCGTTGAGTATAGGGGAGGATTGAATCTGTCAAGTTGGGACTTCCTCCAACGATTTGACTTCTGCTCAGTCACGGCATGTTATCACTCAACATAACATTGACTGTCGACCAGTTGGTGGTCACAGGCACGAGATCACACTGAGTGATGTCAGTGGCTATGAGTGCTGGTGAGCTGGGCAGGCATGATGCTGGCCAGAGGATACTGCACTTCTGTCAGCTGCAGATTCCTTCACCAGGAACACGGGAGAAAAATAAGGCATTGCCCTCCTTGGTGTGTCCTGGTGTGGAGGGGTGGGCGGGGGGTGATCAACGCAGAATGCAGGCATGTGAATTGTCTACGCTTCATTTTCCATACTCTGTTCTCCTCGTGCTGAGCCACTCAGTTGTGAGCCAACAGGTTCCACTTCCAAAGGTCTTTGGTATGACCACCAGCGGATTGATTTTGTTGAACTCTTATTTTCCCAGGGGGTAAGCTGATGCTCTACACGTGCAACCACTGAATATGCCACCTGGAGACAGCCCTGTCCCTATCGAGCTTAGATAGCATCTTCTCACTTCATGGCCGTCTCATACTTCTGCTTCAGCTGAGTCAGAGTGGGCTCATATGAGGCGTAGTGTCTCTTCAACCTGGAGGGACCCAACAATAAGGCCTTTTCCATGGTTACGACTGTACGATTTATAAGCTGTCATTCTATTGTGCCGAAGGTCATAGGGGTACATTGGCCGCAGGTTTCACATAACAGTTGTGCATAAACAATATTGAACTCCCCTGATGGAAAACTACACACCCACCAGCACAAACTTTATAGATTTCCCCCGCATACTGGTCACAATAACACCGAGAGGATTGAAATGATTGTTGCTTTTCGAGGATTAATGACGTTTTTAAAATAGCACCCTGAACTATTCAGTGGTGGAGCATGTGCACTCACAATCATGAAAATATTGTCTGGCTTGAGAATAACTAGTTAAAATAGTCAATGAGACCTGTTCTGCAGAGCGTTTGGTTGCTAACATTCTTGGACAAAATACTCCGGACACTAACCTGGGTGGTTTGTTTACATCAATGCATTGTGGGACTTGAAGGAGATCGATGATGCAACTAAGTATTGACCATAATTGGTCATTCAATCTCACTTCAATCCCAGAATCCATTGCAATGCATGATATCAGAGATTTGTGGAGAGCTATATGTCTGCACCACACCCATTGCACCTGCCCCCTAATACACCCCCCTCCCATTCATAACTTATCTTGATATCCTCAATAAGTTTATTCTTTCTTGAACAACCCTCTTGTGGTGCATCGCGGTGAAAGTCACGTTCCTTCCGGAGCTTCACATACGTGTCTTTCGCTTTTGCTAGTAATGTATAGGTAAAACAGAAGTTACCACATTTTTTAATATTTGTGACATTTGAGAGGGAGAGAGACTGGGGCCAGGAGGGGGGCTATTTGTCTAGTCGGATCTCGCAGAAAGAGAAACGTAAATGAATGGAGCGAGGGAGTATATGCAAAATATCTGTAGAAAATGAGGGGATTTCCATTTACTTTATAGGCCTTGCATGAATTGATAATTATCAAATATATTACCAAAAATATACCTAGGCCCATAATTAGGCCAGTGCCTAAAAGTAAATGCATTGCATTATTCTGCACCTGGTTCTGGTCTTCACTGAGTTCAAACATGATGTGTAAGAAGTTTCAAAAACTAATAAAAACTGACCAAAATAACTTATGTGATATACATGGAAGGAAATAGGCCCAGAACAGAAGCAGACTTCACAGTTTGCTGTTCCCCACTGCTCCAGATTTCACCAAGCCCCTTCCTCTTATTGAAACTGCATAACCTCTCTTTCCCCATATCATAATTTCTCAAAGCATCTTGCTCCCACTCCCCTACATACATTTTATATAGTCAATATGCCCCTTATATAAGAAATAGGCCTGGGGCATCCCATTCCTGCAGTAACAAAAAGGGATAACCTGTCACTGTTTTCAACTGGAAAATGCTTTATAACATAGTAATGGTGGCAGATCCTACAACTTTATTCACCTAACACATTTATTCGCAATGTATTATTACAATGTAATGGGTCATATAGTATGGAATCCTGGCACTGTCACTATTTGAATACAAGATGAGCGCCCTCTATCTCGAAAGTTGTAAACACTGCATATTTCATGGCACCAAAGTTGTCTGTGGCTGATATAGGGTGTGCCTGCCATTACAATGGGTGATCATATATTCTCTGTATTCAAACAGCTCCCTCTATTTTTTAAGTTTCCCACTCTGAAGGTAAATGATATATGTATGTATTTGTGGCAGTGCCAGATACATACGTTGGGGACTGGTTGACCAGCAATCTGACACAATCTTAGCAATCAGTGCTGGCCGAACAGAAACTGTGAAAGCTGGAAGACCTGTTCCAGCTGTAGTTTCATTTTTTGGCCCATTCACAAAAGATCAAGTGCAGGGCCGTAGCGAGCAGGGGGGGGGGGGGGCGGGGGGGTGTGGGGGGTGTTTGCCGTCGGCAATTTTCGGTCTGTCGGCAAAGAGGGGAAAGAGGAATTAAAGAAGAGGAGGAGAGGAGAGGAGGAGAAGCAGAGGGAAAGAGGAGAGGAGGAAAAGAAGGAAGAGGGGAGGGGAAAGGAAAGAGAAGTAAGGGAGTGAAGAGGAGACAGGGAATGGAAAGTGAAATAGAAAGGAAAAAAACGGAAGCCCAACTTTGTTATCGGCTATTTCGACTTTTGGCTCTTCATCTAATTGGCCCATTCAGCGTCGGCAAGAGAATGGCACGTCGGCAAAATTTAGATTGTGACGGCCTGTCGCCGACAGTGTAATTGGACGAGTGGAACGAGTCTCTGTCGGCAATGCGGCAACGGGGGAAATTAAAGGATGTTAGCGTTTTTTGTTGACATTTTCTTTTTCATGAGATTGACAGTTCTTTAAAAAAAAATTGGAACTGAAACAGTCGGTTTTAGGCGGGAATCATGCGAGCGGCCTAGCTGAGTACAAGGCGAGAGATAGAGGGCATCCCCCCCCCAGTTTTGTGTTTTTTGAGAATAAAACAAATTCGGGCAGCAGAAAAAAACCAAACTTTGGGCACGGAATCTGGTTAGAGATATCCTATTAAATGTAGAAGTGGGAAGATTGTCTAAATTTGTACCAAGTGGCCGACAATTCGATCAATTGCCCCATTGAAGTGTCAAATTTTTGCACGTTCCGCGCGCATTGTGTTTCAGTGGTCTGCTTCTTACTCCGGAGCTGCAGTAAAAATCAGGCACTGTCTAGAATTCGGGCAGAATTTCCAAGTTCCAAACTGAACACGTCGGTACTGGTGTGAGCGGGGTCGAGTAATTACTGAACGCCCAATTTTACTGAAAATATTGCACCAGAAAACATAATCTCCACACCCCCCCAATCATCAACCCTTCGCTACGCCCCTGATCAAGTGAACAGTATCCATCCATATTTCCATGGCTTATTGGTATTAATAACTGAATTCTAAACTATGGCAGATGCAGTTATGGTGATAGGTTATACGGGGTCGCTCGATATCCATAAGGTTCGATATCCATAAGGGTCATTATTATAAGGTCGTAATTCATAACGTGCAAATTTTCGAAAAAAAGGTTCGTAATTCATAATGGAAATAACGGTTCGCTATTCATAATAAAAGGGGGTCATAATCCATAAGGTTCGATATAACATATAGAAAAAAAGGTTGCGATATCATAATAGGAACAAAGGTTTGATATTCATAATATAAAAAAAAGGTTCCCGATATCCTATGGACCAAAAGTTGGCGCATAGCTCAGCATGAAATGTTGAGGTCTAGACACCACGATCCCGGAATCATTTCCCTGGCACAAAAATTGGCAGCTGAATTCCTCCTCCGTGGCCTCTAGAACTATGGTTTTTCAACTATTCCATATTTTTTTAATTGCTTGCCACCTTCACATATTAGGTTTGACCTCATCATCGCATCTTCCGTAAACATTCCAACATTTCTTCTATAGGCAACTCAAAGTCGCGGCTCATTATATAAAAAATCATATTCCTAATAAATATAAAGTTAACCCTACCCATAATTGGCACGAAATGTCATCTAGGCCCTATGGAAGCGAAAAAACACGGTAGTTTAATAGGGAAGTTCGAAAAAAAATCAAATTCGCCAACAGCGGGTAGGTGTAAGGCGGGTAACGACTTCAATCGGAGAGGTGAAAAAATATATTATTCCCTCCACCCCCCACCTCTCCCATCTTTTTGTTATTGGTGATAAAACTTGTTTTTAGTTGCAGTGGGCACTTTTTTATTGATTCGAGACCCCATCCCTGAGAATATAACACATTCAGGGGCGTATGCAGGTTTTGTCAACCCGGAGGCGCGGTTCAACGGAGCACGCCACCATGTGGTTGGCGCGGAGAATATTTTAGGGTTTCACACCTTCCCAGGACGCCAGAACTGCCCCCTCACTGAAGCCTGTGGCAGAGCCGTTTATACTTACACTATCGTTTAAAAACTACGTGCCTGCTCGGGGTGGCATAACTAAAAACAAAAATGATCGAAGCACTCTAACTGGAATCTGTGATCTAACGTGAGGGTGGTGTTTTCGAATAATTGATGTTTATGAGCTTGTGCATTCTCCTCCTTCAATGAACGAGTGGCATTCATATATCAGGCTGATAACCTTGATGCATATGCCAATATGTCTTCATCTCTTTTGTTCGGCAGTAATGAACGCATTGGCCGTGGCTTCGCGTCCTCCTTGCCAAGAGCAGTGCACTTTTTTGCAATGATCTCCCTCCTTGGGCAGCCTTTTTTTTTTTTTCCTCCTATACAGACAGTTAAGAATTCTGTATTCAGCCCCCTCTCTCTGACGTGATCCGGTTTGAGGAGAAAGAGACAAAGTGGAACTGCGATTGAGTATCTAAGGCGGAGCGACACCATTGGTTGGCGCGTAGCGTACCCCGAGATTTTTTTACTTTTCATACCACGCCGACCGCCGTATATACCTTGCTGGCTACTGCAAACATTGGGATTTGCAATTTTTTTTTTTTGAAAGAGTATGTCCGTCAATGATACAAGCTAATAAAAAGTCACCCACTGCAATTAATACTTTACGTGAACATGTGGAGGACTAGGAACCCCCTCAGGCTTAGCCCTTAATATCTGACCGGCAACGTGACGATATGTGAATAATGTGACACCCGTTTGAAATAGCAGGGTGACGCTGGAAGAGAGGGATAGATATTTTATACAGTCGGCGATTACTATCTGATCGGAAGCCAGTCATTTGGCGCGTAGCGTACACAAAATTTTGGGGGAAAGGCTCCTAGATGGCAAGGGAATACACTTCCTGTTTCCCCCGACCTATTTGACATCTGATGCGTAGCGCAGCCATAGTTTTTTGACGGGGGATAACATTGACATAGTGGGCTAAATTGTTATTATCCGATTAGAATAACCAATCTCAAAAAAGTTTGGCTAAATTCAATTGAATTTCATGTAGCCTACAGTACCTATAAAGAAACACTATTTTTGTTGGCACTCAGTAGTAAATATTTTGGGAAACATTTCTTTCTCTTTTTTTTATCTCAACTCGATCTCTCCATTCTTCCCTTCCCCCGAATTGCGCTATTCGAGTTCTCGGTCTCAAGTGATTAGGGCAACTGCACTGAAGCCTGTGATTGGGTTTCCCTAAATATTGGTTTCTTAATTATGAACACCTTGCTGTACTGTTTCTTCCTATATGGGCGATGGACGTTCGTTGGGGACCCACTCCATGGAAAATTTCATTCACCTTCCTTATTGATTTTTTTCCAAGTTTTACAGAATGCACATAACGAATATGCGGTTGTACAGATAGGGCAGAAAAAATGTGAATCCTGTGTGGATCATCATGGCAGTGGAGCACATGCATGTGAAAAAGTTGGCTGGGGTGCTGCTTTTGGAACTAGAATTACTCAGTGTTAATGTTGAAGTCATAGGAGCGCTGCTAAAACGTGGGGATATATACTATCCATCCATCCCTGCGGTTTGTGCGCCCACAGTGTAATTCCACGCCAGACAACGAACTCGTCGGAATTAAGCATAATCAATACACGATTACAAAGTCTCCGTACAATCATTGGCTCCACAACCGATCAACAGAAAATTGAAATAGAAAAAGAGCAAAACGTATAATGTACCGGGTCCGACTACATGATATCTTTGCGCCCCGCTGCATGTAAGGCCGGCGTTTTTAGAGGACTGTATTATTATTATTTTTTTTTTTGGGGGGGGGGGGTTTTTCCCTGAAAATAAGTGGAGCACCCATCATTACCTGGAGCTTGATCGTATTATATTATTTTGTTTAGGGGGTCTTAGTAAGAACCGCGCCTGAATGTTACGAACAGGTGTAACGTGTGCTATTTTGAGCTGAATTCTGAGCTTATTTGCTTTCATGACGCAGATAATTTGTCCTCACAAAGGATTTCAACATAATTATATGTCGAAATTGAATAGAACTCATGCCTTATAACGACTAATGTGACGGATCCCCCGGTATCGCCATGTTCCCCCCCCCATGACTTTTTCCAGAGATAGGCAGTGTGGGTCGGATTTTGAGGAGCTGCTGATGTAACACGGTGACTGGTCCACACGTGGGGGGGGGGGTTGACCAGTAGTGATGGCGGAGACACTTTTAGCAAGCATTTAGGCTAGGCCTAGTATATCATTTGATCGAATGGGCGGAGTGGAGGGGAGGGGGCGGGCTAGTGCAGCACGTGGGACAGTCTTTGGACATTATTTAATTTATAACAAAGTTTCACGCTGGCCTGTAGAATACACCCGACACCACTCCATTCACGCGTATCAGACCATAAGAGCGTCATTGACTGTGCGCTTTGTTTTCCGGACATCATGATCAGCAATCGTGGACACTCTCATTATTTCCGAGCACCCTGTATTCGTATGCCCGATTGTTATGATAGAGGACCTATACCTGCACCTCACCCCTCCTTCTTCGCCTGCTACCCCCAGAGTGAGCACTCGCGATATCACCTTCCCGCATTACATTTATACCAACTTTTCCGGTTGATCCAGGATAGTGATGTCATAGGCTTACATCCACTATGGGGCATGATTTATAGCCCACCGCGATAAATGTAAGACACTAGAAGAGAGAACGTTAGTCCTTGCTGTAACAATGTGTGGGAGGGTCGGAGAAACGCCTCTGTACTACCTCATCATATTTGCATTGTGCTTCAATTTTGAATTATTTAAAACATTCCCAACAAGCCTAACTCTTTTAAACCGACGGCATCCGATTCCCCCTTCAGGTGGTTTTTTAATTCCAAACATGAACACCCCTATATACCGGGACAGTAAAAATCTGCCGTAGGTAAGCGGCAGGCATTCCACGACTCATCAAGTCAGCTACATATATTCAAGTGATCCAATGAGCAATCTGACAATCTGACGTTAGTCATAATCGATATTCTTAAAAATCAATTCGCGGGCCAGTGTGTGTGTGGGTGGGGGAGGGGGGGGGGGGTGGACAACGACCACTGGTGTCATTTATAGAAATAACAAAGAGGTACGCACGCGACCAAGGACGTACCAGGAGGCTGGGGAAGTATAGGGGAGTCGGTGTCCTTGTAATAATTTTGGAGAGCAGTGAGGATGAAATCATCTATCAAATGGCAAATCTGCGAGTCACAGGGAAGATAAAACCCTTAACCCGAGTGTTGCGACTTACAAAATGTTTGGGGGGGCTTCACCTTAGAAAACTGAACATCTTCCCCACCTCGGTATAACTATTCAAAACGACCTGCGTGTTCAGCACGTGCAGGGAAAGCCACAACTTTTACTTTTTAGGCGGCTTTTATCACGTGCTGCTCTTACTCAAGAGAGGCTCTACTCTACTTACTCTTGTTGTTCGCCCACAACCTGGATTATGCTCCTGCACCTGGGATTCCTACACTGTTAAAAAGTTCAACGGCAGGCTGCACGTCTCTTACAGACAGTATAGAGATTGCATGCAGTGACCCCAGCTAGTCTTAAGCAGAAGAGAGGCATATCGCTTGTCTTGTCCTATTTATATTTTGATTGCCACACTATCCCAAAACGTGAAAGATGGAGGAGAGGTTCTCCGAGCAGTTGCCCATTGTCCCCTCAGCCAGCTCTTGACGTCATATTCATTATTCCCTAGGACTATAAGCACTGGACTGAGATGTCAATAAATTGTTGTAAATAGACCAGTCGGGCATCCTTTTTCTAACGAACTTTCCTCCCTACTTACTGTCAACCCCGCTGCCGGACTCCATGTTGACCCCGTCGTGCTTTCGTCCACTTCAACTAGGTCTGATCTCTGTGCGCTGATTATCTCTTATGTTCGTTGCGTATCTCGAAGTCCCGAGATATTGGCCTTCTGTTTCCCCAGTCGGCTTCGAATGCCAGAATTTGTGGAGCCACGTGATATCGCACTCTGTTAGAATCCCGAGTGCTGGCATATTTCGTGATATATGACTAATATGCGATGAAAGTTTACACTCCCTCTACTCTTCCACGTTAATCCGCTCTTCTTCTCTTCTTCACTCGATTTCCTGTTTCTTTCCCTTCCTCTCTCCCTTTCTACTTTTCTCTTCCAAACTTTTGCCGAATGGACAAAAAATCCGCCCACGACGACCAAATATGGGGTGTTCCCGGGCGCCTCACTATGACTCATTCTATACAACACCTTGCAGTTTGCCCTGCTCAGTGCTCCTATTCCTCTTCGCCCCTTTGGATCATATTCTATGGAGTTCCGCAGCCGTACAAACATCCACCATGTACAACATTGCGGCATAGATGCCCGCCTCTCACGCATCACAAGTCTCGCTGGTTGTCACGTTTACCCCCTGGGAACCATTTGTTTTACCAAGCATTATCCATTATTTTCAACCTATACTCGATCGGTGTTTTTTTTTTCTCAGTAAACCAGACCTAACAGCTTTCCATGCTTACCCCAGGATTAACAATAGTGGATATACACCGTGAAACCATAAAACAAAAATACCGTGAACACCATCACGGGGTGTCTCGGACCGGACAATTTCCACTGTCACTACAAACAGTGGATAATCGTCAGGTGGTCTGTATGCAACTCAAAACGACCATGGTAACCTGAACTATTGGAACTCGTACCTTGGACTGAGCCCAATGTAAAGCCCAACCCCTATAACACACAGAAACCCGCAATTTGAGATGCACCCATTCCTTTCCGCCCATTGGTTTCATTACATTATTCATAGTTTCTTTTTTTCCAAATGAATGACGCCTCTCCCGTCTTCCGTCTTGACTGGTGACGGGCACATGGTTTTTTAAATGGGAGAGACGTTCTTCCCGGCGTCAAATTATTTCTGGTTTTTGTGAGATTGCAGGAATAAAACGATGGGCGAATTTCATACCTAAATTCCTTCGGGAGCCCATGGCGATTTCTTCGAGGAAGGGAAACGTACTTGGTACTCGGTGTGGTTGCCTCAGGAAGTTTTCAAACTGAGGTACAACGTGGCCGGATATAAAAAAAATAGGGCACGGTCAATTTCCGTAGAAGTGCTGCACTGAGGTTATGCCAACAATATCCCTCCCTTCCCCGCCCCTCCTTGGCGACTTGCTAATCATGATGAATATCGAACCGTTACGAATTCCACCTCTTGTCTTCAGTGGCGTACCCACCGGGCCAACCGGACCGGGGAGGGGGGTGGGAAGGGGGGAGTTGGGGTCATCACCCCCCCCCAGTGACCCAAGTGGCAATAAACTTTTGAACACAAACTGATTCTTTTTTTGCAGTTCATATAAGGTTTGCAGTAGCTGTTTTAGCAAATATGACAAGCAGCATGTGTCTATGGCCCATAAATGTCCTTATTTGGTTCTCCCAATAGGAGGGTGAGGGCGCACCTTGCTTTGGGTTCCGACTCCACCCCCCTCCCCCCCCCCCCCCTCGAAGCGCCTGTCTTGCTTTACTCAAGGATATCGAACATTTGCCTAATATGAATATCCGAACCTTTTTGTCGATAATGAATTACGAACCTTTTTTTCTATTATGAATTATCGGACCTTTTTTTCCTATTAAGGAATATCGCAACTTTTTTCCTATTATGAATAGCGAAACCTTTTTTTTCTATTATGGATATCGAACCTTTTTTTCTATTATGCATATCGAACCTTTGTTTCCATTATGAATAATCTAACCTTTTTCTATATGAATATCGAACCTTTCCTAATATTCTGAATTACGAACCTTTTGCTTCATTATGAATACCGAACCCTTTTTGCCATTACCTAAAACGAACCTTATGACACTGGCACCTTTTTGCTCATATGAATAACTAACTTATGAATAACGAACCTTATGAATAATGACCCTTAACAATGACCCTTATAATTAGAAACCTTAAAATGAATCTCCGGCTATCACGTTATACTGTTAGGGTATACTATACTCCATCCCCAGGATCGATAACATGGTCTGTTGTAATGATCTCACTGTTTTGAATCGCTGTGCTGGCCACTATTCTCCCAAAGGTGTAGCAGCTGATTACCATAGGTTTTCACTCCTTGGGTTAAAATCCTACTCTTACCACCCCATTTCTGGCCTAGCTTACAACAATTGCCAGTGCAGGCATGGCAATTGTTTGTTTTAGGAAAAAAGTGCGACCTTATAAAAACCCCCAAAACCACCACCCTCTCCGCAAATCTTCCACAACATAGGTTAGTTCTGTCTGACGACTGTTTCGGTACATTGTAAAACTGGGAAATAACCCGCTATTGCAACAACCACTTGACTACATGACTTATGGCAGAGGTAATTACACCAGAAAGCAAAAAGGCTAAGGTGACATCCTTGACAGGGCTTTATGACTTTAGACCTACCCCAAAATGACTGGGATTATTTATCCTTATGAAGAACCCACATATGAGCTTTCATCCATCGGTGACAGTCCGATGTTCATAAGGGTTTTTATTCATAAGGTCCCCGTTGGGTCATAAGGCACTTTTTATTCATAAGGCCTTTTATTCATAGGCCTTTTGTTCATAAGGTCCGTTATCATAATGGCCGAAAGGTTCTTTATATTATTCCCCCTTTCCTAAGTCCGATATTCATAATCACAACAAAGGTCTGGATATTCATAAGGGTATAAAAACGGTCCCCCCCCGCAATTCATAATAGTGGAAAGTGTCCTTATTCATCTAGGAGAAAGGTCCGTTATTCATAGGAAAAAGGGTCCGTTATTCATAAATGAGAGAAAAGGTCCGAATTCATAATGGAACAAAAGTCCGAGGTATTCATAAACAGAAACAAGGTCCCGTTTTCAATAATAGGGAAAAGGGTCCGAATATTCATAATCGGGAAAAAGGTCCATTATTCATGATAAGAAACACAAACACCGGTCGTGGATCTGTCAGGGATCGAGTGACCAAAAAGGTTGCTGCAGTTTTATGGTTTGCATCCTTGCCGGACCCCGCATAGGTAGAACAATCTGTTTGGCAAGTATATCACTGAAAAGAAACACATTATGAATAACGGACCTCTTTTGCTATTATGAATAACGGACCTCTTTTGCTATTATAACGGACCCTTTTCACTATTATGAATAACGGACCTCTTTTGCTATTATGAATAACGGACCTCTTTTGCTATTATGAATAACGGTCTCCTTTCGCTTTATCTGAAAGTACGGACCCTTCGCCATTATGGAATATCGAGACCGTTTTGACTATTATGAATAATGGACTTGTGCCTCGGTTATGGAATAACAGACCTTTTTGACAATTATGAAAAACGGGCCTTTTCAGTCATCATGAATATAGGACCTTATGAACAAAGACCCCCTTTTTATTATGAAAATCGGACCTTTTTGGTCATTAGTGAATAACGCACCCTTGTGCCGAAAATTTGCACGTTATGAATAACGGGCCTTATGAACAAAAGCCTAGAAGAAAAGGCCTTATGAACATCGGGCGGTCCTGTTCCCATCCACCAGGGGGGTCAAGTCATCATGTTCACAAGCGGAAATGGACTAAATATCAAGTTCCCACAATTTCCCTATAACTATGGGGTATACAATATAAAAAACAATAGGGTTCTTGCTACTACCATGAAAAAGCTACATACAAATTCAGCCGATGGACCAAGCATTTGGAACTTTCAGACATGGATTCTGTTGCCTTTCATAACTTTGACCAGAGCCCCAAACAATAGGGATCAATACCAATCATACCAATATGGCTTGATCATTAAGGCAGGGTTGAAGTTACGTTTGGATAAGCCTGCCATCACCATTGCATACACACACACAGCATATGCACACATACTGACCTGCACTACATTGGACTCCTCTGACTTTGTCAAGGAAACAAAAGAGGACTCATTATTGTTCAACTTGAAGATGCTGTTTACCACAGCTGTGGTATTGTCCCGTGAGATTGATCTTACCAATACTGTCGGGTAAACCCCAAATGTAGTATTGGATCATGGCACTGTCATTAGTTATATACTAGATAACAAGAAACGCAAGAACGCGTAGTGATCTTGCCTTTTTTCCCTGACAGTTCCCCTTACCAACTATATCAAACCCTGCAAGATGTGTGGTGCCAACTCAAACTACAATTGACAACAAAAACGATCACTGCAATAGTACAAGCGCATGAGAGCGAGATACCTGGTGCTTTTGACCAAGGTCCAAAAGTAATCTGAGGCAATTGAAGTGAAATTACTGAAAATGAACCTGTAAGTACGTATATCTTGAAGAGTGAAGGTTGGTAAAGTCACGAGTCAGAACCAGGAGGGCCAATGTTTTCCATTCAGTGTGGGAAGCCCCAGCGATCGTAACTCTGAGTCGGCACAGATGCAGGCAAGAAGGGGATAAATGAGAGACCACTTTCGCGAAATAATCATCATAAGTGACTGGTGTGGTCAAGCAAATAGATTAATGAAGAGTGCAGTTCTTGGAATCGACGACCCACATCATTTACAAATGTGAACAACAATCTCTCTTGTAGGGGTATAGTGTGGGGAAAGAGAAAGTGATACGGGCCTATATATTGTCAATTGAAATCCCTCCACTACCATGAACAAAGCGAGTCATTGTAGGTACATTCAGTGTCCAATAGCATTGGTGTCTCACATGTTGGTCATTTGTAAGTATTTCATTAATGCACTAATGTGACTAAGGGGCAAGTCATTGTCAGTCAGTCGTTTCAATTTGTATGTCAGTAGTCTGTGGTCTTTAAAGTGACTGGGGTTGTATCCAATTTATATTATTTTTCAGGCACAAGTGTTGAGGGGTGAATCATTTGTTGACCCACCTAAGTGCAATGACTCACTTGTCTGGGGTACAAGGGGTGGGTTGAAATGACAAGTGCATAACTGTTCCGAATACTTGTATCAATAGCCATTTTACCAGGCCTCAAATGTCTTATTGCTATTTTTTGTGTCAAACTTTTCACAAGTTTTCAAATCACATATCTCTCCTAAATTGGTGGGGTGGGGAATGTCTCTCTATATGGCCCACCCACATAACAAATATATCTGGATGCACGAATAATAATACAAATAAGATTAATAGAAAAGACATGATCTTTGTAATTTTCTAGATATATAGCCATGTTGAGACATTTCTGAATTATGTGGGCTCAGTTAATGTTTGATCCGTATGACTTCCTGCCAATTGTTTAACATGTTTATCCCTGCAATCACCTTTTCCCAAAATAGTCCATCATGCGACAGTCAACACAGCTAGCATGAGGCACCTGGGAAGAAGAGAGATACTTTATAGAATCAAACCCCTGCCCATTTCTGCCTGCGGGTACAGGGTAATGCCTCACTTTTGCTTCAATAGCAAAAAATGCCAAAAATGTTGCGCCCTTCCCCACTTTAGAAGACTTCCTTGACCCGTGCTGTCTTCTTCCTCCCCAAATCACACTACCCTCTTAATGCTTCTACACACACCACAGTTAATCCCCTCATTCGGGCTTGTCTATGAATCACAGGGATTATAATACCCAATGGTAAGTCCTGCCTGTCAAGTAATTCAAAACATGGAAGTGTGCTTTTCGCTAGATTCCCATAGGGAAGTGTGTAAACAATCGATAATCAGTAGACCGATTGCACACAGAGAATAATTGGATTACCCACTCTCAATCCTCTGAGCTATTGCCAGTACCAGGTACCATTTCTACACTGAATTGTATGCAGGAAGTCTAAGTTTATATAGTTTGTTTACTTCTCACTTCTTTGCAGTCTCACACACACAGCTTGAGAAATTAAATGTTGACCAGTCAAAACTGAAGGCTAATTCTAGTATACACACACAATGCAGAACAGTGGTTGAAGAGGATAATGGATGGGACTAATAGTGATTCTAATATGAATTCCGCCGAACATTTCCTTGGTGTTGATTTTGCTGTAATAACTAGTTAAATGGGAAATTTGAAGATCATATCACCGTTTTCAATTTTTAATGTAAAAACAAACTTGGCATTCTCCCCTCGAGTAATATAATATACGCCTATGGAAAAAAAATGCCAGTTTGTTATGGTACTGGTGCTAGTCCAACATTCAGACATATCAGGAAGAATAATATAAAATACAATTGAGAATTGTACTGTCTTCACTGGGGGGCATACTGTATTGGGGAAGGGGAGAGGGGATGGGGGAGTTGAAGAAACCCAGATTTTATGAAGAGGGCAACACCAACCTTTGGTGGTCGAAACATACCAAAATGAGGGAGGTTATACGCAAGAAGAGGCGTTTATGCTTGTGCAATTATGGGACATTTGTCTATTAATGCAGTGATGCAGGCTTCATATAGGGCTAATTTTTTAATTTTTCATACGTGCCTATGAAACCTGGGAGGCGGGGGGGGGGGTGGGTGAGTTGCAGACCAAAAATTGCCAACCCCCACACGTAGCAACACCCCTACTAATCAGGGGGTACATATAGACTGGTCACTGTGCTAGTCCAATATTCACACATATCAGGATGATAATAAAATGAAAATTCAAGAATTTGTACTGTCTTGTCTGGGGAAATATTTGGTGCTGCTCCAATACTCAACATATCAGGAATAACAATAAAATTTGACAATTCAAGAATTTACTTCTACACTGGGGGAAATATTTGTTTGGTTGGTTATATGGCTTGTTCTCACTCTGTACAATGATCGTTGCAGTTGCCGAGTGCAGAGATATAAGGATTGTCTATGGTGACCTGGAATGGACCTTGACCTGATACCAAAAACAATAGGGTTAAATCTTCATAATGTGTACAATCCACACACTGAATTTGAACTTAATATCTATTGCATTCATTAGATATCATGCTGACGAGCAGAGGTCAAACCTGCCAAATTTTATCCCCATTGTCAGTGTTTTGTTGTCTGACCGTCCACATTCATGAGGTAGGCTGTGAAAGAGATGTAGTATGGTAAGTGTCATTGACTTTTTTGTTTGTCTTAACAAGACGCTTCCGGCCAACACAAAAAAAGCATGCAAATCACCAGGTCAAAAGGTCAAATGAGGTCAAAAGGTCAAATGAGGTCAAAGTCGGTCACCAGATGTATTTCACCCAGACGAACGAAACTTTCTATTACGACAGTCCTCCAAAATGTTTCGTTGCCGAGATATATGACGATTTTAGCTGTCTGACCTCATACCAACATTCATTGGATAGGCTTGTGATATGAGTATTGTAGTAATAGGTAGTTGTCATTGAACTTTTGTTTGTCTTAACAAGACGCTTCCGGCCAACACAAAAAAAGCATGCAAAATCACTAGGTCAAAAGGTCAAATGAGGTCAAAAGGTCAAATGAGGTCAAAGTCGGTCACCAGATGTATTTCACCCAGACGAACGAAACTTTCTATTACGACAGTCCTCCAAAATGTTTCGTTACAGAGATATATGACGATTTTCTGTGGTGACCTCGAATGACCTTGACCTGACACCAAAAACAATAGGGTTCATCCTCACCATACATGCTACCCACATACCCAATTTGAACTCGATAGATACTCACGTTCGTCAGATATCGTGCTGACAAGCTTTTTGAACTTTGCCTCCTCGTGACCTTGAATGAACTTGAACGGGCACCCAGAACAATAGGGGTCATCCTCCCCCATATGTGCAACCCACATACGTATTTTGAACTTGATACCGTTTGCATCGTTAGATATCGTGCTGACAGGGGGTGTCACACACACACACACACACACACACACACACACAGACACACACACACACACATACGCACGGTTGATGCTGCCATAGATTCTGTTGACTCGGCCAAGGAATCAAAAAGTAAGCACACACTGCGTTTGGTGAGCCCCCCATTCTTAACAATGAAGTTTGTGGCTGAAATACAGTGTGGCTGCCATCACAACAGGTGAATATGTATTCTCCATATTCCGACAGCTCCCTCTATTTTGAAAGTTTTCTAATTTGAAGGAATATGAAGGTTTGTATTTAGGACAGTTCAGACCAGTTGCAAGATCCATAGAGAATTTGTGACAAGTCAGTATAACAAAATCTTAGCAATAAGTGCCTAACAGGTAAGTGAGATGATAATGATATTTGGTCAAAGGTCATAGGGGGTTAACAGGCTGTTTGTTTGCACGAAACAGGATGCACACAATCTTTTCAAGATGTCCTGAGGGGAGACACACATCCCACCAGCACATAACTCAACTTCTGCTAGAAAATATGTTTCGAGACAATTAGTCACAGATGTGTTGCAGTCTCTTCAGATGGCAGTTTAATACTGTCCTGTCTGTGAGTGCGTATTTACATAAAAAGCTGGGATATAGTTGCCAATTAATATTGAAAAATGCTACATTCTGATAATATACGCGCATTCGACAACCAAATATCTTGATTAAGAATTTTTTTTATATATTGTTTAAAGGACAACTGCAATATAATCATAAGAAGGCTAATATTAATAGCTGGAGAAAAACTGAATGTATTAGTCTAACCGGAAGTTCATACAACTTCAGTTACGGAGTTACAGTCCCTTTGAAGTGTGTACATATGATTGTTGCAAGATCAAAAAGGACCCATCATGCAATAATATTTGATGTCATACTTGCACAACCCTGCAAAAAAATCTTGTAACTTTTCTATCAAAATTCCAGATTATCATCACTTTGTAAAGCATTTAGTATTTGGGAGAGGATTGCTGTATTGGGTTGGTAGGTGGTGATGGTTACTTTGGTGATGTGAGGAGAGAGAAGACAACAAAAGGTCCTCTGCTTAATGTTGACTTTTCAACAAAATGAAACGATGAAATAAGATATACTTCCTGGGTTTAAGTCGAGATGGTGACGTATGGGTCCCAATTGTATCGCCATAATGGGCAAACTTTGAAGGTCAATAACTCACATAGGAAACATTGTATTTAAATGGAGTTTGGACTTATATATAGTTTTCCATTCTCTGATGAAACCATCTGTCAGTCTGTTGTATCCAAGCCTGCAGTTGTTTTTTATAGTAGACAGCCTTTTAATCCCCCTCATGTCTGGAATGATTCACCGCTTGGGCTGAAGAAAGAACTATGCCAAGATGTTTGCACATTTGAACTGCTTGTTTCAGAATCTGACGTGTGTTTCAGTATCTGACACGAGGCCCTGATCAGACAAGGTTTTGTTATTTGTACTCCTCATACAAGCAACGGAATGTAGCATGCAGCGAGTTTGTTTTTTAAACTGGTTTATGACCGCGGCACTGTCTGCCTGTACAGGCACGGGTTAGCTATTACGACTTATGCGTCCCTCGGGCTATCAAAATTATAATTTATTTCAGTCTATGGTACTGCAACCAAGCTCGTTTAGACAAGTAGGTCCGATTTATTTAAACTGTTGCAGGCGAGTAAAGAATATGAATAGGAACCTCATTTTAGCTTGGCCAGGGACCGCAGATTAAGTTGTTAGACAGATGGTGGGAATGCTCGGGATTATTAATAGATTATATCATCCAACTATAGCTTCATTGGGGGTCTACACATCTTTGAATTTGTAACACCTAGCCAAACACTCATTTGAAGAAGCATCACTATCTCTCAACATCTAACAAAATATGGACGGAGAGCTGTTCGATGCCAAGATGGAAAAGCCCTACATGGCATATCAAAATTAATGTTGTATTGAGATTTAGGCACAATGCAGATGACGCACAACCACCATTGAAAATTGGGGGGTCCGAAACCACTCCAATTCACCGAAACTCACTGGTTGTGAATCTGGAACTACGGAACTTACCCCATATGAACTTTTGCACCCCACCCGCGCCCATTGAACATCTGGCAACTTTTTAAAGTAGTCCGGGTTGGCAACCCTATCATTCCGTATTATTTTGCCAGTGAACTAATAGGGATCCTCCTTTCTCAAGCTTTGTGGCAAACTTTGTAGATAGATATGCGGAAGTACTGAGTGAACAGCCTCCCTGGGAGAGGTTGTTTGGTCTTCTAAGATTGTGAAGCCTCAAGGACAGGCTGTTTGCTTCCCAAGAAATGTGGAGTGCATCTTCAGGTTTTGTTTCTCTCTTTTGGGTTGAGTGGTATTAGCGGTCCTTTAGGATTCTTCCTTCCACTCCCTTCTACGAAACTAAACTACACTAGGTTAGCTTTTTGTGTGTGTTCAAAAAGCGGTATGTATGGAAGGCCCTAAGAAAGTTTAAGAGGTCAAACCCCCCAGTGTTGACCCCTCAGTGATCCCCCCCCAAAAAAAAAAGTATATAATAACATGGGTGATGTATATATTAAATTTAATCTATATATAGAATTGTCCCGAGACAATTTTTTCACAATGGCATCATGCAATCCCGGCTGTCACAGTGCTACCACTACAAAGAGAGATCCATTCAACTTCAAATAGTCAAAGACATTCAGCTGTGACTGCAACAAAGGACAATGGAGTTGTTTCAATAGACAAGAGTTCAAATGGCACCTTGATTCTTGGAAAATGTGTCTAGGGAGATCTATATGGGACTGACATCAAAGGATGTAGGCCTACTCTCTCTGAAGGTCAGTAGGACCTAGTTACTGATCTGAGTATGATATTGACTGCAGCAAACACATTTGGGAGCCAGTTGTACAAAAGGGGGCAGCCCTGTATAACCAAAGATACAAATGTTTCAAAACAAAGACTTTGCCCAAGTTTGAATTTTCCCAGCCTCCAGTGCTTTGCCCAAATTAGAACTTCATGTAGAATGAAGCTGCATTTGTGCGTGGGCATAAATCGGGGGGGGGGGGGGGGGGGGGGGGGGGGGGGGGGGGGGTGGGGGGGGGGGGGGGTGGGCAGGAGGCAGGGATCCTGTTTCCATGACAATGTTGAGTTCTGTTGTGGTCTACCTGTTCCTAGGGTCCGATGTTCCCATGGTTCGATGTTCCCCGTTTTCGTATCAGTTGTAATGCACCCAAATTACGAGGGTCAATGTTCCGAGGTTTGATGTTCCCAGGGTAAGCTGTTCCCCGTTTTCGTATAAGTTTCAATGACACCCAAATTTACGAGGTTTGATGTTCCCGGGGTACGAGTTCCCGAGGTTCGAACATCGGGAACATCAAGATTTCTTACTGTTACCCCATTAGGAGCAACCAATGTTCGTTATTATAGGCATAACCTCCATGGCCGCCCCATTCAGTTTTCCAGTTTGAATGTTATGGGCAGACAGAACATTGCGGTGCTTTTCCAAAGGGAGTAATATCAGGCATACCCCGGGGGGGGGATGTTTGTGGGTCAGAGAACCAACCCCCCCTATGACCCATGTGATTAATAAATTTTTACTACAAGTTGCAGTTCAGTAGAGTCTTTGTAGCTGGCTGTTATTTAGCAAATATGCAGCAGCATGTGTTTAGGGGCCCATAAATTGTACTTATTTGCCAATAGGGAGGGTGGGGATTTATGAGGGCCCTTCCCTTAGGTTCCCCCCCCCGGACAAATATCTCCATAGCGCTGGTCCTTTTAATTAGGTATGGAAAGAATAGTCTATATCAGAACTAATTTTACATTGACAAGAAATTGTAAACAATATGGCACATCAATATCAAATTGCATGGGATAATTTTTCTTTGTGACAACAAGCAAACAATGCTGTCACTTTTCCGCCAGTTGCTTTCAGACAACAATGCCTTTTCATCTAGTTTCAGTCCTTCTTGTATTAAGCAGGCGCTCTATGACGCATGAGCTGCATTTTTAAACTTGTCCAAGTCATTCTCCTCGTCTTCAGTTGGCTATCCAGCTGTTGGTTTCTGGTGTATACGTCAGGTACCGTGCTGATGTCCTCGCTGTTAAGAACACCTTTCTGTTGAAGCTCATACCTATGGAGAAGGAACATACATGGAAATGTTTTACATGCAGTGGCGAATATTTGTCTGGTCTGGCAAAGCATGATTTGGGACTGGAGCAACAAATTATGGCTGAATGAAACTTATAGCAATGCCAAGGGTTGCAACCAGCGTTTGAAATGATGCGGACACTTCTGGTTAGCAATTTGGGGAGGAAGGAGGAATTGTAGGAAACCTGTATGTGGTCTATAGTTATGTGTGCAAACTTAACGCTATGCACTCCCAAAGTGTGTAGCAATTTGTTCATTTGAGGAGCATTGACGATGCTACACTAGCTATTTCGAACACTGGCGCAACAAGTCAAGAAATCATGATTACAGGCAAGGATGTCCAAAATGTCTGTGTGAAAAGTACAAAAATACTAGACTTTACACAGCACATTTTTGTATCCCATTTCACTTTGGGGCAGAACCAATAGAGAATCACAACTAGCCTTGAATTTACCATGATTTTTACTCACTGCACTGTGTCCTTATGAAATCTCTCTACTAATGACCACATTGTGTTACTTTGAACTCACCCACACTCCACAGGGGAAAATAGCTGCCCCCCCTCCCCACCCCACCTCCATCACCTCCCTGGTCCCTGAAGGTCACCATTCACCACTCAATCTCAGTCCATATCATCACCATTATTTCAATCATCATATTCTGTTATCCAAGTTGACATGGGTTGAACTGACACAGATCATCTGTTCTGGGACATCATGACTATAAATTATAACTACCTTCTCCTTCTTTCCCTTGTAAATCTCTTTGGACTATTCTGTCTAGATGTATTCTCTCACTTCAAGCCCATACTATTGATATTGCCTTATCTCAGTTATCTAGTGCCCAATGTTGCAACAGATGTGACCAACAGATTCATCAAATGGAAAGAGAGGAAAATATAGGCCTGGAAGCTTGGCACTACTGGGGCAACTGTGAAGCCACAACCCACAGGGGAATATAAACAGACCATTGTTCAATTAGGCATATGACAGCAGCAATACAAGGCTGTGAAAGTCACAGCTCATAAATGTTGTCATTGGGGACATTGGAGTGTGGGAAAAGCCAACAACTCTGAATTCTGTGGTGTACATTTAATATAAATGACAGGTATCTTGATTTGGAATCTCTGGCAAAATAGCCATAAAGGGGTTTGTAGCATGGAGCATGAATTAATAAAATTTAATTTCAGGAGGTGAGCCTGGGACACCCCCAGTAGCAGGGCCAAATGGGGGTGGGGGTAAGAGGGGTATGTTCCCCTGCATAAAACCTGATGCTCCCAAATGAGGTTTGGGATTTTAGAAATATTTTCTGTAGTCAGTGTACTATGTGACCTTTCATATGATTCAATTTGTGGGACAAAGAAAGGCATTAGTTATGTCCTAAATTTTGCTCAAATGACAGAAAAGGGGTGAACAAAAATTCACCATTTTCTTAGAAACAACCTGCCCCCCATGCCCCTCCCATGTGTACGTATGCATGCATCCCAGTCAGTGGTGCACCTTTCATGGGAGGAGAGGGAAAGAGGAGGGTGAGAGCAGGGCCACAGTAAAAAGGGCGCACTACTTCCTATCGAATTAAGTTATCCCCAGGTCCAGACCCAACCCCTGATACCCTAACCCCAACCCCCTTCACCAAAACAGTACTGGTGGTCCCAGAGCAGAGAGTGGTGCATCCGGGTGCTGAAGTGAAGGCATTTGAGCCTCTCAATGTCATTGGAACTCCATCGTCAACATAGTGATCTATGCAAACAATTGCAAGGCATTCCATGTGTTGCTTTAAGATTTTGGTATTGAATTAACATAAACAGCCTACTAATCAGTGACCAATTTCAAATTTGTACAGACTGATTATTGACAATGTCTCCTAAACTGAGGAGTAGAAGTTGTGTGGAAAAGTGACTAAAATTGCCTAAATTATGCAAATAAGACATAATATCAACTTCATTGACTCATTTTCTCACTTCAAACATCTCGGACCAATGGTGGACCAAACCTAATAAATTTTATGGGAATCCAACAGACTGGAACATTTGCATGAATGGAAGAATTTATACACATGCATAACCCCTAATGACTCGAGTCAATGTTAACATTTTGGGGGGACTAGAGGTAGACCATGGCCATCAAGCTTCGTGAAAATTGAACAAACTTTGAATAGAATAATCCATGCAAAATAGACTCACTGATGACCTCCAATGTCTACCATTCCCACCAGGTTTCATGAGAATCCAACTTCAAGATTTCGCATGAATTATGCAAATCTATAGACACATTGAATGACCTCCATTGAGCGCAAACCTTTGTTAAAAAGTTTTGGGACTGAAGGTAGAGTATATTCACCGAGTTTTGGTTTAAAATTGATGAAGAAGACTTAATTGGCATTGTTCACACTAAAAATTGAATCATTTGTCTCTTAATCTACACCTACGTGCAAAACCAAGTCACCATAGCACCTATGGTTCATCCGTAATCTTGCTACCGAGCCTCCTAAACAATAAATTACATAAAATAGGTCAATCACCCTACTTAATTAGTGACTTTGGACCCAAACCTGACCAATATTGTGTTCACCCAACCCCAATACTACATATAAAATTTCATCAAAATCGGTCTTCCATTTCGGGGAAATCCTACTAATGAGAAAATGGGACACACATACACACATACAAACATACATACACACACAATGAACACACATACACACACTCGACAAGTGATCGCTAAGTCTCTTCCTGAACTTTGTTCAGGTGGGACAAAAACAGGAGTCATTGTTCATCAGATGTTAGACAGATTTGGAGGCCTAAAATGGTTGCATCATTCTGGACAAGGCATTCTCTTCCATGTATTCATAGACCTAACAGTTTCATGGTCAGACCACAGTCCTCAAACTGGATGAAGGGTCACTCAAAAAAGAATCCTTATGATTCATGGGAACTGCCTGGATGATGACATATTCGCACCAGCTAATAGCCATAGCAATTCAACCCATCCAGACAACATGTCTCTACTAAGAGGCCAAACTAGGCCATGAACTGTATCTATCTTGAATTGGAGGTTCACTACATAATTTATATCAAGTCAAATGATCTGTGGTCAAGTCAAGGTGGGCCCACTTGTAAAGTGGTAATCCCCTTCACTGAAAAGTCAGCTGGTGCTAAATCAGCGTTGCCACTCTGGAGTTTTTGTCACACGTTTACCCTAATCTATTGTGGATTACCAAAATTATATTACTTAGACTCAAATACACCGCACTTTCTTCCTTGTTCGATGGGGTACACAGCTTGAGTGACCATTATCCTGGCGGAGGGTCTAACAGGAGGGGGTTCTCCTCCACTGTAGAAAATCCTAGCTCCTGACAAGGGCTGAGATGCAAAATGGAGCCCTATGTGACCAATTCCAAGCCATTTCACTGTATCGTCTTGCTCATCCTTTTTCACTTTTCATGAAGCCCAATAGAGGAGGGGGGGGGGGGGATGTGCCTGTCGTTTCCCCATGAATCTGCCCCTGTGTAGTGTGCTGATAACATTTGTTAGGGGTTGAATGATGGCTAGGGAAAAGGTGGGGGTGGGGGTGGAGGATAGGGCTGAGGCACTCTGAGAACGTGATTTCATGATGCAGGAGTGCGTAGAAGAGGAATGACCCCTGACCCACCCCCCTCATAAGCTCACAGACCGGACAAGAGCTACAACAACCTACCAGCACAAACTTCAGGAATTTCCCCCCATGAGATGAATTGGTTGACGTTCAAAGTGGTGACAGTTAATAAATAGGCCGTAATGATGGAGCTTTGCAGAGAATCTGTTCTACCCCAAGCTGTTTAGTGGTGAGCATGCACACTTACAACCGTAAAAAGGCTGGTAGACTTGATTCTAAAGGCGCTTTCACACCGGCGCGCAACGCGATAAAAAAGTTGAAAAACAATAGATTCGTTAGGCCCTTTCACACCGCTGAGCGATAGAAACATCGCCCGCCGGTGTGAAAGGTCTTGCCACCTTTGTATAGCGTGCGTCGCGCACGGTGTGGGTTGTGAAAGCCGCCTTAATAGGCAACAAAACTGTGAAAACAGCACATACAATAACCAAACTGTAAAAGCAATGTGAATGTGATAATTCAACAGATGAACATAAAAAAACGATCTATAATGACCATACTTCAAAACGATTAGTACCTACTAACTAGGTTACAATTGAAAGACTTATTCAAACGGTTACCAAACCTGACAAATATAATCTATCAGAAATATACTCCCTATGACCATCTACAAATTTTGGGATGTGTTCTCAAAATTGTTGTCTCATCCATTGTTGGCAAACCACTAAGAAACGTAAATTACAACTAATGAGCCCTTTATCATCATCCATCATAGTAGTTATGTTGCATCTGCATACCAACCCTTGCCCAAAACCTCCTCCCCCAAAAACAAATACAACTTTCAGTACATTTAAATCAATCTAAAGACACATCTATTTAATGTTGCATTTAAGGACTGATGGTTTCACATTTGTATTGTTTCCCTTCTGTAGCGCCTTTGTCTGTAGATATTGTGCGCGTTACAAATGCAATTTATTATTTATTACTATTTATTAAATATTATGAAATCCACTATGGGCTGACTTGATTGGTGAGATTTTTTTTTTTTTCTGAAACTTTTTAAAGTGGTCACACAACTACTGCAGTTGATACTTTTCAGGCAGCCCCACTTACCATGTCAGTCATCCATACAATTAGATCCTCCATAACTCATTGAGGTCAATGCTACTGACATATTTAGGATACATAAAAGTGATAGACTGGTCACCCACAAGTGGAATCACCCCAGACATGGTGATTAGATAGTGTGAAGGCTGAACCTAATAAATCATTCAGCATATTTAGGGCCAGTTGTCTCCCCCCCTCCCATATTCTAAATGATCCATGGGGATTATAAGTAAACCAAGAAAGTCTCCATTCATGGAAAATGGACCAGAGGTCTGGACATTAGAATGGTGCCATTGTGTGAGTAGTGGTTTGGGCGCCGACTTTCAGGAGACTGGATCTTTCCCGAGTTCCTATATTCACAGCAAACGGGGTTGCCTCCCCGCAGGGGCAGATTAGCTCAGTTGGTAGATCTCCAAACTACTAAGCAATTGATTCCACGCACAAAGCCTATTAGCGGCAAATGCAGGCTTGAATACAACAATATATCATGCAGAATGAAAACTGTATTCATATTCCATGGGTCCAACCCCCATTTCAATACGATGTTTCCTATATGGAGTTATTGGACCTCGAAGTTTGGTCCATTAGGCACAGAAATTGGGGAGAATCCAAATTGCACAATAACGCATGACAGCACACTTGGACAATCCGGGAATTTATGTCATGTATCTCATTGTTTCATTTTGTTGAATAAGTCAACATTTAGCAACAAGTCTGTTTGAGACTTTCTCCCATCAACAAGTATCAATCAACACTACCAACCCACTTTGGCAATCCTCTTCCATAGACTAAAATGTTTTCGAAATGAAAAATAATGTGTAAATTTCAATGAGAAGAAACCAAAGAGTGTTTGCAGGGCTGTGAAAGTATGACATCATTATTATTGCATGATGGGATGCTTTTCGATCTTGCACAATACACATGCACAAACTTCAAAGGACTGTAACTCCATAACGGAAAGTCATATGAACTATGGGTTTGGACTAACGCATTCCATTTTTCTTCAGCTAATATTAGCCTCTTATAATTCATCATGCAGTTATCTTTTAAAAGCCTGAGGATTTTTCCGCATTGCTGTTGGACAGGGTATGTTGGACAGGGTACCCCTCAACTGTGGGGTGGGGGTAATCACGCGCAGACGGCAACTTACAAATTGCCTACCCCTCGTTTGTCCCTGCCCAATCCCTTGTGCTGAGTGCCCAGCGAGAAGCAACAGGTTCCATTTTCAAGCTTGGGTATGACACGAACGGGAACCGACCTGGAATCGAACCCCGGTCTTCCCGGGTGGAGGCCAACGCTCTACCAATTGTTGCCAACCACTCAGTTCGACATAGAAGCAACCTATTGGCTTTTATTTCATACACAAACACAATGACTATGTTGTTGAGGGAATATATAGTGAGATCCCTAAATATTCTGACTAATCCCCAACCCTTACTAGGGAGGAAAACTTAATTCAATGAAGTAACAGTACCTTGAGAAGACAAACAGCTGGATCATTCTAGCTGCAAGCTAGAATTTTCCATTGCAACCAGTTTATGATGTGTGAATAATAATCAGTAGACCTCATCAAGGCAATCATTTATTTGGATTTTTACAACCTCCCCCCCCCCCTCCCAACTTATGGAGCCTTCTAGCATGGGACAAAGAATGGGAGAGAGAGTCAAGCCTGGTGGGGATTAGTCTGACACCTTCAAGTTGCCTGCCAGCCCAGCCTGGTAGGCCTACACAGGAAGTTTTACATTTACTGGGTGTGAATTTTAGTTGATCACTCAATAGAGTGGTACCACAAAAGGGGGTTATTGTTGTTCATCTGGTACCAGTGTACATGTTGAGGAAGAAGTGATGCAATGTCAATGGGGGATGGTTGTAATACACAGAACCACATTAGAATTAAAGCTTAGGGGAAAGGAGAAAAAAAGTAGAGAGAGACAGTGGAAGGTGAGAGCACCGTGCCTATGGGGTCTCGGACCCCCAACCTTCATAGACACCTATATACATAATGTCCTTTTCACACAAAATAACAAAACAATGCATAAGCAGCCTAATAGATACTTGCCACTTATCCCAATATTGCAGGTCCCAGAGATGCACATCACTGCAATCATTTTGAGAGGCCAGTACATTTTAAATGGGAGGGAAATTATTACTGGGAAAAGGGCAATGGTCTACAACAATGTTTCTCTCCCCCCTCCCCACCCTATCATAATAATCTACACCAACCCCCCATTCCCGTCCCAGTCCCCACAAGACAGCCATGGCCTTACACTTGTGCACGCTATTGTACTGGGGGAGGAACTTACCGTAGTGTAACTCATGCACTTAGCAGGGTGGGGTTGGTGCATGTTCCCCCAAATTCTCTTGGGCTTAAATTTCATTGTTTAAAAGAAAATTAAAAACATGATATGTCAGTATGTTGAGAGCCACACATACCTGGATTTAGTCCACCATTTGGCATTGCAGTCGTTCCAGATACCTAAAGAAATTTAAAAGGAAAGGGGGACACGCTCCTCTTCTTAGGCCCCTTGGACTAACTCATGTGAAGTCTTCCCCCCCCCCTCCTCCTCCAAAAAATTCAACTTCGGGCTGCTGCCCCGCCCTGGCATAACTCTGAATAGCAAAAATCTTCATTCAACTTAATCTCTTCTGTTCTGACTTTCTTTTCCTCAAATGTACCTGTGGCGTGGAGAGCTTCCTCATTGAGGGTAATTCATACAGACTTTGAAAGCCTGAAATGGTCAAGGTGCCAGGCCATGACCCCTGTTGAATCATCTCTCTTGATAAAGGTATCACTGGGGAGCTATTAGCCTCTACCGTGACATAGTAAAATTTATAAACACCCTCTATGTTGGTTGTTGATGACCTATTAACACCTGTCAAGGAGTAATCCCTCCCTGTGAGACCACGTGATGTAATACCCCCCACACCCAACACACATGATGAATAATAGCAAACAACAACAATCCCATTCCCCACTAAGTTGTAAGCCAAATACAGCCAGTTATTCAATACTCTCAGACCATAAGGCCAAGTAAAAATGAAAACATGTTTAGCTTCCTGTTTTTCGACAATGAGGAGGAGGCGGCACTTTTTTGGGGGCGACCCGACCATTGCTTATCAAGATGTTTATATACCAGATGAATTGTCCACATGTAGCTCGACTAATACTTAATACCATTCTAACCCAGAAATTTGCATGATAACCATTTCTTGGTAAAATGCAACATGAGAAATACCAGACATAGACAGGTTTGAAAAGAGGAAAAGAAGCGGGTCGAAGCAGGGTTTTGTCATTTGACATTTCTCAGAGGAGGCCGCCTTCTTTATTCCTTTTCATTTTATAGTTCACAGGGTCTACTAACCTAAAACATGCTTCAAATTGTTCCTTTGTCAAGAGCACACTGATGCCATGGAGTTAGACTTTCCAAAAATATTCTTTCAAAAAAAAAGTTATGGCATGAGAATGAAAAAAAAAAAAGAAATTTTCAGAATCCCCCAAAAAGGAGTCGGGCGGGGAACGCTACATATGAAATTATTTTATTTTGCCTAATAGACATGGGTGGCTGTATACCAATGAACATTAGGAGGGCCAATGAAAAGTAAAGATTGAAGTAGCAATGTACTTCAATTCTTTTGGTCATTTGTCACCTGTACTGATCCTGAGTCAAAAGTTTACTGTAATCAATACTCCTCAGAGAGCTAGAGGTTGGGCAGGGTGTAACCAGAGTTACTCTGGTTATACGGGGGGGGGGGGGGGGGTATACAGGGGGGGGGGGGGGGAATGACTGCTGTCCTGAGGGATTGGTCTTGGATTTTTGCACAACATATTCTTCAGGACCATTGATAGAGTTCTTGCCTGTTGCACCCCCCTTCCCTCTCACCCCCTTCCCTCTCACCCCCTTCCCACTCACCCCCTTCCCCCCCCCTCACCTGTTCCCTCTGCGTACACTACGATGGAGTGAGGGAAATGACATCCTTGACCTATATCAGAAGATCTTTCAGTCAGTCAAATGGAAGGGGATTTCTCATCCAACTTTGACAGAAGCAAAATTAAACTTCGGATTGAGATGTAAATTGGCAAACCAAAGTCTGTGAATAGCAGTCAAATTTATTTGAAATTGAAGGGGTATGATTTGAACCCATTATAAATTGTAGAGAAAACATATAGCGGGGAAGGGGATGTGGGGGTGGGGCACTGAAAGAGTCCCTAGGTTCGGAATCTTAGGGTCACTCTGAAACATAAATGCCAAAGTTATGCAGATACTGTAGCATTTTACAATTCTACAGCTTAGTGGGGGTGGGGTTAGGAGGGCATAACACATGTCAAACCTGACTGATGGTGAGGAGCAGACATTAAAGGCAAAGTCCAGCCAAATTAATACTCATTTGGTGTTATAATGTGTAGAGAGAATGAAAATCATTCAAATATCACTTTGTTCCAGGTTTATAGCATGTGCGGTTGAGAAGATATGGCTTCCTCAAATTTCATATCATTTGTTGATTTTGGCAACCTTTCTATGATGTCATATCTGTCAATTATAAGGGGAAAGTCAAGACATATATTTCACAGAGTTTTCTTCAAAATTGGTAGATATGACATCATCAAGTCTTGCCAATTTTGCAAAATTGTCAACACAGCAGTGATAAATTAATCATCTTCAAAACTTCAACTTATAACAAACATGTATGACATGAAAGTTTGATTGGCATGATTTCAATGCACAATCATATGACATTCAAATATTTTTGGCTGGACTTGCCCTTTAATTACTTCCATTTGAGCTGAGTTGCAAACAGCGCAGGAACTTGGCAATAGGCCATTCACAGTTGAGATTATAATTAAACTGTGTCAGAGGTCGAAGGGTAAACTGGCAGTCTGACATTGCACGAACAGTGTACAGAACAATTTTTCGAAACTACACCTGATGGAAACTAAACATCCTACTAGACAAAAACGTCACCGATTTTCTCCGCATTACTCATGAACATAAAAACCCAAGATGGATGAATTGGTTGCATTCTCAAAGGGTGGTGACAGTTTAAAAATAGGCCATAATGATAGAGCTATAGGAAGAATCTGGTCTATTCCCCTGAGCTGTTTATTAGTGAGCATGCACACTTCACTGTGAGTGAATTCAGGCATCAATTTCCAACTAGCGGCACCCTCATTTTTTTCCCTAATTGTGGGGCAGTGGACTATTGTTTTTCCTGCACCATGATCACTACCATAAATACAATGTTATGAAAAGCATGAGATCTATGAGCCACAGTGTACGGAGCAATAGATGAGATTCCACACATTTTCCTTCTACTGGTTGAAACATGCAGTGGCACCAACATCAAATATTTACCCATTCACCCATAGAATGCTTCGCCTACTCCAATGAGGAGCCAGGATTCCTCGCGGGAGGTGTTAATTGAATGTCAAAGTAGTGCCAACAAGCACTTCAACCACCTTAACACTAATGGACCACTCAATGACTACCGATCCGCTATATAGCGCACTGTACAGAAACAGTCCTTGCATGACCGATGACAAACAGTCCTGTGCACTATTGACAACAATAAAAACGTAACCTCTTGTTTTATTGAACCTTTTGGCAGCATTCAAGACTGCCTACTATGACATTTTCATCTTCAATACTACAGAGCAAATTTTTTAAAATATTAGCACTGTCAGTGATACATACAGAGTGTCTGAGTTTTGTACATAATCATATACTCACTATTGTGAGAGTAATTAATAAATTCAGGCTCATCGGAGGGTCCAGGGCAGTTCCTAACAAGTCTCTTACTGCCTCAGCTTGTTGTTGTTCCCATGGAACGAGGGGAGTATGCAGGCCGAGTTTCATTTGAGACGGCTGCTCATGAATGGGATACTTTGTGTTTTACCAAACATCCATGGGCCAGGAAAATCAGCCTTGCGGGCTGGATTTGTCAAAGGGCTGAAGGATGCCCATGCCTGGCATAGCCTAGGCAAACTGCATGCATTTCTATAATTCTATGTTTCTATTCGATTCTATATCCTGCAAAAAGAGTTAGTCCGATTTTCACGAAAGTGGGTGGGTGGGGACAAACGGTGATTTTTTTTCAAGGACGGTGATTTCAAGGTCACCAGATGTCAAAACTTGTGTTTTTCCGCAATTTTTCTAAAGATGTTGAATTCGAACGAAACTCGGCGGATGTGGACTGTTGCTAATCCTGAACAACATGTAGGTCATTTCATGGTCACAGGAGCTGAAATTTTGCATAAATCATGCATTTTTTTCCAAACCTTTTTCAATTTAAACAAACTCGTAACATACTGTAATGTGCTTTCTCTGAACAAGGTCCACAAAGGCTGTTTTCTGTGGGGATTGCATTTCTATAATTCTGTTCTACTGCCAGGTGGGCGTATGGAGGAAGGAGCTTGCAGCAGACCTCCACAGCCAGACTGACATCTTTCCCAACCCCCCCCCCCCTCCCCCCCCCCCTCCCACTATATCTACTGAAGTCAACAACTAACCATTCTGTTTGGAAGCAGTCCAAAGTCCTCCTCATGTCAACACCTCGTTACCCCAGAAAGGTACGCACAAAGTCATCCACAACCTCCGGCCTGTGGGGTGACAGGGGGACAACTTCTCTTTTCCCATAAGCGCTGCCGGAGGAATATAAACAAAGAAGTAAAAAAAGATTATAACTCCTCCAATTTTATTGAAATAAATATTAAGGAAACCCTTGAAATGTGAATCAAAGTGATGAGTGATGGACTACTCATATACCTGCCATCGAGGCAAGGCCAGTGATCATGATGGTGGATGGGAAGATAATCAAGAGTGGAAATCTGAAGAAGGAAAGAAAAGGAGGAAGAGATGGAGGAAGAGGAGGGGGATGAAAGGGAACAAGTGGTTCAAGAACTGCTGTCGTACCTTTCGTGATCAGTGGCCATTTTTTGTGAGGGCATTTTTTTGTACATGAACCCACCAGATCTTACATAGAAGTCGAAAGAGAGCAAATTGCCAGTAGCAGATAGTAACAGCAATCAAAAAGCAGGATAATGTGGATATAGTTTGACACACGCGAATGCTGTCCCTGTAAATGGCTATAATCAGTGACCAGTACCCCATTTCAACCAAGAGACAGTCCTTCAAATTCATTGTGAATGATTGTCGACAGTCTACCAATGGAGTACCCAGTTTTGTGGAAATGTTACTAAATTAGGAAATGCATAAATAATGGAATTAGACACATTGAATGACCTCCAGTGACCCATATCTGAAAAAGTTTCAGGGAAAAACTAACGATAGACCATACCCACCAAGTTTCATGTAAATCCAACAAACTTCAAATTTCTGATTTTGAACCAAACGGAAACATTTAATAACCTTTAGGCCCAAATCCATGTCAAAAATCTTGGGACTAAACGTAGACCACATTGACCAAGGTTGTGAAAATCTGACGAACAATAAAATTCTGCATTAATTATGTGAATAGGATGAATCATTATTATTTTTTTATTACATTCGATGCGGAATATCTAATCAGTCACATATTAAACATGATGTACCTTTGTGGCAAAACCAAATCCCCATGCCGATAAGGTGAACAACAATCTTGCTAACGAGATCAAAACAAAAAAAATACATGAAATAGGGCAGGCTAATACCCTCCCTAAATATTAACTTTCATACTAGAAATCTGATCATGTCATGTCACCACATACAAATTCCATCAAAATTAGTCTTACGATTTCTGATAAATCCTGCTGAGGGGAAGGTGTGACATACAGGCACCACACACATTACCAAGTCATATGCTAAATATCTCCCTGAGCTTCATTCAGGCAAGTTTTTTATTTGTTGTTTTTATTGTTGTTTATCGAACTCCCCCCCCCCTCCATCCCATCGGGGATCATGCTCATGCAGTCGCAATCTGATGACAATTTTCAACAAAGTCACCGCCCAATTTATCCATCTGAAAAAATAAGACTGTTTTCAATTGAATAATGTTAATCAGAGGCAGTGATGGCACCAGGATTTCCTTGATGGAGTTTCTGAAGTTCCCCCGACGGTGAGTTCAAATTCCCCAACGAGCCTCACCCTACCACTTAGGTAGTCAAAACCTGCATTTTGCATGTTTTCCAACTGTTTTCTGCTGAGTACAATTAAAATACACATTGTGGAAGTCATTGTTTACTCTCAGTGGCATTCCACTTGATTCAGGCACTCTCAGTAAAATACAAGAGAACAAGCCCAGAGAATGCCTGAAGACTGGAAGTATTTGCGTCATGAGAGAACACCAATTAACACAAAGGCAAACCTGTGGTAGAATGGAAAAACGTGGTAGACAGCAGCAAGCAGCACTACCCCGCCCCAACAGAATTGTAACAAAAATTAACTCTCTTGCAGAGGGACATATCAAAGAGGATGTTCATAAGACTTGTGTAGCCTGCACGATTGTTATAGTATGTAAGGCATATGGATAACGCTGACTCTTCATTTAAGCGGAACACTCGCAACTTAAAAATCAAATCTATGAGGCCGTGAAGCATGCCGGACTTTTAGCTTTATATAGGAATTTTGTTATGAAGAAGTTGGGAACACTTATACTGTCGGGGCAATAGGCCCTCGTCGGGTGTGTAAATTTTAGCGTACCCTCTCAGGCTCCCTGACAGAATGGGAAAAATTCCCTGATGGAGAGAATGATCCAGGGTAAGATACTAAAGGAGAATGTGACTTGGACACTTTCGAGCTATGTCATCCTATTAATAGCTGCAGGTCAGAACCCAACTTTGGGGCTAAAACACCAAATTCCAAATTTGATCCGTAAACAAAAAAGACACAACAATCTTCTGGTGCTATGTTATTACTGTCTTGACTTGGACTCTAATGTGGAAAAACTCTTGAGCCAAAACTCTGAAAATATTTCCCAACGACTCAACTCAACTTCAGAAGAAAACAGTTGCCAGAGGCTAGAAACATGTTACTTTGATTGGCTAATGTTTTGTAAGCAATAAACCACAACAATGTTGAGGGAACATCTATTTCAGCATCAGTGAATTCGGAGGTGTTGTCACTTGGGGTTTGGGGTAAAAGCAATAGATCTGGTTCATCCTGTGGGGACAGTTGACTCCGGCCTGCAGCCAGTTTAGGGAAATTGAGCGGAATCACTTCACGATTACATTGAGGACAACTGCCGAATAAATTGCTGTTAGGAAAATAAATGTGGTCATACAAATGACAGCTCTGCTAATGCAATCAAAGGTACCTACGTCAAAAGATAATGTCTTTCAGTTCATTGTTCACTATGTGAGCGCACATCCATGTCGAAATAAAACCCCCTTTCTATGTTATTTACCCCACTTTTGGAAGGATGGTTAGCTCACATTGGTGAATGACAACGGCAACTAACCAATACACATGAAACGTGGTGAGGTGGCTATACCAATGCGTCATTGCTGGAACATATGAATTACAATTTTGTTGCATCAGTTTGTATTTGTATATATTGGGATGCTCTCCTGTGGCCCGAAGCGGCACATACAGAAGACTGCAATTATGAGTGCGAACATCAGTGTTGCTTCCGTGAATACAAGTGGAAAGGAAAAATCTCAAGCAAACTATTTTTCAGGCTCAGGTATTTTTTTTGGGGGGGGGATGGTTCCAAAGGGTCTTTCATGAGGATTTGTGATTCCGACCTTTTACATAAAACTAATCTAAACTAGAGAAAACACATTTGTTAAGGAGTCTGCGAAGTACGAAATGGAGCAATTCCATACCTTAAAGGTTTTTCCCCTTAATCTGCATAATTTATGAGTTTTGGGGTCTTAGAGGAATGCCAGGAGTGTTGTGAGTTGCACAAAACAGTTTTGGCGCACCTATTTGTCCCTGATGCAAGAAACATCAAAATTTGTGCGATTTACAGTTGCCTGTTGGGAGTGACTGGAGATTGATTATATTCAAGGCCTGGTTTGTACGAATAATATCATGGAACCCAAAATAATATGTCATTCCAGCAAGTGGAAATGGACAGGCCCTGCATGATAGCAACAATAGGAAATAACCCATGGAGTTATGAAAATATATAGTACAACCGAAAGCCAAAAGGCTTAGTGATTACCGATTCTTTCTGAAACATATAACCAGACACAAGGACAAATAGGAGATTGCACCAGCTCATTATGGCCAACATGAGGTCTGACAATTTTCCATTTTGCCCAACCACAAACCAATAGGCCCTATACTCTTGATAAGGAAGCTACACACTAAATTCACGTTCAGACTTCTAACCTTTGGTGACCTCAAATGAACTCATGACCTGAACCCAAAACAATAGGGTTCAGGTACTAATCATGGGGAACACATTAAACCAAGATGAGCTCATCCATCCGGGTGGGGTTGAGGTTATCGTGTTACAAGCAAAATTGGCCCAAATATTGACTTTTCACAATTTTCAATTTTTGACCAAAATCCCCCCGACCTGAACCCAAACATTGGTTCCCTGACTCTCCATACAGAAGCAACACCAATTTCAATCTTAATCGGACCACTATTCTGGACCATTCGTGTTTACAAGTTTTCAACATGACCTCTGTTGACCTCAGATGAACCTCTGACCTGACCCCAAAACATAGGGTTCATGTACTTAGTCATCATGGGGAACACACATACCAAGTATGAGCTTCATCTATCCCGGTGGGGTTTGCGTGGTATCGTGTTTACAAGCCAAAATTGGCCAAAATGTTGACTTTTCCATTTTTTTCTCTTTTTGATGACCGAATTCACCCGACCTAATCAAAACAAATAGGTGTCCTATACTTTCCCCATAGAAAGCTATAACAAACACAATTTCAACTCTGATCGGACCAACCATCCTGGACTTATCTGTGTACAAGGTTTTCAGACTTGACTCTTTGTCCTTAGATACTCTGAGACCTGAACCCAAAACAATAGGTTCATGTACTCCTCAAGTGGGGATGTGGAAACACACACTAACCAAATATGAGCTTCATCATCCCTCCGGGTGGGGTGAGGTTATCGGTTTACAAGCCAAGATTGGCCAAAATGTTGACTTTTCACAATTTTTATATGGTTTTGACGAAATTCACCCCGACCTGAATCAAAAACAATAGGGTTCCTATATTTCATAAGAAAGCTATACACCAAATTTCAATCTGATCGGACCAACCATTCTGGACTTATCGTGTTTACAAGGTTTTCAGTCTATGACCTCTGTGACCTTAGATGACCTCTGACCTGACCCCAAAACAATAGGGTTCATCATGTACTCATCATGGGGAACACACATACCAAGTATGAGCTTCATCTATCCCGGTGGGGTTGAGTTATCGTGTTACAAGCCAAAATTGGCCAAAATGTTGACTTTTCACAATTTTTCTATTTTTGACCGAAATTCACCCCGACCTGAATCAAAAACAATAGGGTTCCTGTACTCCCCATAGAAAGCTATACACCAAAATTTCAATCTGATCGGACCAACCATTCTGGACTTATCGTGTTTACAAGGTTTTCAGTCTATGACCTCTGTGACTTCTGACCTACCCAAAACGATAGGGTTCATGCACTCATCACGGGGAACACACAACCAAGTATGAGCTTCATCTATCCCGGTGGGGTTGAGTTATCGTGTTACAAGCCAAAATTGGCCAAAATATTGACTTGTAACAAATTTCCTATTTTTGATCAAAATTCACCCCGACCTGAACCAAAAACAATAGGGTTCCGTACTTTCATAAGAAAGCTATACACCAAATTTCAATCTGATCGGACCAACCATTCTGGACTTATCGTGTTTACAAGGTTTTCAGTCTATGACCTCTGTGACCTTAGATGACCTCTGACCTGACCCCAAAACAATAGGGTTCATCATGTACTCATCATGGGGCACACCACATACCGAGTATGAGCCTGACCTAATCAGACCTGATCAAGTTATTGTGTTTACAAGCTGCCATCACACACACACCACACACAAGTGAATGCATAGATTCCTCTGAAGATCTTCGTCAAAGAATCAAAAAGTGAACAAGCACCACGTAGCTTAATCAAGCCCCGCACAAGCTGTACTGAAGTTCCTATAGAGAACAGAAGTCAGTTGGAACCGTGTTGCTTAGCCACGACGCCGTGCCCGCACCTATAGTAGTGTCTTAGTGACATGTGATTGGGGCGATATGATTCGCATCCCGTCAGAAGATTAGAATATTCCGTGTGACAGCCTCCTCCAATTCGAGAATCACATCAATAAGCTCTAGTGATCCGTGATGTTTTATACTTTACACCGTAGAAGAGGTCTGTCAGATGCAATCGATTTGTATCCTGAATAAGTTATGTTGTTTCTGTGCTTCGTAATAGCATCATTGACTTTACCGCGTTTTTTGAAACAGGGTAACACTTAATGAAGATGTTGAGGAATCTTGCACTATGATATACCCCGTTCCTGTGGAGACAAACAAGGTATTTCGGGTGGTTATGGGTCCAAAGAAATCCGCAGATAGAGAGTAAAAAAAACTGAATGTGTTTCACCATGTACACACAAAGGGTGCCTCCCACTTGAGTTTGGGTTCTCGATTTTGGTGGAACTTTGAACAGGGCACAATACACGCAGTCTAATGTCCTCCCAGTATATAATAGCTCATGAGCTAAATACTAGAGCCTAAAAGTAATGGCGACTGGCAAAATTTAGGAGATTTAAGTGGCTATCAGTAATTAGGACAAATTCTCATAAATACCCACCAAGTACAGTATCCTAATGAGTTTTAATAGTACTTTTAAAAGAAAGTCTACTACTGGCTGCTCCTAATCCTCTTGAGCTTCACGAATGTCCTGACCTGCTGATGTAGGTCTTCATCTGCCTCTGAATACAAAGACGGAATACCATTGAAATACAAAAAGATAGAAGTGCAGACATTGTACTAATCAGTTCAGTGTCGAACTGTCACAGACAGGGTTCACCATAAAAAGGGGCACAGGGCTATTTTAGCCCCATAAAAAATACATCATTAACCCCAGGTCCCAGTGAAATTGTATAACACCAGGGCGAGTTTTGGCCAGATCCAAAAATTAGGCCTTTGGACGGGACAAGAAAAAAGGAATCTGAACCCTGTATCCCTTTTCTACAAGAGGAACCAATATTGATAATCTTACAACAGGGTTATGCAATAGCCATACGTGTCAACATACACTATGAGGATGGGACAGGGATTCTTGTCTTGTTGCCCATGTAATGATCAAAAAAATGTGACAGGACGGAATGAACAAAAATCTGCATTTTACACATACATGTTCAGGTTATTTCTCTTCAACGTAAGAACAAATGTGCTGGCAAATGGTAATGAATGAAAACAGTAGCTACCTTACGAAATACATAGTGAATACAAAAAAAACAGATGTGACCAAAATCAGGAAATATTGGAGTGGAATGTGGAATGTCTTGTGACGGGACGGAATTGTGACGGGACGGAAAAATCTTGAATGGCAGATAAACATGTTTTTGTTAACCTGGATTTCGTGACCAAAAATGTGTGCAGTTAAAAAATTATCTCATTCATACAAATTCTGAGTGAGATCTGTGTAACAGAGGTGTCTACACTGGTTTATCAACGAAAGTAGCACACTGTGCTCGTGTTGCAGCATGCCTGTTTCTCAGAAAGTGAGGGTCAGTGGCTAAGAATTTGCAACTGCTCAGGTGATGGCACGGAGGGCAAGCATTGTGTTATACATACACTCCAACCAATCGTTGGGTTGATGTGACTGATATCAGCCACTCATTGAAGTGATTTAAACATATATCGAGGATGGGGTCTATGTACAATTGTGTTTGCTATGTTACTGTAAAAATTTAAATTTGAATTATTAATATATGTTATTATCCTGATGGCTAGGGCATGGCTTCGGAAATTACGCAGTAATAATATGATCCAAACTATCATATACTTGTACTGTACTCTTTATAAACAGATTCTTCAGTTAAAAGCAAAACCAGTTTTTCAAGTTCAGTGTGGATTTAAAACATAACACCATGAAAAATAAACAGTGACGTTCAACAGATCAACTTGTGCTTCAATCCGAATGTGACTGCTGTGAATGGCTGTGATATCGGGGAAAAAAATCTACCTCTCTAAGGAATTCCCCACCCCCCACACTTTCAGCAGCCATTGCTGGGTAAAAAAAGACACACTTTTAGTTCTTAGTTCTGAAGAAAGGTTGATATCATATGTAAACATACAAAGGGGGGGGGGGTGGAGGCAGAGGCGGATAGCCGGGTGGGGGGGAGGGGGACTAGACGTACCTGCTCCCTACTTTTTCAGGGTCACAGTCCTGTTTTTTATCTAATCCAGGGGATCAAGAAACATTTTATTGTGAGGTGAGATTTGACTTTGACAAATGATCTCATAACCCCCCCCCCCCTTCTGGCAAAATGGACAAAGCCCCCAGGGGGATATTGGGAAACAATTTAGCATGGCAGGTGCCAGAAAGGCAGAGACTGCAGAAGCAACCACAAGGGCAGTGCACAATGAATTGACCAAGTGTTCTAAGGGCTGCTGGAAGTGGCATACTGCAAGTGTAGGGATTAGCCCCACCCCCCCACCCCGCCCCACACTGAAAATATTGCAGGTTTTGGCTATTCTGAAACTATGCTGACTGTATAAAAAGTGCATCTGTTTGCTTTATTAATGAGGCACAAATCAGGAAAACTGACGACTGATGAGTGAAGTTATGCAGATGCTACTGAATAATTAGCTTGCGACAAAATTTTTCCTTTTTTTAATCCAAAATGCATGCAAAAAATTGTGATATTAGGGTTATTTTCGAGAATTCACAGGGGCTGAAACTCCTTCCCCCAAAACCAGGATAAACAATAAACATCATCCAATTTACTAAAGCCAACTCAATTCTGACACTATATGGCCAAAGGCTATTGTGGATTTCCTTTCCCATCACACTTTTGTGAGGGGACGGAAGTGACTTCCGTCCCGTCCATGGAAATTTGAACAGCCTACTATGAATACGAGGCAAGCTAACACAAAGTCCAAGAATTATTGTGACTGCCTATGGTTAATGAAACCAATAATATTGCATGTTACTCAAATCAGCATATATAATGGAATGAGACAAAATATGTTTAAATTTGTGGAGGGAGGGAATTTTAAAAGTGTTGAAAAATGAATTGGCACCGGAGACCCTCATCATAGAAATGCTCAAGAAAGTATATGCTCTTATGAAAAAAAACCTTTTTAGCAACATACCAAAATTACAAGAAACAACACTTAAGTTCAACATATACAGATTATGAGAAAAAAAAGGAAATTGAAGGAATTCGGTCCCGTCCATGTCGAGTGAGGTGATTATTGCGCTTGCAACGAGTAAACCCCGGGGAATACGTAGTATGAAATTATTAAAGTGAATTCAGAACCTTCAAACACTCTAGTATTGCATCCACTAAAAGTTTGAACCTGTGGATTAAGTTTATTTTCATTCATATGGGTGACCTATTTTGAATTTGGCCCATTTTTTTGTTTGGGGGGGTGGGGGGCAAATAAAACCCCTGGGGTAGTTCAAGTTGTCACATTTAGGTAGTTCTACCGTAATAATTAAAGGCAGCGAGCACATTTCAATGTTTGTTGGCAGGACTGACACTTCAGTGTGTGTAGTGATGCATGTGAGCTAGGTGTATAGCCTCTGGAGTTGATTTCCTCATTGACGCCCTAGGCCCTAGTCTAGTCGAACAAAAAGTGATCAAAGCCCCCAAACTTCAAGTCAATGCCTAGCCTTTCCTAGTAAACAGGCAGCCAGCAGTGCATCATCAAATCGCCAAAGCACCCCAGAAGAATGGAGGGCAATGGTCGCAAAACTCCGGTTGAAAAGCACCTGTCGGCGAGGGTAAGAATGGGTACAAAACCAATCAGTTCCAATAACTGATGAATTGACCGACTTCCGTTTACATTCTGTCTTTGCAAAATCCTAGAATTACAGGGCAAACCAATCTGTGATTAGGATGCCACCCCAATAGCATGTGTGGGATTTGCAATTTGAATATCCATGCCAGTTCCACATTGTGACCGTTCAGTTTCCAATATGTTTTTTTTCTATTTTTTTATTCTGTAGTCAGTATTCGACTTCCAGTTTGATATGTATCTGGCAAAACATGCCCAAACCAAAAAGTCACAAGAAAGGCAAGTATTTGTGGCAAATAGCCTCGAATGCACTAAAAAGTAATTTTTTCTTTTTAGTGCTTTAATAGCACATGTCCTAGTGGTGGCTTTTGTCCCGTTGCTCTCCTGCCATCCGCTGATTTGATTTGATTTGATTTGGTGCTACGGGTTCAGAAAGCCACTTTGACTCATCATGGAACCCTAAACCGAATTGTTCCTCCACAACTCTATGGAAAGTTCTGCATCATTGGCCCCTAACTTATACATAATTGACTCGTAGTGAAAATATGCAACAACATTCTCACTGACCTTGCCGAACGACAACAAACCTCTTTTTGATTACAAACCCTGTAGCTCCGGTCCGCTTCCTCTCTATGCAACGCGCTGATTTGAACTGCAGTAACCTAGGCTAACAGACTGCTGGATTTTCAACACATGTTGTCTCCCAGGTAACTGCTACGTCATGAATTTCCTGCTCTCTCGGGCATGGACGTCATATCATGGTTGGGACATAGAGCTGAAGCAGCTAAATGTCCCAATTTTTTGGTGATATCCTGTTTTCCCAGATGTGACGGGAAAACCCAGAAAATTTGCACGCTTTGTGCGCAACTGTGAAACAGATAGCATGGAGGCACATATTGTTGAACATTTGGCCAAAAGGTTTGGGCAGCGAATAAGACAAGGTCAAAATGTTCAAATTTTCCAAAGATTACAGAATTTGTGATCATAAACGCAGGGAGGTTAATTTCGGCCATTGGGGACTGACGCAACCCAAAGTTTCTGTAGCTCTGCGCCAACCTGTGGTGGCCGCCGCTTAGAAGTATTCTTGTGCCCCTCTCCAACAAAATGTCCAGGCCCCCATTGTGCCCCCCCCCCAGTATGAAAAGTATGGTGACGCCAATCTCCTATTGAACATTAATGTGTATGTGTTAAAAAAACTCTGTAACTGAAATCATTTGCATAATTTACATATCAGACATGATGGCAATATGAAGCATATAGTATTTGAACAACAATACCATTTTTTTTATGTAGCACAAAAGTAGTTTGTACATTTTTTTTACATTTTTTTTAAATATTTCGCTCTCACCTGATTCTAAATCCTCCAGAGGAGCTCTTCATACTGAACGTCATCATCGAATCTTCTAAGAGCTTGGCACATGTGATTGGGTTTCGTTATCAAGGTAAGTACAGTGTAATGGGCCATGACATTATAGAAAAATATGCCACTATGATATGACAGTACCACTAATAATTCTACTCTTGCTCCTGGAACCACCATTTAACAAACATCCGCCAATACAGGGATGTTTCATCATGCAGTCTCATATCTTCTGGTGGGAGGATTAGAGCACGATGAGCCAAAGGGGGCAGTGTGGGGGGAGGGGGTTCAATCATGATTACCAGCATGCACGAGTTCTTCAGTGACCTTAAGTCACCATGCAAAAAAACCTTTATTTTCACATGGCATCCTATTCACCATCAATCAATATCGATACACACAATACAACAAATACAGTCACAATGATATTTCCTATACAAATACATGCAGTAATTTCTTGAACGCAGTGAAATCCTTGTCGTAATTACATCAGTGCTGGCGTCCAGTCTCTCAATCGAGTCCGCTGTTACAGGGTCCATGACACGAACCCCACCTCTAAGCCTAAATCCCTTAACCAATAAACTATAATCCAGGTACACATGCAGAGTTTACGTAGGTCCTGATTTTTGATGCCAAGGAGTCCCAGGACTTCACAGAACAAAAGAGCCAAGTCCCAGTCAATTTCACGAGTCCAAACCAGTTTTGGAGAGTCCCACTTGAACAATTAATTTTTTATGCAAAAGAAAAAAGAGACATGTGGAGCGGCGACATATGCATAAACATTAATATGCAAAATGCTTATTAGTGACAATGAACATATATTCACACAAAATGCATGCTTATTACCTGAAATATGGTTCCGTTGTATTTGTGTTTGCTTTTACTTTCATACGGGTCGGGAATTGTGTCAATTATTTGAGTATTCTGATGTCAGTAATAAAGGAATAGATTTGATTCTCTAGTCCGACCTATGTGTTTCAATACACAAGTCGGAACATCGGAAGGTCGGAACATAGGGTTGTCAACGAGATATGGGGAAGTAACCACCAAAATCCACATACAATAATCCCTGCCAGCTGGAGTAGCTTTCTCACATACGCGCAAACCCCTCTTTATCCCAGCTACTCATAAAAGCACCCACCCCAATACCCCGCTTTCATTACACTGGTCGCAAGACCTACATTGTTCTTTTTACGAAATGACTGAAAACTTGTCAATCGAAACCACATTCATAGTTAAAACTTTCGTTCAATCCAAACCAGGATACATTTCTGTTCTACGCAACCAAACAACAAACAGGTGTCGGTCGCCTGTCACCAATCACTGTGACATCGTTCAACTGAATATTTGCATATTGCAGGGAGGGTCTGCGTCACAAGATTTTGATTTGTGGACGATTTAGGGAGATGGGGATGTGGGGAATGAAGAATCAGCTGTGTAAACAGTGTTAGCTAGCGAGTTTCAAAATTTGGGAGGGGGGATTCTCCCCCTCACAATTTTCAAAGGGGGATTTTGAAATCTGGGGGGGGGTGGTTCTCAGAAAATAGCGCAGACGAAATCTTTGGTACCATGCCTACCGCACCGGACATTGACCCATTGCAGTTCGTTAACAATAGAAAGGGGAATGTTGTTTCTAAGGGGGGTTATAGCCTCCCTTCTTGCCCTGACCCCTCTCTCCAGCGATGCATTGCAAAAAAATATTGCTACATAAGTTACACTGTATAGGCAGTGGGTACATGGGATATGACACCCACACTGCCATACCATGTCCATCCCAACCATAGCTACATGACTGTCGCCCAAAGGGTAAATCCTTCAACAGCAACATTTTGTGGCCCATAGTGAATGTTACTTTATGAGAAATGTATTTTGTGTGAATAAAAAAGAACAAAAAGATAATTTCCAATGGCCGTTACTAGTTCCCACATGGGCGCCAGCGTAGGCCTAAACTACGGAACTTGTTATAATTTTGTACAGAGGAAACACACTTAGTCTAGATCAGAGAAGTGACTATTGAAGACACTGCAAATAACATGATTCAATCTTCTGGAAATGTGTTGTATCCACCCATATACATGCCCTGTTCATTATTGAGGATTTTTTATTTTTCAGATTGCAGCTTTCAACGTTATTTTACAGTGTTGGAGCGATCGAGGCGGACTCGAGGCCATTTTTGCCGGGGCCTCGGCCTCGGATGGCTGAGGCATCGGGTGTTGGGCTAAGGCCGGGTGCGAGGCCCCCCGCGAAAAACAATATTTTTGTGGCTATTGAAATAAATAAACAATTCTATATATCACAGAATGATACGTTTGCTTTGAATACAGGGATAACCTTGTGAACTAACATAGTATACTCGGATCAGCCAAAGACTGCCGAGAGAATGCTACTGACGCTTCACTCGGCCCGGAATTAACAACACCATCAAGTAACACCTGTGGTGGCAAAAGCCTAGGTAAACAGTTTTCATCTGCATTGAAGTGGGTTTAAATTTGATGAGAAGTATAAATTTTATAGCAAATCTCACAAGCATTAACCGTTTTACATACTGAATTCATATTCTTTTCATTCTGAATACTGACTCAAAGAATAAAAGTTGTTGCGTACCAATTTGTGTTTGTTCATTTCTCATTTGCGGACTCTAAACCTTTTTGTCTCCATATATTATTCATAATGGACAGCTGTAGCCATGGGGAGAACAAAAACAAAATTGTTTATGTATGTAAACATCGACATTTCAGCTGTAATATTATTGACCGACCTCAGCTCGGAAGGTGTGGCCGCGGCCTCGAAGGTGCGGCCTCGGCCTTGGCCTCGGATGCCACGGCCTCGACTACACCGTTATTTACAATGAAGTTGTCCAATTCCACATGGTTAACATAGAAGGTGTACTGCACCAGTTCAAAATCATGTCAATTGAAGTTATCAATATGTGGGGCTTATGTTAGTAACATAAAAATAGGTTTCTTCAGTCTGCAGTGTTACGATGTTGACACACAATGATATGACTATGCATACACATTTTGCCTGCATATGAGTGCCGACGATCGACGACGGTTGGAAAACAGCTGCAAAATTGGCTATTCCTCTAGTTCTTGTTCTTGGTTCAAATACTCCAATGCCGCCCTCAACAGGCATATTTGATGGAGGATAGCGGGTGTGCAGAGAAAACTATTGCACCAGTTGGAAATGGCCCTTTGAAGGGGTTTTCATTATCAATGGGCTATGTCTGGGGGAGCTTGCTTCACCTGGAAATGTTCCGCGGAGTATGAGTGGCACAAGCGCACCAACATTGCAGGTCTAAGATTTTTGAGACGACGAGTGTTAGTTATAGTAAATAGTGTGTGGAACAAAATGTTTGAGAAGGACTAAAAGTTGTCAATCGGATGATTTTAAGATAAGTTCTAAGATCAGTAATATACGTTCTACATTCAAGCGAGGGCCAAACCAAAGGTGACATAATGCAGGAAGACTTTCCGAGCGCTTTGTGACGGCCATGTGACAAACCTGCCAGCCCTTAGATGGATATTCTCACGTTTCTTTGCCAGTAATAGGTTGTGATGGAGACCAAAATTGGGAGGCATACTCCAACCATGAGGACGGACATAAATAAGAGATGCCCTTTTCCTGATTTGGTGAGGGCAGTTATACAATTACGAGAAAGGAAAATCGAGTGGACATAGTAGCCTTTGATGCCATGTTACTTATATGAGGAGACTACGAACGCTAGAATCCAGAGTTTACCCAAGGTAACTGGAGATTCACAGAATCAAGATTATGTCCTAACAATTTATAAGTAAATCTATAGGGTTTTTACCTTTTAAAGTGTAGTGAGAAACATAACACTATTTGGATTGAATTCCATACAACAGGCACAAGACCATTTGGCTTAACAATCAAGATCCGATTGCAAGAGATTTTGATCATTGGAAACCAGTGAGGGTGGTCTCGCTGAACTCGTCTAGCAGACTGGATTTGATACCGTTTTAGACGAGTACCAAGGCTGATTGAAAGAAATCACTAGGCCCTATGCACAAACATTGCAGGCCGTAACTGTAAACATGATTCTAAATTAAAGAATTCAGAAATAGCATGCAAGTTCACCCAACGAAAATGCCCGCCACATTACGATGGATATATTGGGGTGGGAATGAAGGTGGGCCATGTTGCGTGCTTGGAAAGGAGGGGTATGGCTAATATTAGAGATGTATCGTGGTGCCGTCGAGGTTCAAAACATGGCGACAAGGATGGCGGTCTGAATACTTGTGCGTCCCTGGGAATTCCGTGCGAAATAGCGTGTTTGCGGTGCACTGTGGGATAGTTTTGATGCATGCTGGGATACTCAGGGGCGTTTTTTGTAAGCATGTATTGGGAAAAGCTTTTGAAATTTCAATTATTCTTTCTCATTCTCTGAGGGAATCTCTCAAATTAGTTTAGGCCTAGGCTAAGCCTGCGCTCGCTGGGCTTTAGTACTAATTACTAAAGCCTGCGTTCACAACTCCCGGCCTAGGCTGTTTTTTAGGCAAGCACTAAGCAGACCAATTTGGTTTCAACTTCAGTTTCTGACAAGCTCGCATCTCAATGATAAACCCAAAAGACCTTAGTGTAGTTAAAAAAAGGTTCAGGAAATTATTCATTCCTCAATTGGTCTTTGGCAGAGGAGAATTACCAAATATTTACCCAGAATCAGTCAAGAATCCCCTAAATGCCTCAACCAAGTACAAGTTGTTGTCTGTGTTACGGTTGCCACTCAAGCATAATATTCATGCAGATTTTCTGTAGTAATGTCCTGCATGTGCCCTAAAATACAAGGATCACCAAATAAGCCCTGGAGTGGCAACACTTCTGCGCAAAAATATGTTTCAAAACAAGACGGCTGGGAAAAAAACAGGGGGTGATTTTCCCCATTATTACAGTCCAAATTAAGGTTGGTAAGTATCAACTTTATACTAATGAAATTTGAACATGTAGGGATTGGAAATGTTCGGAATGATGTTTGGGAGGTTATAGAGGGCTGTGTAATCGGCGGGAAGCTTGGAGTCATGAGGTGATGCGGATTTCGTCACCTTCAATGGGAAGTGGTGCTACAGTTAAAATTTCCTCTATACGTGGAGCTAGGGGCCTTAGGCCTATGTTGTCCCGATAATTTTACATCGTTATGTGAAAAATCGGACTACGATGTGACTATTTCGGCCAGAAAAAATCAAGTGTATCGCTGAATTTCCTCTTTGGCCTTCCATAGTTGCCAAAATGTGCCCCTGAGGCTAGACCACAATGCATGGCGAGAGGCTATTTACAAAAAGGCTAATGCGAAAACGTTTTGTTCGCGGAATGGTGAGATAACGTAGAATACAAGCCAACGATATGCGGTTAGGGCCTATGCTCAAGTACGTTGGTGTTGACCCACGACAGGACAAAGCGTGAAAGCGACGAAAAAATAGCCTAGGCCCAGCAAGGAAGATGAGTTAATGAAGATACGTAGTAATGTAGCATTGCTACTGATCAAACAGCGGATACTTCTAAGTTAATATGCCCAGCTTCATAACTGTAGTCCCGGATTCAGACATTTTATCGGACACAGGTGGCTCTGCTTGACTCTCAGATCTCAAAAATTGGGGTGCTAGGGGTAACAGGAGCATTATAACTAACTCTATTCAGCCCAGTCGTCACGCCCGCTTCTCGACAATCGACTCCAAATAGCAGTGGCGGGAGCAGTAGCAATCCATTCTGCCTATGGAACACTGGGAAGGATCGAGGGGATCGGGTTTCCCGCACCCATATTAGTCTGTGTTAAGCAATTATTAATTTTTATTCCTTACTCGTTCGAGTTATTGGTTACCTTATTTGGCTGCAGTAAAAAAAAAAAAAATACTTTGATTGACACATAGGACATATTGAATAGAGATGTTGTGATTGACAACCACAGCTCTGTGAATTAATCGTCTTGTTCTGAGGGGGGGGGGGGTGTTTAATCTATCTGTTCCGTGATGGCCGCTTCCAATATTGGAAGCAGCAAATTGTCTTATAAGAGGACCGCTGGGGCCCCGACAAATCTGGACAAGACGTTGTTACGGTTGTGATGTGAACACAGTAGGGGGATACAGAGGGGGGGGGGTCCCGGGGGTCGGGACCCCCCTTTTTGGTTCAGAGCTTTTCGAAAAAACTAATTCATTCTATCAATAATGTAGATCCAGATGGCTTCTGGTGAGTCGGACCCCCCCTCCATCCGTCCCAGCTAGGTGGTGTTCTGTGCTGAATGTACCTCGACATAGACAGCCGTTTACAAGACGCCACTACGGGTTGCTCCCGTGGCTTGTTTTGTGGTATCACTTGTACGATATACGGGGTCGCCACCACGAGAAGGCAGGTAGGCAATTTCCTCCTATGAAATGCTACTCCCTAAATAAAATTGTTTAAATAACGTTTAAAACACGTTATTTTGTGGGGGTTGGGTGAGGTGTTTACCTCTCATGGGATGAAATGTTTATGCGACATTATCTGTCGATATAGGTCATTCTCCGTGTGAACCTCCTGAAATTGTGCGCGATTCGCGCGACGTTGCCCGGGTTAGTTAGCGTAAGATCACCTCATACTGCAAAAGTCAACGAACAAATATGCGAAAAAGACATCGCGTGCGGAGTGCTCAGTTTTCGAAGATTAACGCTGGACAAGTCATATTTCCTACGACGGTCTGTAATCTCATTAACCTACTGAACATGTGAATACAGTATAAGCGAAATAGCAGCTGGGTGAAAATTGGGGGACGAAGGGACTAGAGCCATCTACAACCAAATTATTGAGGGTGACGCAGCCCCCCCCCCCACCTCATGATAGCGCCATTGCATTGCAACCATCTGGCGCCCTCCCCCTCCCCACTGCGAGCCTGAGTGGGTATGCGCCAAAATGTATGACTCGGCGAAGAATCGTGCCACGACGGGGCTATATATATCCAACTTAATTATAATAGAACATTTTCATCACCAAAACTGAAAAGATTTCTGCAGCAACTTGGGGCCTTGTGAGGTACGTAGACACAACAACAAAAATTAGGGGAAATTGAATCAAATGTTTGCGAGGGGGTTGGTGAGGTTCGGATCTCCGATCGGTTCACTCGGAAGAAAAACAATTTTTTGAAGATGTGTTTTTTTTTAATGAAGTGAATGAAAATGTGTGACGTAGTTGGGGGTAGGGTGAGGTGAGAAAAAGTGGACGGCCATTGGTCTTTGGTAAGAGAGGAAATTACCAAATATTTACCCAAAATCAGTCAAGAAATCCCCCCCTAATGCCTCTCAACCAAGCTACCACGTTGTTGTCTGTGTAACGCTGTTGCCATCTAAGATATAAAAAATCATGCAGATCTTCTTAGAATGTCCTGCAGTGCACTCTATAAATAAAAGGATACGCTCAAAATAAGCCCTGAGTGGCAACCTTCTTTCGGCAAAACTATGTTAAAAACAAGACAGGCTGCGGCGAAAAAATCAGGTGGTGATTTTCCCCAATTTATACAGTCAAAATTAGGTTGTGTAAGTATCAACACTTATACTAATGAAATTTTGAACGGGAGGAGATTGGAATGTTCTTGAATGATGTTTTGGAGGTTATAGAGGGCGGTGTAATCGGAGGGAGAAGTTGGAGTCAGGAGTGACGGATTTGTCACCTTCAATGGGAAGTGGGCTACAGTAAAATTTCCTTTCGATACGTGACTACGGGCATAGGACTATGTTGTCCCGAGAATTTTACATCTTTATCGTGGACATAATCTGACGACGATGTTGCTAATTTCGGCCCAGATAAAAATCAATTGTTATCGCTGAAATTCTATTTGGCCCTTCCATCAGATTGCCAACTTTGCCCCCTGAGCTAGACCACAATGCATTGCTGGAGGCTATTTAAACAAGGCTAATGCGAAAAACGTTGTCTCGCGGAAACTGGGATGAGAACGCTTAGAATACCGCCTAACGAGATGAGCGGTTAGGGCCTATGCTCAAGTACGTTGGTGTTGGACCCACGAAGGACAACGCGTGAGAAAGCGACTAAAAAAATAGCCTCTGCCCCAGCGCAAAGAAGAGAGGTTAATGAATAGACCGTCAATGTATGCTACAGGATTCCAAATAGAGGATACGTTCTAAGTAATATGCCCCAGCTTCATTAACGGTAGTACCGGATTTAGACATTGTATCGGACAGCAGTGGTCTGATTGACTCTCAAGATCTCAAAATTGTGTGATAGAAGGGGAAAGGGGAGCATATAATAACTACTCCTTCGCCAGTCCGGCCACGCCCGATCTCGACACTCGAATCCAAATAGCCGTGGAGGGGGAAGCAGTAGCAATTCCATTCTGCCTATGGACCTGGGAAGGATCGGGTGGATAGTTTTTTTTTGGGTTTCCCGCACCAGATGATTCTTGTGTTAAGCAATATTAATTTATTCCTTACTCGTTCGAGTTATTGTACCTTATTCTGGCTTGCACAGTAAAAAAAAAAAAAATACTGTGATTGACAACATTAGAAATATAATAGAGATGTCTGGTGATTGACAACCACAGCTCTGGGAATATAATCGTCGTGTCTGAGGGGCGGGGGGGGGTTTTTGTCGATCGTTTCCCTGATTGGCCGCTTCCAATATACTGGGAAGAAACTTGTCTTATAAGAGATGCACGCGTGGGAGGCCCACGACGATCTGGACAAGAAGTTGTTACGGTTGTGATTTGACTGCAAAACAGTAGCGGATAACAGAGGGGGGGGGGGTCCAGGGGGTCCGGACCCCCCCTTTTTGGTTCAAGACGCTTTTTCCGAAACATAATGCATTCTACCAATATGTCTGATCCAGATGGCCTTCGGGTGAGTCGCGACCCCCCCCCCCTCACTTTCCCCGCTATGTGATGTCGTCTGCTGCTGAATGACCTCTACATAAGACATGGCCTTTTACAAGACGCCACTACTGTTTGCTCCCTGTGGCTGTGTTTTGCTGGTTATCACCTTGTACTATAACGGGGTCGCACCATAGAAGGCAAAAGGTAGGCCAAGTTCCTCCTATGAAATAGCTACTCCTAAATAAAAATTGTTTAAATAACGTTCATAGACATGTTATTTCATAGGGGGTGGGGGTGAGGTGTTACCTATCATGGGAATGAAATTGTATGCAGGATAACATGATCTGTCGCATATTAGGTCATTTCCGTGGGAACCTCCGAAAATTTAGCGCGCTTCGCGCGCCGTTGCGGTGGTCTCGTTAGCGTAAGATCAACCTCATACTGCAAAAGTCCAACGAACAAATATATGCGAAAAAACATCGCGTGCGGAGTGCTCAGTTTTCGAAGATTAACGCTGGACAAGTATATTTTCCATCACGGCTGGTCTGTAATCAGTCATTAAACTACGAACTGTCGATACAGTAAAGCGAAATAGCAGCTGGGCCAAATTGGGGGACGAAATGAACTAGCGTCCCTCTTAACCAAATTATTGAGGGTGAGCAGCCCCCCCCCCCACCCTCATGATAGAGCCCGCTCAGGCATGCACCCCCATAGGGAGCCCTCCCCTCCCAGCATGGAGCCTAGTGGGTATGCGCAAAAATGTATAGACCCGGCGAAGGGAATCGCTGCCACGACGGGCTATATCCAACCTCAATTATAATAGCAACATTTTCTAGCCCAAAAAATGAAAGATTTCTGCAGCAATTGGGAGCCTTGTGAGGACGTATACAAAACAACAAAAATTTAGGGGAAAATTGAATCCAAGTTCTGACAGAGGGGTGGGTGAGGTTCGGATATCTCCGATCGGTCACTCGGAAGAAAACAATTTTTGAAGATGTGTTTTTTTTTTAATGAAGTGAATGAAAATGGTGTGACGGGCGTGGGGGTCGGGTGAGGGAGAAAAGTTGGACGGCCATTTTCCGCTGGAGCCGAGTTGGACCCATCCCTTTTGAAAATCCTGGATTCCGCCCCTGTGAAACACTGCAGGATGCTGCGGGAGCACCTCAGAAATGTGAAAAGGCTTACACAGCAAGGAAAGCGATATGGGCGGGTGTCAACAAACGTCTAACAAAAGACTCCACCTAGCTCGAGGTGCACTTTAATTGCTCATTGTATTTCAGCAATGATATTGATTTTCAGAGATCCTTTTCGAGGTTCGCCAATAAATTTCGGGACCCACACTTGTCGCGTACGGACAGCAACATGGCATGTTTCAGATAACGTTCTAGAACATGTTCGCCATACCTATGTTTGTCAGCAGCATGGTTAGGAATTTTGAGTGAGAGCTAAAGTCGGACGTCTTGACTGACATGATGGACGGGGTTGCGGGTCTTCTCTCTAAAAAAAGATTCGGTATTTTACCCAGGGCTAATATTCGAGGAGTTCTAATCGGAGCCGTGACCAATGCAATTTGGGCAATGGAGCACACCTGACAGTTGACACCTTCCTCTTCTTGAGATAGGTTTGCGGTAATCCCCTAGTCCAGTATCATAGGGAAATTGGTGGAATTTTCAGGTGGCGTTGCTGCAGTCGGTGCAAAATAGAACATCTAAACTCACTTCTGGTTTGGGGAGGACTTTTGAGTTCCCATCTGGTCAGGTCTTAGTATCTTCGTGAAGTTCTGCAATTGGTGCATATACTCCCAAATTCTTTGTAGAGTTATTTGTGCTCCCTCCTTGTGCTGATAGGGATCCAAAACGTAACCATGTACGGAAAATTTAAAGTCAACTGGCGGTTCATCGAATATTGGGTGGGGAGATGTCCCCCGCTTCCCCAGTTTCACAATGTTTCATAGGGAATACAAACATTGTGACGACATTGCTCTCTTCGAATAGAATGTGAAAATCGGCGGGGAATGGGAGACGCGTCAATAAACCAGTCTGCACATGCACAACTCATAACGACTCTGTGTCATCTCATTTGAGGTGGGTTACTTTTTCATGCTCTTTTTACGCCCCCCACAACGTTAGAGGTCCCCATCCTCTACCCCCCCCCCCAACCCTGCTTCTCACGTCCCGTGAGCAGAGGGAATTCCGGGAAGAAATGTCCAAAATTGGGAGGAATCATCTTGCCCCCCCCCCCCTGCTGACTCGAAAGCTGGACTACGATGCTCGGCTGCCGATCATCATTACATGAGAATGCAAAAACCTTTCAGTTCCATTCCAGCCTTCGAAATATTCGAGAACTTGGCTGAATGTGACTTTAACAGCTAACACCAAGATGCTCCTTTAAGGGAAGAAGTAATCTGCCTCACGGAGACAAGGCCAACCCAGCATCCCGGTTTGAGTAATACAAAACTGTATAGCCATAATCGTTCACTATTCAACTAACTGGTGCATGAATGGATGCACAGTCGTAAAGCATAAATTTAAAATTACTATCACTCCGTAGATAAAAATTGTCCCTCGGCAGTGCAGTAGTTTTGTTTTTGTTTTTTTTTTTTTTTTTTTTCGTGGCGGATGCAGTTATTGTCAAGCGCAAATACGGTTTTTCTGCACTGCTGTAAATATAGATTTAATTTTTGAGTGATTGCTTTATTTGTCTTTCACCATTACAGGAGGCGGATAGTCAGTCGGTAGAGATGCAAAAACCATTGATGCGAGTTCGGAGCCCATGGAAGCCCGAGGACTTTCCGCAGTGCTGTGGACAAGGCATGTCTTCAGAATGTTCCACGCCACCCACGTGTATAAGTGGGGCCTGTGAGGGTGACTCGGAAGAGTAGCGAGGCGCCTATGTGGCATGCCCTATCGGGAAATCCCCCGGGGGACACGATGAAGCGACGTACTGAATGGTGAGTCGGGAGAACAAGAGAGAGGGGCGTGCTATATTAGTACGGGTCTTCGAGTGGAAAAGCGCTAAAAGAACCAAGTATTGGCATAAAGATGAGCTAAGATTATATGGCTATGCCTGTACAGCGCTATTCAGTATAAAGAGTCAATACATATGATGGAAACGAAAAAAAACTAGCAGTTTGAAAGTTTCAACACGTTCGACGAACGTGAGAAGACATGATAACTTCCCGAGCTGATCATGTGCAGGTAGAAAGCCATGCACGTGCACGAGTATCGGATAGTTAAACAGTATTTAACTGAATCTGGTCAAATTGACAGCAATTCAATAGAACCCAAAGGTCTGCTGACCTAAAAAGTCCTTGGAATATATTGCTAACATTACATTGATACACTACAAGTGGTCAATATTGATTGTTCAGAATTTGTGATGACCCCTGAAGACCGGGAACGATGTTCAGCATTCTGGCCCCCCAAATAACGGCACGTATCCTTATACATAGGTCCATCTTGATAATTCAATGTTTAGTAACTTCCACTTGACCTTTGATGACTATAACTGACCTTCGCATATTCGCCATCTTTTAGTTCCTACAGTTTCGGTGTTTTTTGTGCATGTGTGTATGGCATGGTTGTCGGTGAAAAGTATACCGGTATTTGTGTGCGATGACTGTCTTTTCTCAAGTTCAACAACAAGGCAAAATATTATTTTGTCGATTTACCGACTCAATGTAACTCGACATCACGACAAAAATAAGAAATTGTCGCGATCACGTATTTTTTTGATTAGAGTCGACAACCGGTAGAATGATCATTTGTGTCATTCTACCGAACTTAATGCCAACTCGTCATTACTCATTATGACAAACAATGAAAATGTCAGCGATTACGTTTTCGAAAAGTCGACAACAGTTGAAATTATTATTTTTTCGTTTATCAATGTAACTCATCATCACGACAAAAATAAGAATTGTCGCGATGACGGATTTTTACAAAGTCGACATATACGGTAAAATTATCACGTTTGTCGTTTACGACTATGTAATCGTCAGCATCTGATCATAACAAAAACGATGTAGAAGAAAATTGTCGCGATGACGTCTTTTCCCAAAGTCGACAACACGGTACAATTATTATTTTTTGTCGTTTGCCGAATTAATGGATCGCCCTCATGAAAAACAATTTATAAATGTCGCAATGACGTTTTTCTCAAAAAGTCGACAACACTGTATAATGTTATTTTCGTCGTTGTACCGACTTGATTTAACTCGTCGTCACGATTGAAATATGAAATTGTTCGCTATGACGTCTTTTACAAAGTCGGAAACATGATAAAATTAGTATTTTTGTCGTCTTCCGACTGAAGTAACTCGTAATTCATGACGAAAAACTAAAAATTTGCAAAAATACATCATCGCGACAATTCCTATTTTTGTCTGATGATGAGTTAATTAATCGGTTAAAACGACAAAATTAATAATTTTACCATGTGGCGACTTTGAGAAAGACGTCCTCGGACACTTTTTTTTCTTTGTATCATAATACGAGTTGTATTAAGTGGTACAAGACGCCAAAAATGATAATTTCACCGTGTTGTCGACTTTGCTAAAAGTTGTCATCGCGACAATTTTTTTTTATCATAATGGACGAGTTGCCTTATGTCGGTATAAGAGACCAAATATGAATTTTTTACCGTGTGTCAGATTTGGGAAAAGATGGAAATCGCGAAAATTTCAAAAAAATGTTCACAAAGCTATAGCTAGATTGCTAGTTGGTGCTTTGGCGATGGAATGAACACATCTTTCTGGGTTCGTGTGTAGTGTGTTGTCACAAAATAGCAAGTACAGATTCATATTGTAGGTATGGGAGTAGACCAATTATCTCGGAAGAGCAGGGCTAATTGCATAAGCCATGTGATTCTTCTAACTTTGCCATATTTAAAACAAAACTTGAGGATGTGGATACAGTTGGTCCTGAACAACAGGATGGCATTTAAAAAATCACTGGGCAGCGGGAGGTTCAAATGGACTTATCATTAAGGTGCTTTCTCTAAACGAGGTCAAAAAAGGCTGTTCTTGCGGGGATATACACGTCGGCGGTTTAACGGCATGCGCATGTAGTTCCAATTTAGGGACACCAGGGCACCGTAGAGAGAGGGGGGGTGTGGGGGGGTTTGCTGTACACACCCACAATAATTTCGTGCCGTCGGCAATTTTCGGTCTGTCGGGAAAAAAGGAGGAAAGAGGAAAGAAAGAAGAGGAAAGAGGAGAGCAGGAAAAGAGGAGAGGAAAAGATGGAGAGAAGGAAAGACAGAAAGAGGGAAAGGGAAAAAAAAAGAAAGTAAGGGAGTGAAGGGGAAGTCGGGAATGGAAAGAGGATAGAGAGAAAAACCGGAGCTAGACTGATTATCGGCTATTCGGACTGTGAGCACTCCCTTAAATATAGTCGGCAGAGAATGGCACACGGCACATATATCGTGACGCCCGTCTCGTCGGGTAAATTGACGAGTGACTGAGTCTGCGGCAAATCGGCAAAAGGGGGAATAAGGGCTTAAAGCGTTGACATCTTAGTTTCCATGAGACTTGACAGTTCTTTGAAAGTTTTTGTTTCGGGTCCTATATTCCAGAGATTAAAAAAATTCAAGTTTCTTCAAGCCATTTTGCAGGCCCCTGCGAACGATTTCTATACTGGGGTGCTGAGCTTCTGACAAAAAGACACCTCACCCTTACCCCTACGGAAAACCTATATTTTCGGCATTTCATTTTTCAGATTTTTTCTTTGCATTTTTTAATTTTTTTAGGATTTATAGCGAATAGCGTGATTCCGATTAGGACGTACAGTACCACCCTGATGTTAACCCGCGGTCAACGGTACCTTAATCGTAATTAGCCGCACGGGCAAGGGCGACCCATGAGGCTGAAAAGCCAAAATAACGTGAACAGCGGCGTTGATAGCCAGGTGGTTTCTGGGGTGTGAGGGGAAAAGTGAACCAGGTTCCCCTTATGGACGCCGTCAGGGAGGGGTTTATAAGGGAAGGGAGTGTCCTGCATTTCATCATTAATACTTGATAATAATTACTGTCTTTCTTATCATGGTGGTAATGATCGGGCGGCGATCTGGTTGAATATGCGCGGACTTATGAGGGTGCACACATCTCTAAGCGGCAGCGCCACCATGGATTGGCGCGTGGAGACAAGGGGAATTTGCAGTTTCACAGACCCCCAGATTGCAGGGAAACGGCACTCCGGGGTCAGAGGGCAGTAAGCATGCAACAACCTTAACATCGTCAATTAATTCCCGATTTTTTTTTATTTCAAGAACATTCTGGAAGGAACTGATCATGCTATTCCGTACATTCGGGCCACCAATCGTTGTTTGACGCGTAGGTACGAGAAAATGATTTGTTTTTTTTTTTTTTTTTTTTTTCCGCCCCCCCCCCCGAATTGCAGGAAACCGCATTCCCGGACCGTTGGGAAGTAAGCAATGTCCCTAAAATTGCATAAATTTTAGAATTCATATCCTAGAAACTTCTTGATCTTGGATGGATCTGCCAACTGCCCCTGGTCAGCTCAGTAATAGGTTGTGCCTGCGTGAAAAAACCGAATTAATCCATGATGGCTGGGAGATGAACTCTGACTGCCGCTTGAACTTTTCGCTATCGTTGTGTTCACAATAGCGTCCACGTGGATGGCAACAATGGGGATCGAAGTTACCATTTGATTGCCTTATAAGAATAGTGAGCCCTCGAACAACGACGCCTGGTTGCAAAGGCTGCATCCCAACTCCTCCATCATATTGGCAACGGCCCCCGGGTGACCTAGATTTGAAGTCGTCCAAGCAGAATCTAGCCGCCCTACGGTTTGAACATATTCAAGGTATTAATTAAAGATTCATTATCGTTTGCTAGCGTCCAGCGAACAAGCGACGGCGAATTTGCATGAACGTCACGACAAAATATCGTAATTTGCGGCACAACTCAGTATATTGCAATCACATATTTCCAATATTATTATATCCATTTTAATTGACGAAAACACGCGTGACATATACCATTTTTGTTTCATTTAGCTGAATTGCTGGGTGCAAGTTAGCAGTATGCGGTCCCAACCACTCGAGGGAATATGCAAGTAGGGGTCGCACTAAGGTCGTATAGGCGGGACTCCTTGACGCCCTTTGTGGCCAATGATGAGATTCCTCATAACATAGATGCAAGAGTGTGATTCCCGGGGCAGGCGATTTTGGTTTTACATTGATCCATTCCAAGAAAGATTAACTAGTCAGGGTAAAGCACCCCAGTAGAGTGGCTCTAGTCTCTTGCAGAAGGAAGTCTTTTAGCTTATAGTATAGCTTAAAATCTTGGCTTTCAGCATGGGTAAGACGCATAACAAAACAGCTGTAGCATTGAAGCTCATCCGCCATTTATTTTGCCAGCCTGAGTAGGTGTTAAGCGATCCTCTAGAGGGTTTATGTGATCACTATTGTTAATGAATTTCTCTGTACAAGACACATCATCGGCAAAACTGTTCGCTGTGTATTCCCTTTACAAAATTCGGGCCAGCCGCCACCATCGTGGACGCGTAGGGTACAAGGGAAATTTTCCTTTTTACGACCCCCCTCATATTGCAGGAAACGGGCCATTCCCGCACTGTAAGGCAGTGAGCAACGTTCCCTCTAGAGTTTTGGCACTAATTTTTCATAAATTTGTATTTCAAGAACGTTCTTGACGGACTACTTGATGTTTTACCTTACAATTTTTGTCCAGCACATCAGTGGTCCCGTATAGGTCAAGGAAATTTTGAGCCTTATAATGCCGGAAACGGTTGCTTTCCATTTTTATTGCAGTAAGCAACATCCCCCAAAATTTACAATAAATTTCTGAAATGTAGATCTCAAGAAACACTCTTGAAGGAAACCGATCTACGTTATTCAATCAATTCGCATTCGCGCCACCATCATTTTACGCGTACCGTCAAGACAATAGCCCTTAAACCAATCCCCCCCCACCCCCACATCAGAATTGGCAGGGAGCGGCACTTTCCCCGACTTATGGCAGTATCAATCACTGAAATGACATAAATTTTTTTAAATTTCCGAAAACTGTCCGATGTTAATCCTTACATTTCTTCATCATGGTGTCCATTCCTACCATATCCATGTCTTAGAGATGAATCCATCGAGGACCCTTTCCAATTGGGTTGGAGGCTGCCGCCGATTGAACATTTGCTTGAACATCACTGCAGGAAAATTTGGCAATTTTTCGGGCATTTGAGTGAAAGGAATTGAGCCAGTCAGCAGACAATTTCGGTCAATTTTTCAGATTATAATCCGCACAAAATTGTTCGTCCAAATTTCACATGTCTCGAAGTGTTTTCGCCCGCTCCGCGCCCCGGTATAGTTCCATACGTCAATCACGTACCTCCATACTAATGTGCCGCAATCCCCCTCCCTGCTGTTTTTCGTTATATGATCGCTTTCACTCTATTAAACACGCACGTCAAGAGCTGGCCGAAAGTCATCTGAACAATAAATGAAAATCAGAGTAGACTAACTTGTGAAGTGTTTAAGAAAATCGCAGTTGGTTTCCGGCATGTGCAGTGGGAGGGGGTGGGGGGGGGGGGGGTTGCAACGTGATCAACTCTAAACCAAATTCTTCTCGGTCCTACCTATATGGTTACCCCACACTTGGAAGATGACACGATATGGACAAAAATCATATTTGCCAGAATCTGACAAACGTTTTTTTACTACACGTGGCCCCACTGTTATTGTACAATGTAACGAAAATCTAGGATACCGCGCGATTTTTTTTTTTTTTTGGCATTTCGGCCTTAAAGTTAAACAATCTAATAAGAAATATGAGTTAGACATCAAGTACACCTGAATAACAACTTACGCAGCCAGCTGATCGAAAACCGGGATACCAAATTCGTGCAAATATGATCCCGACAGCCTTAAGCTGCAAAAAAAAATCGGCAGGTGCTGGACACAATGACCTAGAATCGGTAGGGGTGCTTTTCCGCATCCCATCAGAGATCTGGGGGTGCTGCAGCACCCCACAACACCCCCCCCCCCCCTTCGCATGGGCCTGCCATTTTGGCGAAAACGTTAAAAAGATTTTCCCAAATGCAAACAATGAAACGTCGGTTTTAAGCGGGGAATCATGCGAGCTCGGCAGAGCTAGAGTACAGGCGAAGTATAATGTCACCCCCCAGTTTTTTTTTTAGTTAAAAAATTTCAGGCAGGAAACCGCCCAAAACTTTGGGGCAACCGAATAAGTTAAATTGGTTTAAGAATACCCTATAAATGCATTTTTGCAAGAAGAAGTACTCTTACTAATGTTACTAAAGGGATGGCCCGAAACTTGCCGATCAATTGCAATGCACCATTGAGTGGTCAAAAAATTTTTGGCGCGCTCCCTCGCGCAGGTGGAATTGATATCTGGCTCTGCCTTTTCATATATCACGAGCTGCAGTAACATTTGGGCATTGTTCAGGAATCCGGCGCGGGGCTGGCACAAATTTTCGTCGTTCCAATTGGAAGGGTTCCGCGGTACGGTGGTTGGCGGGGGCGATACTTTAAACTATTACTGAACACGGCCGCCCAATTTTAACTAAACACTGAAAATATTGCACCAGATTGCATCTAAGAATTTGCAATCTTAGTGGACGTTTTCATATTATTCAAAATTTTCAAAGGGGAGGGGGACAAAAAACAAAACCAACACAAACCCCCTACCCTTTTAGACCCACCACTATAAGACCCCCAATAACCACACCTGAACAACCAAAATAGAATAGAATAAGACCCGATTAAGAAATAGACCCCCCCAGAGAACAAACCCCCCGAAACCCCCCCCCAAGATAGACATACTGAGACCCCCCCCCCCGAGACCCAAAAAGAGAATACCCAAGAACACCCCTACCCCTCCCCAGAAAAGTAGGACCCCCCCCCCTAGACCCCCAACCAAAAAGACCCCCTCCCCTCCATATCAGTCACCCAGGCCAGAATCCCGGCGGCAAAACTATCTCGACACCCCCCCAGCACAACCCTCGCTACGTACGGGACGCCTGTCTGACCAGTGATTATGCCAGTGAAGCATTGGATGTAAATTGTTTCTCATGCAGTCACCGAACGACGTTGGAGGAAAATCAAATCAGTCAAAGGGGGGTACGTATGTGGGGAGAAGAACCCGTTTTGGGACCAAATGAAGGAAATGTTCTACTTCTACTGATGTCCATCTTTAAGCTTTCTTTCTTCGCGTTTGGTGTGATGTTGCTTGTTCTATAGCGCCCCCTATTTATTGCTCCGAGCCCAAGACCTGCCAAAGCAGTTAATCTATACATTTGCCCGATGAACACACACTGATCCCTGTTTTTTGAGGTAAGGCTCGGGTCAAAGGTGAAACAGAGGCCAAGAAGCCACAGTCAAAACCAACAAACAAGGAAGGTCCAGAATGCTTGGTCCGTTTCAAGTTTAAATTTTATGTGCAGCTTTTAAGATGGATGTACGAAAAACCTATGCTTTAGTGGAGACCGCGGTCCCTTTCCGGTAACACACAAAACTTGAAAAATGTGTGGGCAAATCAAATATGTAAAGGCTTCCGTTTGCTCAACGTTCCATATTTATGTGACAAATGAAGAATCCCAAGGGCCAAGCCTATATTGGCGTTTTTTTTGGTTTTATGATGTGCGCCGTGTCGCGTAAGGCCACATCGGGGGTCAGGTCATGAGCCCTCCCTTTCCAAGGTGTCTATCCCCGTCTGCTAGAAGCTCGCTCATAGACATTAGAGCGCAAGACATACAACGCGGCGCCTGAAGCAGCAAGCAGACGAGGTGCTCTGATGTCGCTCGCTTGAGGCATATGTCGTTGGCCGCGGGTACGCGGACTCATGGAGCTCGAGGAGGCGGATGGCACTCTGGCCACTGCGCGGCGTGACTGATGAGACCTACTGTGTCGATCGGGAGGTGTGCGTGATCATAAGTAGTGCGGAGTGACCCACGCTGGTCGCATGCTCCGTCGTGTGGGCGCGGCCCTCTGTGCTCTAAACGCGGGTCTGTCTGTGCCTGGGCACACCCTTGCGATAGTAGGCACGGGGTGGGCGGGCACGCCGTTGTTAGCCTCGTACTGTCGCTGATTCGGCCCCCGAGGGGCACACGCGCTCACGGTGGGTCCCGGCGTCTAAAGCGACAATGCGTCTTCAACAGGCGTGGGGGGTGCGGCATATTTATGTGACAAATTAAAGAAATCACCAGGCCATCTTGTCGTTTTTGGTGTTTGAATGAATGTCGCCTCAACATCGGGGGGGGGGGCAGAGGACAATTCAAGGCCCGTGAGGGGCGCTGACCTGGATACTACAAACCTTGCGCTAGTAAATGGCACATGGTCACGTACCTTTAGCAGTATCAATATGGTAGATGGGGTTGGACTGTGGGGCGGAGGGGGGATATGCACACAGACGACAACTTGACAGTTGTCTATAGGCCTACGCCCCGTATTCCCCCGGTGAATGTGCGGCGTCTCCTCTTACAGAGCGCGGAGGCTCTGTACGAGGCACCGAGGTTTCATTTTCCGGTAAGACAACGACCGAATTCAAACCCCTGGCGCTGAAGCTCCTAATATGAAAAGCGGAGAATCCGTTAACTTTGCTGACCACTCGATGGACTACCGTAAATTGCCTTACTGATTTTCAATTTTTTGATAAACAATGCTTACCCTAATTGAACCTGTTCCTACATTAAACTTCGCAGCTCACCCGCAATACATTTAATGGTTTTCACACGCAGACAAAAAAAAAATGCGCCTCGGCGTCACAGCCCCCCAGCTTCCCAACCCCCCATCAGCCCATTACGCCTTAAGTAAGCTGCGTTTCCAATGCAACGCGGGCCGGGCGGGCGACGCGGGCGGGCGGGCCTTTTTTGCAAGACGCGTTTCCAAGCACGCGGGCGGGCGGGCGGGCGTTTTCTCGAGCACGCACCCTTTCACTTTAGTTGTATATATCGCTATATAAACCGATGTAGCCTACTGTTATTAATATTGGTATTATTATTATTGTTATTATTGTTTAATATGTTATTATTATTGTTATTAATTGTTATTTTTATTGTGTTGTTGTTGTTGTTGTTGTTGTGGTCCGTTGTCCTTGTCGTTTGCCGTTGGTTGTTGTTGGTTTTGTTGTTGTTGCCGTTGTTGTCCGTTGTGTTCGGCTTGATCGTTGTCGTTGTTGTTATTGTCGTTGGTTTTGTATTGATCGTTGTTGTCTTTGACGTTGTTGTTCAAACACCCGAACGCATACTAGGTGTTTAACCTAAACCTGTGTCATTTTCTGAAACCCCTGTTCTGAATGTCAACGATTACGGCCCCCCATTACAACAACTTACAAATTGACAGGTTTTGGAGAGTTTAATTAGCAAAATAACTTTACATATCATCGTTTTAAAACATGTAAATATGTGTTCAAAAGTAATCCTAGCCGTTGAATTTAGACACAATCTGTATAAAAATCTCATCCTAGTGTTGAAACAGTTATGAATGTTGTTTGGAACATTATTTGAAACTAATATTGTCCTCTATCCTCCATTATCCGGCTTCAGGCCGGTAAGATTGCAGGGGAAATCCCCGGGAATTGATTGCGAAATCCCGCGCGGACACGCGGGCGGGCGGACAAAATCGTTCATGACCGATTCGAGAAACGCCCGCCCGCCCGCCCGCCCGTCCGCGTGCATGGAAACGGCCCCATTGAAAATAACGATAGCGATTTTTTGGACGCCCCGCCCGCCCGGCTGTGCCATGGACACGGAACGCGGCTTTAGATGATGACCCCCATCGTGTCTATGGGTTGCGGTGATAGATCCTTTTCGTATCGCACCTATTTCTCATGACCCTCAAAATACACAGTTTATTCCCGCAGGAACAGAAGGGCCTAAATGATTATTTCGGCTGCTTGTTGGGATCAGTGACAATGCTCCCATTAGCAGCTCCCCCCCCACGCTCCTACGCCTCTTATTAACTCGAAGAGCCGAATTCCCTCCGCTGGCCGAACAATAGCCATTACACGCGGAGATTGGATTGCGTCGTCGTGGCCCCTTTTTTGAGGGCATTGATTCTGGTAACTAATCCCTTCTGCGGGCTTGAAAACTTCGAACCCGTTTTTTCTCCTCACGGAACCTTCAATAGTAACCGCGGGCCATTCTAAAAGGAGGTTCAATGTGTCGCGTACATAGCGGTTGTGACCCCGGAAAGTAGTCCTATTGAAAGCCAGAATGCTCGGGCTGAATAGGTTCATAAAAGTGATTGATTGAACTGTGATTCTAATTTGAATTGACCTGCACCTGGCCAATGAATTCTCAACGCCACTGCACATGGAGTGGCTAGACGTTTTATAGCATTCACAGCGAGAGGCCATTCCCCCCCCCCCTTTTTCTCCCTTCACCCCACCCACACACACAAACACACACACGTCAACAACTCATTCCACACGGCTTCCCTCAAGCATCCTCTTTCACACTGTCTCACCCGACAGGAAATTTCGTATACGCGCGACGGTCATCGGTCTGCTTCACATGTCGTGAGCCGCAATTATTAAAGAACGCAATCTTGTCATGATTCCATGTCATATTTGCTGCCCAGCTGAATCAAGTTATTTTGTTAATATTGTTTTATTATTATTGTTTTATTTGTTATGATTATTGTTTGTTTGTTGTTGTTGTTGTTTGTTTGTTGTCGTTGTCCTTTTCGTTTGCGTTTTGTTGTTTGTTGCTTTTTGTTGCCGTTGTTGTCGTTGTTGTCCGTGTCGTTGATCGTTTTTCGTTGTTGTATTGTCGTTGTTGTCCCATTGTCGTGTTTGTCGTTGACGTTGGTTTGTCCAACCCCGGACGCAACTATTGTTTAAAAAAACCTAAACACCGTTTTTCATTTTCTGTGCTGAACCCACTGTTTCTGAATGTCAACGATAACGGCCCACCATTAAAACTTCACCATTGACAGGTTTTGGGAGATTTAATTAGCAAATACTTGACATATCATCGGTTTAAAATGTACTTGTGTCAAAAGGATCTACCGTTGAATATAGACAATCTGTAGAAAATCTCATACCCTAGTGTTGAAACCGTTATGAATGTTGTTTGGAACTTATTTGAACCTAAAATTGTCCCTACTGTCCTCACTTCTCCATTATCCGGCTTCCTCCGGTAATGATTGCAGGGATCCTCCCCGTGAATTGATTGCTGAATACACGCGGCACGCCGGGCGGCGGAACAACAATCGTTTACATGACCGATTCGAAAAAGCCCGCCGCCCCTCCCGCCCGTCCGCGTGCAATGGAACCGGCTCCATTTGCAAATAACGATTCGCGCTTTTTTGACCGCCCGCCGCCCGCCCGCGTGCATGGAAACGCGGCTTTAGCTGATACCCCCATCGTGTCTATAGGGTGGCGGTGATAGATCCCGTTTCGTATGCTCACCTATGTCATTACCTCAAAAAATACCCAGGGTTATTCCCGCCGGAACTCAGGGCCTTAATGATTTATTTCTGCTGCTGGTGTGATCAGTGAACAATGGCTCCATTAGCAGCTCCCCCACGCTCCGGACGTACTCTTCTAAACGCTAGCCGAATCCGCTGCCGAACAATAGCCCATTACACGAGATTGCGTCTCTGGACCTTTTTTGAGGGCATTGATTCTGGTAAACATATATCCCTTCGCCGGGCTTGAAACTTCCGACCCTTTCTTTCTCTCACGGAACCTTCAATAGTAACCGGCGGCCCTTCTCAAAAGGAAGGTTTTCATGTGTCCGCAGTACAATAAGCGGTTGTGTAACCCCGAAGTAGTCCTATGAAAGCGAAGGCTCGGGCTAATAGGTTTCATAAGTGATTGATTGAACCGGTGATCTATTTATTGACCTGCACTTGCCAATATTCTCAACGCACTGCACTGGAGTGGCGAGACTTTATAGCTTCAGCAAGCGAAGGCGGCATTCCCCCCCCCCCCCCCTTTTTCTCCCTCCCCCCCCACACACACACACCACGTCAACACCTCTTCCACAGGCTTCCCCTCAATCATCCTCTTTCAACTATCCCCAGACAGGAAATTTCGTAATAAGCGCAACGGTTAATCGTCTGCTTCAAAGCCTTGCAGCAATTATGTAAAGAACGCAATTCTTTGTCCATGATTCCATGGTCAGTTTGCTTCCCACTGAATAAATCCCTCGTTTTCCATGCACGCGTCGGGCGGGCGGCGTTTCTCGAATCGGTCATGTAAGCGATTTTTTCGCCCGCCCGTGCCCAGCGTGGTATTTCGTAATCGATTTCGGGGATTCCCTGCATCTTCCTGGCCGTAGCCCGATTGGTGCAGCTTAAGAATCAAAGTTCATGTTCAGAGCATGTTCCCAGCAACACTCCTAACTGTTTCATCAACACGCGTAATGAGATCTTATACAGATTCTCTCTCTCCATTTTTAACAGGCGGACACCTATTTGAACACATTTCGCATGTTTACAAAAAACCAGGACAGTGTTTTTCATGCTAGTTTATGCTACTTAAATCTCCAAACCCTGGCAATTGTAAAGTTTTTATTATTATTAGTTTAGTTTATGCGCTAATCGTTTGACATTTAGAACACTGGTTCTAAGAACGAACCACCGGTGGTTTAAGGTTTAAACACGGTAGGCCATGCTCCGTGTTTTGATAATAATATAATAATATGAATAATAATAATAATTGAATTTTTTTAATTTTTTTATATTGTTTAAAATTTATTTACAATGCATTTTATAGCGCAATATACACACTTCTAAAGGTGAGGTGCGTGGTTCGAGAAAACGCCCGCCCGCCCCCCCGCCGTGCATGGAAACGGTTCACTCGCGTTGTCCGTCCCGCCCCCGCCCTCCCGGTGCAGGGAATTCCGGGGGCCTAACCGTTGAAGGTTTAGTGTGTCCGTGTCGCAGACGATAGGGGGTTGTGTAACCCCAAAAATCGTTCCATTGGAAGTGGACGGCCAGGGCTGAATCATGTCTATTCGCGGATTTGATTGACTGTGTATCTAATTTGTTATACTTGCAACTGCTAAAGGTCGTTCGCACACAAGACATGGATTCAGAGACTCAGAGGTGAAAAAAAAGCAAACGAGAGGCGTCCTGTACCCCCCACCCCCCCCCCCCCCCCACCTCTCACATCACACCACACACACGAATCGAGGCCAATGCAGTCTCGAATATTTTCAGACTTAGCGTTTAGACATTAAATAATGTTTGGGACATTGATAGGGCGGCCGGGTTAGTTTTTCCCTCATCGTTTTAGCAACACCAGCCATTGTCCTCCGCGAAACCAAACGTGGATAATATGGTTTTTGGGTGTGTACCCCACCGTCCTCCAGCCTCCCAACCGCCGCCGGAACTCCTAATCTGTTTAGCGCAATAACCTCTCTACTCTCGACGCTTTATCCGATTGATCTGAAAACTTGTACTGTAGTCCGCCCCTAATGAATGAAATCGAAAGTGAGCCATCACTGCATTCTGCTGCGCTCTATTTTGGAGCTCTTACTACACGAAATACTGAATTAGGTCCGATTCACACGAAACTGGTGGTTGGGGACACATTTGCCCGAATGACGTGATGTTAATTTCAAGGTCACAGATACCCCGCCCGGTGGCCGTGCATTGCATGCGGGTCCTCGTCTCGCGTTGTTTTGCCTGCCCCCCCGCCCGCCTCCATGGAAACGCGGCTTAAACCGTGAAAGGTTTATTGTGTCCGTGTTCGCAGTACGATAGGGGTTGTGTAACCCCAGAAAGTCGGTTCCATTGGAAGTGGAAGGTAAGGGCTGAAATATGTATATGCGCGATTGATGAACGTGATCTAATTTGATAGACGTGCCACTGTTAAAGGTCCGTTTACGTAACAAGACATGGATTCAAGGACTCGAGAGGTGAGAAACGAGAGGCGGGTGGACCCCCCCCCACACTCCCAAAAGCACACACAAAATCGAGGCCAATGCAGTCTCGAATATTTTCAGACTTAGTTTAGACATTAAGTATGTTTGGGACATTGATTAGGGCGGCGGTTAGTTTTCCTCATCGTGTTAGCAACAACAAGCCATGGTCGCCGCGGACACCGGGGATAATAGGGTTTCGGGTGTGTAGCCGCCAAACGTCTTCAGTCCCACCGCCGCCGGAACCTCTAGGCGTTAGCGCAATAATATCTAACGCTTTATCCGATGATCTGAAACTGTAACGTATGTCCGCCCTAATGAAATGAATTCGAAAGTGGGCATCACTGCATGGTCTGCTGCGCTCTATTTGCAGGGTCTTACACGAAAATACTGGATTTATCCGATTCACACGAACTGGGTTGGTGGGGACAAAATTGGTCCCGAATGACATGATGTTAATTCAATGGTCACCAGAGGTCAAAAATTTGTGTTGTTTTTTCGCAATTTCTAACTTCGTCAGATTAGAACAAAACTCAGTGGATAAGACTGTTGTTAGTCCAAAACGGTCATTTCAAGGAGGTCGAATTTGAAAATAATGCGATTTTTCTAACTTTGTTCGATTTGAACAAAACTTGGGGGAATGTGGACTCAGTTGGATCTGAACAACGGGTAGGGCATTTCAAAGTCACTGCTGGTGCGCATGGACCTAATATATGTTCTTCCTCTACTTAGGTCCACAAAGGCTGTTTCTGCGGTATATCACGTCGGCGGTTTACCCACCTGCACATGTTTAGTTTATAGTGGGGAAGAGACTGCATGTTTGGGGAGGCCGTGGTTTTGACACAACTAGAAAATGCACTCAGTGAACGTAACATTTCAATTGTATTTCGTTGATTCCCAACTTCCAAGGTCATCGGACTGATAGGAGGTCATTATCAGGCTATATTACATATTTTCCGTCGAGTAATGCACAACTCTATGGTTCAGCAAGCTATGGTTAATGTATTTGTATTTTTTTTACAGGCGCATAGAACTTTGGGATATTGCGCTTTATACGCACTGGTGTAATAATAACTAATCCTCTGATGGACTCACGTGGAAGTTGGTAGCCCTACCTGTAGTAAACATTGAGTGGCAAGAATGTTGAAAATTATTTAACCTAATGTGGGTCCAGTCATTCATCAACGGTTATTGAAAGTCTTTGGGACAGTTCCAAGTCAGTCTCAACCCAACCCAATCACGCACACTACCAATTTATTCCACTCTAATTTTACCAAATTATGATTCCATCTAGTGGTTGAGCCTACATCCATTTTATTGTCTAGGGTTATGTCAAAGGTCCAGTGGACATTTAGCAGGTAAGCTCACCATGCTCGTACTGTTCAGGATGAACAGCGGTCAGAAACCATTGAACCAATCGGTCCGCAGACGTATATACGACTGATTTCGTGCAGTATGTTGACCTTGAACGACCTTCAGCTGATACTGAAACGAAACCAGGCTGCACGAGTGAAGCTGGCACCCTCTTCTGTCAGATGGACCGTTTAAATGAGATCCCTGGGACAGGAATTCTCACCCCTGCCTCGTTACTCAGGGCACTCTTCGAGAAGGTGGCGTGATTCGCTGGTGTCCTTCCACACACAAAACTGGAGCCTTTTAGCATTTCCCGACAAGATTTCCGGATCATGAAGCCCCTTCGGGTGGAAGCATAACACACGAGGGGTATAAGTAAAACGAAGCAATCTAGTCTTTTTTTACCCTCCAATATATGGAATTCATACCTGCTGACAATATGAGTCTTTCTACCTTGAACAACATTGACCGTCATATATGTATGCATGTATGTGTACGCTTGCGCGTGTGTGTGTAACGCTTTGCCTCTAAACACGAATATCGACAAGACTGGAGCGATGGATATGGTATTTTGTGTCTCCATAATGAATACATGTGCTGTTTTCGTTATTGAGGTCGGAGTCAAAGGTCAGTATGATTGAAGTTTGGAAGCCTTTTGGTGCACACACAAATTTCTTATTGGGGGACATTTCTTCATTGTTTTGGCGTTTAATTTTTTTCCTGGAATCGAATTTGCCAAAAACGAAACCTGTGGTCCAATGACGGACCCGTTTTAGGGTCCAGGCACCAGTCCGAATTTAGAAACTAACGGTCATCCTTAAATTGCATCACAAATCATTTGAATCGGTAACTAAAGTAGTCTAAGCCCCCTTGACTATCAGTTCAACGGAGAATATAGTGTAAGTTCAGATGCTCTCCCGCAGCAACAGCAACCAGAGTGGGGGTATGTGATGAAACGTATGGTCTATCTCGAACATTTGATCCTAACTCGATAGTGAGTGGATGAACAACACGGTGCATCCATGTTCTAATTATTTATTCATTTTATTTATTTAGACGTTTTAAATGAGTAAAATCTCGGTTAGCCAGACGCTTAATCTTACCCCGAGGCCCTTACTATAACCACGAAACGGTATGAAAACAAAATGATATAAGAGAATGGAATCACTTAAAAAGTTAAACATTATGGAAAGTCTACTGAGAAATGAAGGTATGAAGAAAGAATGTTCAACAGGGGCTGGAGAATCAGGTTCCTCCTCTTCTCCGAACAGTCAGCAAAATATAACCTGCGGAAAAATGACTATTACAAGATTAGTGTTCTTGTCCTTCAATTCATGGATATTAAACCTATCTGATTCGAACTTGGACAAATTACAACCTTTTCCAGATATCGTGTTGACAATGTTTTTCAACGTTCAACCTACGAGAAAACAAAAAGGTTACCGCTTTGGGATCTTTCGTATTTGTTATGCAGCATTTGCCTGTTAATTTGAACTTGATAGATGTTTGCGTTCTTTTGGATTCGTGCCACAATGGAGAACATTCTGAAAAAGGAGAAAAGAGAGTGCGAACCTTTCCACGCCCCCTAAAACTGGAAATATACCGAAGTCTACACCGTGAATTTGGAACATAGAACACCACCTTACAGGAGTAGAAGGGAACTGATGTTGCGTCTTTCGAACTGGTGGACTTTGTTAAATGTACCAGATAGGGTGAATACAAAACCGTTACGTGCTTTCAACGGTTACGCGACGCAGGTCAGGTCAGTCACAAACCATCTGGGTTTTTGTCCGCCTACCTGTATATCTGGTATATACGAGGTTTCGAAAGAACGCCGCCCATTAAGGGGTATGTGATTCAGACACAACTATTGTGAGTGAAGTGGCCTACTCGGGGACTACGTACCCCTTCCCCTACCGTACCATGTTGGGCCATTGCATCCCACGTTACTTGAACAGTCTATATCCACATCTACAGGGGGCCTCCCCACGGCTAGGAAGGCAATTAATGGACCCTACCACTTACTGCTCATGTATGCAAGACATCAGACAGTTACCGGTCTCTATTGTTGGTGGGTGTCTCCTTCACTCATTTCCTAACATTTTCTTCCCCGAACAATGGGGCCTTTAATGATTTATTTCCCCCCGATGAGGTTAGTGAACAATTAGCCTTTTAATACCCCACGCTGACTGACGACTTCTGATGATCCCAAACAATTAGTCAAACACGGGGATTACGCGATAACGCTCTCAGCTATATTGAAATAATGACTTTGTCAATCTCTTCTAAAGCAGAAGACCCGTACTGAGGCCCCTTCACGGTTCGAACTCTGCTTGATGAATGAAAATTCAATAGGACCGCCATACAATCGTATCGTGTTACTCTGAATGGGCCCATTCTTGAATTGAATGAGGGAGGGGAGTCTCTAATTTGAATCAATGCCTACATTTGTCCTAAGTGGAAAGTGCCACCGATATTCGACCCAAGGAAATGAGTGGCACAATCTTAGGACTCCCAAAAAGGCCGTAATCACTCCTTTACCTACACCCCTCCCCTCCTCGGTTGAGGGGGGCCATGGTTAAGATAACTTTTTGCAAGACATCACATGTGTTAATGTAGTGTAAGTGAGTTAATGTAGTTGCTCGAGTCGTGAAGCGGCGCGAGTCCCCGCCCTCCCCCCCTTCCCCCACTTACCCGTATTTACCGTGGTAGATGAAAGGCTATGGCTATTCGAACAAATATACTGTATCACTTATATTATACATACCGGAGAACGCAGGCTATTGGCCAAGCCGCGTTTTATTTACTTTATCACTATTGATGAGGTCATATATATTTATTTTGTGATATGCCACGAAGTTCAAGGACCCCATTAAAATTTCGGAGTCAACCCGATGTTCCCGGGGTCCGATGTTCCCGGGGTTCGATGTTCCCGAGGGTTCGATTGGTCCGGGGTCCGATTGGATTTATCATGGAGGTATGATATGACCATAGTACCGTCCAAAATTAAGGGACAATCGTAAATATTTGCATGCCCCTTCGTCACAAGGCTGAGAGTTAAAAGGGCATAGAATCACCCCTGTCAAGTGAATCACAGTGAATACGCTCCTAGGAAAATGGGTTGCTTATTAAATGGGAAAAAATGCATTACGACAACATGTATCGACATATTAACAGCGATACGCTCCTAGATGGATTAAGATGCGTATTTCATTGATCGCCCCAATTCAAATTTAGAGTTTCCAAATATTCTAGTGTACTTGTAGTCGTGTCGCAAAACCTGCCACAGTTGCTCTGCAGCCCTAAAAATCTGACATGACAGTGACAAGGCAGGAGGCGAGCATCTTCATGAGTGAGAGGATGTTCCTGCGAAGCCACGGCACCCTTCTCCATATCTGATAATCGCCGTCGTGGGACGGGAGTTGATGAAATAGACCGCTCCGTCCCCCGTTGGAGGGTGGATGAAGGAGGGAGGGGGGGGTGGGGTACAAGCGATGACTTGTATTGCCGTTTTTACGATCGGAGGACATAGTAAACAATGAAGATTTAATACCTTCCTGGTGATGGTATAAAAAAGGGCTAAATAAAAACGGCCATCCCTTCCCATTCCTCGCTTGTCTAAAGGGGGGACCCACAACGGACATGAAAGACTGATAGATAGATAATACGCCTTCGTTGGCAATCGGGGATACTGCCCATAGGCAAGACCGCATGTATAATAATATGACATCTATGGGCAACTCTGCGAATTCATGCAGCGCCATGAATAGCACCTGACTTGACCAAGGAAGAGTTTCGCGAGAATACTGGCAATAAACAATATTCATGCTGCCCTCTCACTGGGCAACTTAGAAGTTAAACATGACAATAATTCCCATTTGTAAGTGCTACTTGATAATTTTTGGGCATATGCTCGGTTTCAGAGTTTCTGCATTGTCCCATGTATATGTGGGAGGACATTTAAATAGCAATTGGCAAATTTTGAAGTTGAGCATGGTGGTACGGTTGGTTAAATCGTGACCGAAAATCATGGTATACAGGTATGTATTCCATCCCAAAATGGTATTGAACAGCGCCGGGTTGTTTTCTATGTATTATATATATATATATATATATATTTTTTTTTTTAGAGAGCGCATGTGAAGTTGCCATACTTGATATATCTGTGAATTTCGCCTTTCAAAACTTTCCGAGTATCAAACCTTCCGCAAAAGCTCTTATATTCCATTGGTTCTGAGGGACATGGTACCTTAATATGGATTCATTTCTTGAATACACAGTGTTCATGACCATACGCTGAACATAACGATCGGGTTCAAAAGGTCAACACGACTGCACATATGACCCCATGTAACGTGAGTGTGACAGGCGATTTAAAGGCTGAAGTTTAATAAGTGAGGGTCGAGGGTCGGAGGGGTGGTCGGAGGGGTGGGGGGGGGGGAGGGGATGGATGGAAGATGTTATTTGGCGACGAACGTTACACTAGTAAGTAGGCTACTCAGAAGTTCCTCTATCGCGTCCTTGAAGATCGTCTATCAGGTTTCTTATCCAGTGGAAAAGTAACAGTACTAACGGTCACTGAATGCCCTGTTTAGAAAGGACGCAGATTTCCTCATCGAGTTCTCCTTATACTCCCCTGCTCCCGGTTGGTTTCCTTCCCTCCCGTAGCTCCTCTACTATTTGCTTCTTCTCTGTTTAGCTCGGGTGAAGCAGCCTCTACAAGTCGTCATATTTCTCCGTTCGTTCGTTCTTTAGTTCGTTCGTTCGTCCCTTAATTCTGTTCGTCACGTTCACTCAGAACTTCTTGAAAAGTACATGCGATCCGGTGAAAATGGTGAGGTGGATGGATAGCATGGCCAATGGCTAGGCTGGTTACATGTTAGTTGCATGTTTTTTTTGAGTTTGATTAGATTTCAATTAAATCGATTAATTACCCCAATTTCCCACTTTGATTAGCGTTCTGTGAGTGAAATTGTTTGGGTTATATTACTCCCAAGCAGGCAGCATAGTGTTAATCTTATCTGTCAGCAGGTCCAGGTGAAGGGATCATTTGTCTGTCAACACATCTCGCTCTAGTTCTGCTGGCTGGTGACCAGAAAAGAGAGTGTTTCCACATGTTGGGTCTGCAATGGTTTGTTCCAATGGTGTCATATAGGGTTTCCATGATAGTGAATAATTTAATAGCTGCAAGATGCGAGGATGGTTAATGGGGAGGTAGGAGTGCATGTTAGGGATAACAAAATTGGTTTAATCAGTTTAACTGATCCTACAACTTCCGCATATTCGCCCACAGTTACCAAGGCGTTTACGATTGTACTTGTTTCTCAGCAACGGCTGGTAAAACCGTGGCGCTCTGCAGAAAGGTTGTGGAGTCGGGCAAAGCCACAGGAATCAGGAAGTACACTTCTATTATGCCTCTTGCCGATCAACTGCAATGACTTAAATTTCGAACTTGTAGACGAGCTAATTTTTCCGTGATAAACCCCTCCACGACCCTATACAAGAGACTGATATCTGTTTACCATCCAATTTTATACCTAAAGCCCATAATTGCGGATCCAGCAAAACGTGATAAGGGGCTAATCTTTGGGGGCCGAAGCCCGAGTACGAGTTGCCACCGATCGCAAGGAGGGGTGGGGTGATGGGTGGGGTTGCTGGGTGGGGGTGAGGGACTCCCCATTCTGAAGTGTTCCAAGCGTTTCCAGCGATTTGGAGACGAGATTATGATACTGCACCGATTTTTTTTCATTTAGGTGTTCGTCCATAGCTTCAATCTAGCAAAATTGATGGGGCCTATCATTGTTGTAACAAGGCGTTCGACAATGTTGGAATAGCATCAGCTTCATTCACTCATATGGGCAGTGATAACCAATCGGTGGATTGCCAACAAACTTGTGTGATATGGGGGAGGGGTACTGTGGTACATCATTTTTAGACTGTGCATGAGGGCATCCAACCACCCCCTATTAAAAAAATATTTTTCCCGGGATCGGAAGGGACATGAAAAAGAAACTCGAACAATTATCCAATTATTGTTGACAATCAAAACTGCATAAAGTAGTCCACTGTGCTTCTGGCAAGGAAAATTGAGAAGTGCACAATTGGTCCTGGAGGTTAGCGTGGCCTGATAGCCCAAAGATTCTGGCGTTGTTGCTATGGCGTCGATGGGGGGCCTTGGGGTGTGATTTTACATTCGTATAACTCAGTCGAGTGATTCGGGAGTTATGATGGATCGATCTATCCAGGTGAAATTACATCAGTGCAAGTTCATTTCGAGCAGGAAGCGAAGGCTGCAATGGAGCTGTAAGTAAATAGGTTATCACGGATGGCGAACTGAAGTCAGCGCATGACGTTAAATGCGTAGAACTTTTCAAAAAACAATGTCGATACAGTGATAGAGACTTTCCGAGAGGAGCTGATGAGCTGATTTTGTTTGAAACTAATTTTCAGGTGCCCTAGACGCTTTCCCTACCATTTGAGGATAAACATTCAACTATCACGCTTTGCTGGCGGTCATATCAACAATAATAACAAGACTCAATGGTAATATTATGCTCGCAAAAACAAGCGGGGCACGCCCCATTCTGGATCCGCCCTTGCCGAGTACAAAAGTTAATTTTATAAGCCTGCCGTGGCGTAAAACCTCCTATTCGATGATGCTCCCCCAGGTGGTGGTTACGTACTGTGCTGCTGTCGGTGTGGCATTTGCGCGATCCAACCTCCCACGCCCCCCTTCCTTCCGGTTATATCCTATATCTATATAATATATATATGTAATATATTATATATATATATATATATATATATATATATATAGATATATATATAATCTATATATATATATATAACCAAAAATCCTCGCAACATAATAGAGAAGAAAACAGTAGTGTTTTCAAAATTCAACGATGTTTTAATAGCAAAGTATAACACCGGAATTTCGAGACTGGTCAGTTTGTCAACGTACAAATGTGGGGAACACTTAATTTATCATGCATTGCAAACACTAAAAATCATACATCCATCGTACATATCGTCACCCTGGGCGTATCTCGCCGATGTGCTTCCAAAACCCTTCGGTAAGAGATGCCCTCGACTTGACGACCTATTTACAGCTGTAACCTATTGTGTCGATTAATGCTAAACTTGGCACAGTGGCGGTGTTAGACGTCACGGAGAGTCCTTAACCGATTACCAATCAAATGCCTCTTACTGCTTTCAACATATGGCACTCTTTTGATTGTAGGACACTTCATTCAGTGAAACGAACACGTGCCAAGTTTGTCACAGGTGGTATTAAATCACTCCCTAACCAAACTATTCTTCATACGGCGATAATCTCTTTTCAATTATCGAAGACGACTCTCGGAGCTCTTTAACGTAACAATTATTAGCTTGCAGTTGCGGTATTTCAGCGTGTGTATTTGTACTTCTTGAAATCTCGTCAATCCTAACTCCGATTGAATTCAGCCTCTGGAAAAATGAGTTTGCCCCATTCGAAGATTACTTTGGGCTTAATGCTCTTGTTACCGGATTGCTCACAATAATAAATTTCGTCGACGTTTCTACCAAGTCCAGCCACTAGCCCTGTGAACACCCGCCATACCGTGGTCCACATCGCCGGCGAGTTAGCCCGACTACCCGTAGTCCGCTCGTGCAGCCCGGTCGGCTCCGGCACGACGCCCGCCTCAGTCGTGCCCCGAAGGTAGCGCCTTGTGCAACCGTTCGACATCAGAGCTCTAGCCGGGTCTCCGCCGACAAGACGGGCGAGACGGAGGAAGCCTCTCACGGTAAGCTCTCACCACACCGGATTTCCACCCCGTCGTTCGTCGAGCTGGCTGTCGTGCTCACTACAAAAGAAAAAATTCGTTCAAGTGAGATTTTTTTCCAAATAGAAGCGGTAGGGGGTCTATCGGGAGGGGAGGGGGGGGGGGGGGGTTGGGAACTGGAACTGCTCGTACGGCCTGTATCCGTTTATATGGGGACAGCCCGACAGGTTTGGACGCTTGCATTCTCGAATTTCATCACTTTGTTCATATTGGTACGTGTAATTAATCGGCAATTTGGATATTCACGTTCCTGAATTTCGTTGAACATTGGCGTCTATACACAACAAGACTTTTTTTTTGTAATGAGAGACTAACAATTCAATGTTAGGTGCATATCGGACATGGGTCTTGTGGCGTGTTTACACTGTCAGTTCACCCCCAAAAGGGGAGGCAGTTTTAAATTGGGAAAAAGTTTTCGGGGCAGAGTGGCGGGTTATTCTGCAATTGATCTGAAATTTTCAACCAGCTATGCACAAGTCCCACCCAGTCGGCCCTATTCCATAATTGTGTGAATGAATAATATTTTTCAACAACCTTGAAATGTCTGCTCTAATACAGCTGATGTGACTTCCAAATAGTGACAGGATACCATGTTATTGAAATAAAAAATCTGTCCCCATTATGTGAATTGGGAGTGGTATTCATTGGGGAATTATCTTTGCTCCCCTATATTACACTGGAATTCCAATTAAAAATGAATTTGTGTGAAGAAGGGGCTTTGGTTACTGTATTTCATATTTTACATTTTTTAGTTTGATTCTGAAGGTGCCATTTTCGAAAGGGGAATAGGAGCTTGCAAGATAGCAAATCATTAAGCTCATCAAGCATTGTGAATACACACCCAAAGTCCCGCTCCAAGATGAATTTAATACTGAATTAAAATTATTATCAATTATTTAATAAATGGATTTCAGATGACCCCACTATCCATAATGATTGGTAGTTGAGCCGTATGTTTACCAGGGTTGTCCTGCAGGTCATGGAATGTTATGGAGAAAAATCCAGGCCCGGAAAAGTTGTGGATTTTTGAAAAGTTGTTCAAAGTCATGGAAATTCCAATGGTATTGCTATGGTTTTGGCTTTTGCTGTTTACAGCTGTTATGCCGCTTGGCCGACATTGTGTTATAACATATTTCCATGTCGAAAAAAAATCGGTCGTGAAAATTAGTGTTAGAAACTGCCCTACAAACCCAATGTTTTAAAAACACCAAAACCTTTTGAAGAACGTTTGGACACATTTCTAACAATCTATAAGTGTCTAAAAGGGGTTTATGGTGGCAAAAGATGTGGCAAAAGATTTGCACCAAAACGGATTAAAGATTATCTTTCGTAGCCGAGGTTTGCTGTCACTCCTATTGAATGTTTTCTAAACAATAATTTTCCCAAAACTTTTTTGAATGGTATGAAACCGTTTCCGTAACATTCATGTTACAATAGAAAACCTTTTCAAAAAACATGAGAACAGTTTCGAACGTTTCGTTTTGCTGGGTTGCAGGCAAAAATGGAAAGATTTCTGCCCTTTACCGCCAATCTAAGCTTCTCAATGGGACCATATTGCATTTGAACTGGTGACAACAGAAGTATCCGTCTAACAAATAAGGTTTCGGCAATTTGTTAGGATATCACTTTGGCTCCTTTCTGGGAACTTCCCCAGACTTTCAGCTTCCTCTGTCATTGAACTGTAATTAATTTAAAATGGTTTAATCAACCAAAGAGGAGTCTTCCAGTATGTCCGTTTTCTTACTCTACATGCCGAACTAATTTCTACATGGGAATTGCATGCTTGCAAGAAGCAATCAGAGTCGAGTATTTTAAAACTACACCTCCAAGATCCCGCGCCCAGAAATTTAAAACTGGAGCACTCTGCCCTCCACGGTTATCACTGTATACCATGCAGGGATCCTCCTTGGTCACGTAACCATACACCTCTTTCACTGAATAAACATTCAAATAAGGTAAATCTTTTCAACTATCTATTGCACATTTTATTTGTTTGGCAGTTTTGAACTATTCTATATGGCCAGATATTGCGGACCCTGTAATACAGCAGATGTATTTAGCTTTCAGGTAATGACAGTAAAATGCCCTACTAAACACAATAATTGTAATCATATACTCCTAAAATAATAATAGCCCTTCCTTGCGCTTATCCCTCCCTCATCTAATTGTCCACTGTCAATTGAGAAAATGTTTTTTGCGTAATTTAGGTGTTCATTCTAGACCTACATTGGTTGGGGTTGTGATCTCTGTGAAGTTGAACCTCCTCAAAGATTTTTCTTCCCCCATAAACCTTGACATAGTTTATTCAGGTTTTCAAAATTTCCAGGTTACAGTGCCTTACCTTTTCAATGTGCCACCAATAGGGGTCATTGGCCTGGTTGGACAAAATCTCTAGATTGGACATTCAGACAATAACCCATTTAGCTCAGAAAGGATTCTGTGAAGACGCCCCCGGAGGAACGGTTTTTATCATGACATTCGTGAGTGCAGATCATAAATGCCACGCTTTTAGTACCTCGCACAAAAGTTGCTGGCCTGTGCAACGACCCTGTGCTCTAGGAGCAAATCTTGATTCACTCTCGATCACAGCATGCTAATAACTCAGCCGTATAGGGAGAGGCAGAAACAATGTTTAGGCGTCTTGGACAAGACCAGCTCCATACTACTGCAGACCTTTCAGCAGTGTTTTCTTTTTCTTCTCTCCCCTTCCAGCACTGCGTGTTCTGCAAGAACAACATGGAGACTGAGCGGTCTACTCCAGCCACACCCTCAAGGACGACTCCTTCCGTGGTACTTGTCCTATCCTGAGGGCCTACACCTGCCCCATCTGCGGAAGCGAAGGGGGACCGCGCCCACACCATCAAGTACTGCCCCGAGAATACCGGACGAATCCACCATTAACATGGTCCAAAGTACTGTACAGTTTATTAACATTTGTGCTTTCAGATGACAATTTTTCACACTTGAAGGGGTGAAAAACATTACTCGCAGGATCTGGAAATGTCCGTGCTGTGACCACTCCAGCCAGCTCGACAAGGAAATACATTTCATGTTTAACGAAGTGCTGATTGTTAATTAGCATTTTTTGCTCTTGGGCGAAACGAATGGAAACTTCAAAATGTTGGTGCTGGGACTTAGTCCAGCCAAGCTCGCCATCCAAGAGAATTCAGGCTTCACCAAAGGGCTACTGTTTATTTCTATATAGGAAGGCCATTACTGTATCAAATTTATTGTGCAAGCAATTGCACTTCTGTCAGGACATGAGCCTTCATTAGAATATGCATCATCCTCTTGTTATCACATAGATCAATTGCTCTTTAATCATTTAGTATGATCAGTACTTCTAGCTGGGTCAGTATTTTACGTGGAAGAAGAACAAAATGAACAATGGAACCTTTTTAAAATTAGTGAACATTCTTAGGTGATAATTTCGCTTATTAAAGCATTATATCTCATTCAATTAAATTGTCAATCGTAGTAATCATGAAATGATTATGACGTTTATTACACCATTTGGGTAACCAAATGTTGTCATGTGTATTGAAGTTCCCAACATATCCCAAGTTTTTTTTCATAGGAAATTTCGATTCGCAAGGAAAAGGAAAAAGCTTGTAATACCATTTTTCTTCAGCTGTCACTAACCTTGGCAGTTGGTCTTTTTTGTTCACCAATGTTCTGTAGTAGTTGTAGAGGAACCCATGATTTAAAAAAAACAGCTCTGGCTACTTTGTCAAATGGCGCTTCAGCATATCGTGGTCGTCGAGCTCTGCCGTTCCACTCCTTATTTTGAATTCCAAGTGCATCTCGACATTCTCTGCCATATTAGAGAAAATTTCATTCACAATTTTTTTCGAATGGATCATTATCTAGTAAGAGGTTTTCCTTGAAAAATGTTTTCAGTGCCACATTCTTGAGCCGTTTTGAGCTTTTAGAAATTCGGAAGGAAAATGGAAATTTCAATTGAACACTTTTTTAAACAGTTGCAATTGTAACTGTATTTTAGATTAATTAGGTGTCAGCACATGTTTATTATAATTTTACCCACATTTTACTAAATTCTTGATTAATTAATATGCCGAATTTGTGCCTTGAACCAAATTTGTGAAGGCACATAGTTTAGTTGCAGGATGTAGGGTCATGATTCGCCCCGTTAGTATTAATGTTATGTTGGATTCACAGTAAGCTCTAAATTTCTTGTTTGCTACGTCGACTCGCACAGCTATGTTTTCTATTACCAAAAAAAGTACTGGCCCGTTGGAAATGCACTAATAACGTTTCGTTTTTAGATGAGGTGGCGCCCTAGACTTCATAAATTATCTTAAAATAGGTGGTTCTTTCTTTTCCGCCCCCCTGGTCAGACGAGAACAAATCACTTTTAGGACCACCTAAAGATTATTTCAAGCAGTATTCCCTTGTTCAGGTTATATATTCATTCTGATATGCAGATATAGAATTATGTAAATATACAGATGATTTTTGTTTGAGAAAAAAAAATGTAAGTTGCTTTCATTTCATTATGGGGAGGGGAGGGATTTCTTTTAAGATCTGCATTCCATTGCGCTCCACTTGGGGCCTGCGGATGCACGGTCCAAAGTGCCCTTTGTCTTGCCGACAAAGTTCATGAAGGAGACTTGGCCAATCACTTGTCACTTCTCGGGGATGGGTTGAAGCGACCTGCATCAGATTTTGGGGCAGAAGGTCCCGCTAGATGAGTGAGGTAAATTAGCCCTTCAACCAATTTATTGTTGAAGACTTGTTAGCAAGGATTTGTTTTGCATCATTTAATGGCAACATCTTGAAGTTGGCCAGGGATTACCCATGACCTGTCAAATTCAATGGTCACTAGAGTCCTTCCACGTGTCTAATTTGCATACTTTATTGCCTTTTCAAGTTTGCTACTATTTCATGAACTTGTAGTTAACTTCCTTACAGTGACTGGAGGTCATTCGGGGTGTCTATGTTGGTATGTTTCATTTCAAAGTTTGTTCGCTTTTTATGGAGCTTGATGGGTATGTTACTGTTAGTCCTAGAATTTTAAGATTGACTCGTTCCCTCTGGGGGTTATGCAGTGTGGTGTAATCTGCGTGTGTTTCAATTTGTTGGATTCGCAATGCAAATGTATTCAGTGTGTTCGACTGTTAGTGAGAGGAGAATCAGGGTCGCTGAAAATTCCATTTTGTCAATTTGCATAATTTGTCATATTTCCACAACACTTTAGTTGAATCCGGAAGGGAATGATCCCCTGAGACTGGGCACTGCGGGGAGAATTTATGGCAGTCCTGACGGTGGTGTGTATTTGATGCCCCACCTATTCCCCAACACGACCACCCACCTAATGCAGTTCCTAATTGATTTTGGGATTTCCCAACAATTGCACATGATCCCTCCTGGCTTTGGTCGAGGTCTGAAAATCCTCGTTACACAAGAAGTGCAGAATGCCTGGTCCGGAATCGGGTTGAAAGTGTGAGTACATCTCCTCTTAGGGAGTACAGGCCCCTGTCTTAGTGTGTACAGTCTCAGTATTTTCATAAAATTAAGAAATTGTGAAAAACATAATTTTGGCAAAGTTAAGCTCGTTGACCCGCATGCAGCCCACTTGATGTACGAGCTCTAGGTCAGAAAATCTTAAATAACACAAGTCGAACACCTAGCAGCCTAAAAGGGTCCCCCCCGGATCAGGTTGTAATCAGTATACAGCTCTCTTTGGGTGTACAGGAAGCCTCTTGCAAAACTGCAAACGATTCTTGTCAAAGTCTAGCTGTTACACAACAATACCTCAACCCCATGTGGATGGATGAAGCTCATACGTTGGATGTGGGTATCTCCATGAGCACTGATCCCATTCTGGGGTCAGGAAAAGGTCATCTGAGGTCAAATTTTAGAAATCAAAGTCCAGAAGTGCCCTGGTCCGAACCAGTTGAAATTTGGTATCTCAAAGTCCTCACTTGGATGAATGAATTGTGTATAACGACTAACCCTTAATGGTCTACATGATCCCTAATGTTAATTTCGCTTTAGCTTGATCAAGGCGGGATCGGTCATGGCAAAGTCGGAAGCCTTTCCAGTTTTCCTGTCGAGGGTCATATTTTTGTCTCGCCTGAATGAATTCAGGAAGAGACTAGAGTGGCACTATTGGCATGTGTGTGTATGTCACACATTTTCTCGTTAGGCAGGATTTCTCAACAAACCGTGAGACCGATAGACCGAAAGTTGTGTGTATCATCCGGTTTGGGTGTACACAACCATCTGATTAGATCTTTGGGCAGCAAAGTCTTAATTGGGTGATAGCTTATTATATTACTTATTGTTTAGCTCGTGCAAGATTACGCAAGGAACCGATGTGCTACAGTAATGTAGTTTTGGAATGTAGGAACCTGGAGACAGGTAGATGAACTATTTGGATTTTTCAGCCTAAATAATCTAATTAAGTGGTCTATTTGCATAATTTAATGCAACTTTTTCAAGTTGTCAATTTTAACGAAACTTGTGGGTGTGGTCTACCATTGTTTCCGAGACTTAAAGTGAAGTCGGGGTCACTGTGGAGGTGATTTAATGTGTCTGATTTGCCTATTTATGCAATTTTAAGTTTTTTGGATTTCCACAAAACTTTGTAGATGGACCCACCTTTGATCCTAAGCAGTTTGAAGGTCAGCTTGGTCATCAGAGGTCATTGTAATGTGCCTAATTTTGCATAAAGTATTCAAATTTCCACCTTGGTAAGAATTTCGTCAAACTCCTAGTATGGCCATTAACATTTCTGAATCTGTTGTGTTTGATGTTGAATGATTTGGATTTATTCACATATATAATAGCTTCTGGTAGAATGAAGCACTGCAGGAACATTAACCACCATAGCCCTGTGACAACTGTGCAAACCCTTTCTTACCCAACCAATTTGAAAGTTGGACAACAAGGGAATTTGTTATGTATTGACATGTTTCATTTTGTTAAAAAGTCAACGGTTTTAGCTGAAGTTTGTCGTTTTTTCTCACCTAAGTATCCATCAATACCTACCAACACACTACAGCAATCCTCTCCATAGACTAAATTCTTTGCGAAGTGAATTAATGTTTGAAATTAATTATTGCTGATGGGGAATGCATTTCGCTCTTCTCATACACATGCTTCACAATACACAAACTTTCAATTAACGACAGTCACGAACTTCCGCTTGACTGTACGCATTCAGTTTTCATCCAGCTATGAAATTAGCTTTATAGATAGACAATGTGGAGTTTCCCAACGATATATTTTTGGGACAATCCTTGACTGCTGCCTGGGGATAGGTTGTTGGGTGTGGTGTAGGGGATTGGGGGGGGTGGTTTGCTGCTGGCAGGGGGGAGGATGGCATGTCCTGGTTGCTTGGAAAAAAAAGGCACTCTAATGAATGAAATTTTTATTTTAAAAGCAAAGAGCCAGGCTGCTGAGGGATTTAGAACCTTCAAAGTTGGATTTTTGGTCAAAGAATGAGTTGACTGAGCCGTAACACGTTATTCAAATTTGGGTATTCCATGGGAGAGAAGGGTGGGGGGGGGGGGGGAAAAAAAAAGCAGTTAAGGGACTTTTGTATTAAGAGTCAACTATTGGTCAGGTTTTTTTTTGTTTTTTTGGTTTAGGAATATAAGGATTTTTGTATGTGTTATGACTTGCCAACGGTCTGCATGAACCATTTGTTGTTGTGTGTAGTGAAATAATAGAACCACTGATCGCGCAACCAGGCGAGACACTTGGTGATCGCCTTGTTTACTAAACTTATGACTGTGGTCGGCTCCGAAATATCTTTTAGAGTCACTCGGGTCATCAATATTTTGATTTGCATAGTGCTACTTCTTCATTCACCAAAAATGAGATATGAAGGATATTGGAGGTCATCCATTGTGTCAAATTTGAATAGTTTGTGCAAGGTTCCCCCAGGTTCATGAAATTTATGGTATGGGTCCCGTTGATTCTTTTATAGCTCAACTCTTTAGCATAATTGGAGGTCATTAATTGTGTCTGCTTTGCAGAATTATGTCAAGAATCAGTGCTTGGTAAGATGAGGGAAGGGGAAGCAGCGAACGTACTACTAACTAATAGAACCCAATTGTTTTATCAGCGCGTAAAATTCAAAGTTCGCCCTACTGCCTAGAGTCTGTGAGTGGCCTCCGCTTTTTTCCTGCGTCCCACAAGGTCGAGGCAGCGGGGGGGGGGAGCTTGGAGAAGTTTCCCCCTTTCACGCTTTGATGTGGTTTTACGCCCACACATCCAGGAAATGCGGCCCCATAACTTTCCCCCTTACTCAGAAGTTATAATATGTGTGCGGATGTGAACTCGGGGAAGGTGAATTTGGCATATTCATCATCAATACCTCTGAAAAAAAGGTCTGTTCACACTATTACTGCTAGTACATACGATAACATGATGATTTATCGGACGTCGAGTTGAAAAGTTTTGATTTTCAATAGTACGATACGATAAATTTATCGGACTCAAAGTTTGAAAATATTTCAACTTATCATCGTACGATAAATTTATCGGGTTGCGATGGAATTGCGAATGCAGTGATAAACTGCTCGCCGCATTCCCGCCCCCCGAAATACGTAGGACCCTACGAAACCATTATTTTTAGTTCGAATTCGTGATGCCCTCCGCATATATAATAATGACGTGACAGTTAGGGCATAAGGAGGGGCCATGTTTGCGCCGCGTCCACCAATATCATGTGGCCTGCTAGGCAGGCGATATGCTCCTGTTGTGAGGGTCTTACTAGGGGGGGGGGGGGGGGGATAGGAAGTTTCCCAGAATGGGGTCGATTTCACACACAGCAGTATTTTACATGCTTGTTATCTTAGCATAGAACCAAGCTCGGTGTTTTCAGCTCAATTGTGCTTCAGTCTCCGATACTCCAGTGCCTGAGGCCGGTACTACGATGCTTTCTTGCTACCTCACTTCGCTATCCCTGATACCAATGCTATTTGAGACTGGGTGTCCAACGGAATGGTACCGGTCTAGGGGAGGCGGATGTGAGGTCAGCTTCTGATTCCGTGGATCGTCAACTGCGCTTCGTAGGCATATGCGCGCCTCCCGGTGGCGATCCCTGCAACCTTCGGAGAGTTAGGGCGCTAGCTGTTCACACACGATACGATACGATACGTTTATCGTTCAATTTTACGGATGGAGTGTGTACACTTGTGCGATAAAATGTTCGTACATAATTTTATCGACGTCTCGGCGCCTAACATAACGCAGAAAGGTCGGATTTTATTTGAGAAAACTACAAAGTCTCCCTCTTTCGTCGCACCAGGGCGATGGAATTACTTGGGACGGCAGAATTCCTTGAATACTCAAGAATTGTAATTTCATCAACCGCAATCGAAGCTAGATTCTTCTTCGTACTTGTACGGGCGTGAATAGTGTTTATCGACCCATTTTAAAGCAATATCAACATTATAAAGTTGTTTCCATGCGGGCGGGCGGGCAACGCGAGGAGCCGTTCCATGCACGCGGGCGGGCGAGCGAGCGGTTAAAATCGCTCACCATATACTTCCCGGGAGAAACCCTTCTTTTTGGGGTGCAAAAACACGCCCTCGAAGGAGATCTAAACTAAACCCCCCGATCGACTGTGCATTTCATAGTTACCCACATGCTTGTGCAGCTGTTTCACTACATATAGCGTGTGATTCATACCTTCCGAACGGGAGCTGAAAAACCGACCGTTTTTGTGGAGATAATGACTGACAGTTTCTGAAGGAATAATTAAATACTAACAGATCGACCGCGTGTCCACTTTCGTTTTTCACTGTGTATTTTTTCAGAAAATGCAATTAGAAAGTAAAACCTCCGCCCGTGATATCGTGTACCAGTCGTCTCTCTATAGGAGCTGCGATCACATAGGACTATACGCTATAAAACGGTCGGTATTCCGCTGTACGACTAATTTCGGATACGGTATTCGCTATACGCTATACCGGCACGGCGGGTCACACGATGTGGCACGCGGCGCCCTATACCTTCAGAATTGAGAAATGTGATTCTTCTGATGAGGAAGATGTCTGCCCCTTCTCCTACCGGTAGAGGCTGAGGGAGCCCGTGGAAGGAACAAAGAGATTTATGGGTACTACATCATTCCAAATTCGACCTGGCGTGGAAGGTTCCACACAACGTTTCAAACCTGATAGATCCGACCAGATGAGATGTGTTTTTCAACTTACCAAATGTCGACATATTCATTTATAATTTATCAGGCAGGGCGTTGGCACAATCAATGTTTCGAAACATACCGACATTTTTCATATATTACAAGATGTCTCTATGTTCCAACCATTGCACAACTGAGCATATTTATTTATTTTTCATACGAAAAATACGTCCTTGTTGTTCGACTAGGCAGAGCATTGGGGGGCTGTACATAGATTGGGTCGTAATCATATGGATATAATTTAGACGGCATGAAATGCAAGCATGAAACAAGGATAACTAACTGGGATAACAATTTCTGGAGGGAAGGGGGTCCGTAATCTATTTTTTAGAATGTCCCTCACATGTACAAATATACCGGATTAAAAAAGCAAAATTTTTCTGGAATTGCCTTCGCGCACACCCACCCCCCCCCCCCTCCCCCACCACCACCATTGGCGTGCTAGGCCTTACATAAAAGCACAATTGCTCTACATCGACGGACATTGAAAGGCGGAACTGACCGAGTCGAAACAATAGGGTTATAATTTAAACGGCAGACTTGCAAGAAAACAAGGGATAATTGGATATTATTTTTTTGAACCCTGGCGGTCGCCAAGGGGGGGGGGGGAGGGGGGGAGGGGGGGCCACGTTGCCCCCCTCGGAAACATTGTGCCCCCCTTTGCCTCCCCCCCCCCCCAACTGAGATTTTTGTGATTTTTCGTCTAATAGTTTGATTAGGAACCTGCTACTTTGTGATTTTTATAACAAGAAAGGCATTAACTATGCCAAATTTTGGCCTCGAATTGCACTACAAATGTGTACAAAGTTCGGTGCTTCGCGGCGTGGTACTAGTGGTGACTCGTCCCGTTTGCTCTCTAACCCGTCTCCCGACCATCTTCCGCAACGCTCTATGGGACATGTCTCCCCATTGGCCCCCCTAGCTTGTGAGGTGAAAACAATACAACAACATCTCAATTGACCTTGAAAACATACAATCCCAACCTCTTGTTGAATTACCAACCCTTTACTGATCCTCTTGTCCGTTTTTTCACCCTCTCAACCACGCCCAATTTTTTGACTGCAGACGTTTACGCGCTCCGCGCGCACTTGTAAACAGTTTGGTAAAGGAGCAGGAATTGTTGAACCATTCTTGGCCCCAATGGTCAAAGTCGGGGCAACGATAGGACCGAAGTCCGACAAAAAGTCCAACTTATCCAGCATACTAAAATTTTGTTGATCATAAATCCCATGTTTTTGAAGCTTGTACTTTGCATCCCTAAACGCCGGGAAGGCCATTTCCGGCCAATCGGGGGGCTTGCAAAACCAAAAATTTTCTCTACGCTAATAGCTGAACAGTTTCAAAATCGGGGCACCGATAGGACCGGATTCCGACAAAATGTCAAAATTTTTCAACGATTACAAGTTTGTGATCACAGATCCGCATGTTTGAAGCTTGGTACACAGCCTAAAACGCCCGGGAAAGGCCATTTCCGGCCATCTGGGGGGTTGCACAACCAAAAAATTCCTGCGCGCCAACCATGGTGGCGCTGCCGCTTAGATAGGATTCTTGTGTGCCCCCTAGAAAATGTCTGTGCCCCCCCTGTGCCCCCCAGGACGAAAGTCTGGGTGACGCTACTGTTTAGCGGGAAGGGTCCGTATCTCAAATTTTCAAGAATGTCCCCCCACGACCCCTCGATCCCGCCCCCCCCCCCTCCCACCACCCATTGCTTTGCATAGAAGAACATTGAGAGTGCGGAACATAGAGGAGTCGGAACATCGGGATAATAATTTAGACGCTGTCATGAAATTGCAAGAAAACTAGGATAACCAGGACAACATTTGGGGAGGAAAAGGGGTTCGTAATCGCATTTTTCAGAATGTCCCCCCGTTACAAATAATATTAAACGAAATATTTATCTGGGGCTTGCCTGCGATGCCCGAAACCCCTCCCACCCCCACCATTTTTCTACATAGAAGTATGACCCCCAACAAAACTGACGGTTGTTGCACTCTAGACTATACCTGCATCCACAACACTCCTCAGCATCTTGACATGCCAAATGAACTTATTTAGACGACCACTGCTATGAAATTGCAATCAAACAGAGCCAAGAAAACATTCTAGTTGTAATCTCTAACCTTATTTTGTTATTTTAACTATACAAGCCACCAGCATCATACTTCTGACTTGGTCCGGTATAATAACGCGGCACGAAAATCGAACACGTACGATTCCCCGCTATACTATAACTATTCCCGCTATACGGCACTTTCCGATCAGTGTCCCTCTGTGTGAACCGCGAACGGAAATGCTATTGTTCGATTCATGCAATACGCGTGCCCCCAAAACGATCTTCGTATAGCGAATGGTATACTTCTATGTTCGCAGCGCTTACGCAACATTCGAGTCAGTGCGACTTAGCTCATTCTGCTACAGCGAAATGCCGCGACTGTGTGCCCACAAGCGGCGCAATCAGGGCGTAGCCAGCCCCTTCAGCCCGAATGGGCGAAGTTATCACATTTCCCCCAACGCAATTATCACGCTGCGCGCATACCACCCCGCAACAGGGCGGCCGCCAGGGGGTGACGATTGGGGGGCATATAGGTTACTTAATGATTTTTTTGTGACTAATATGGGGGAGGGGTCTAAGGGGAGGGGGGTCCCCATGCCCTTTGGGAAATTTGGGAGTTTTTAAACGTCCTTAGATGCAATTGGTGCTTATTTACAACAATTTACGGCACATAATTACACCTCACCCTTACCCCTTCAAATAAATATGGCTTTAACATGCAGGATCATCTTGTCTATCACATATCAAAAATAACCAGTTTCCATTGCTGGGCCTGTACCTCGTAAATAAGCACATTCATTCAGACTCAACCGAACACATGACCACCGACAGAGGCAAAATTGAGGTCAGAGGTCCACAAACATGCAGGTCAACAATACTATCACCCAATGGTGAACCGTCCAGCCTTCACCGATGTTCAATTCTCCGATTAGGCCAGAAAACAGTTTTTGACCCGAAGTGACCTTGAATGACAGAATCAGTAAACTTAAATGACCTCTGGGGCCCTCGTCCCTACGTAAAAATTCATTGGGAATATAGATAAACCATCTCCCCAAGTAGTTTCGTCAAACATTCCAACAACTTCAAAAATATCGCAGAAATTATGCAAATAGACTACTTAATTAGCATATACAATGCCAGGAATCTGATCGATCCGTGTACTCTTCATAGTTGTTATTACCCTGAACGGCATCACCAATGCAATTACCGATCAAGAGATATCTTGTACACAAGATCGGGCCCAATTTTCATTAAATAGGCAAATTTATGCAACTGAGAATGGTCTTTTGGGGCCGAAAATGGATGCACATCGGCAACTCTTCAAAGCGCACCTCCACAAGAAGGTCCAGCATGATGGCTCCACGGTAGGAGATTATCACCGCACATACGGACCAGACAGACGGACAGTAGACAGACAGAAGACAGACGGACAGACAGACAGCAGGACAGACAGACAGGAAAACAACAAAGTGACCAAAGTATGTCATCTCCTTGAACAAAGTTAGGCGAGACAAAAAGAAATCAAAATCTCTCTTCGTTTCGAGATATAAAAATTCATCTGCGATTCTGGGGCAGGAAGAGACTGCGTTTAGGGGGAGGGGGTTGTTTTGGGAACATCCCCATACGTCGGGGAGCAACCCCCTCTGCCCCCCCCCCACCCCCCTCCCCCCATTTTAAGAGGGTTGTCGGGGAGCAGAGGGGAACAAAGCGAAAGAAAGAGTGAGATTACCGTCTTTATTTTCACTGTTTACTTGTGTTATTTCTTTCCCTTTTCATTCCTGATTTCCTCCTCTTTTCCTCCTGAAAGCCCCCTCCCCCACCGGGAAAAGTCAATCCCCTCTTTCGTTTCACTCTACTCTTTCATGTCTAGTAAATTCTAGCTTATCCCGTTCTCCCTCATTTTTCCCCCCCCCCCCATTTGTGTTTGCCCTTTAGGGTTTCCCCCTCCTCCCCAAACCCATTTTCAGGAAATCTTATGTTTAGATCTCTTATCTTTCCCTATTTTTTCTGTATTCACCTTTCTTCCTTTCTTTCTCGTCCGTTCCTCCCTCTTTCTCCTTCGCTTTTTTGTCCCCTGTTCCTTCTTTCTCCCACTATTCTCCCCTTTTTCTTTTCCTCCTTTCTCTTTCCGTTATCCCTCTTTCTCATTCCCTTCCCTTTTCGTCTCCTTTGTCGTCCCCTTTCCCCTTTTTCCACTCGTTTCACCTTCCTCTTCCAAAAATTTTCCCACCATTTTTCCCAGGGGGGCGCCGCCCACCCCGCCCACCCGCGGGCATAGCATGGCGCATGACTACAATGGTTGTCGCGGGAAGTGCGTACGTGCATTGCGTTTCAAGCTCGCTGTACAACAGTGAACTACGACAAGTTCATTGACCTTTCAGAGATAACGTTACTAAGCAACGCTTCTGTAGAACCGAAAGAGGGGCATGCTGGATATACGATAAGGAGATATATTTCAGATTATTTTGGTGTAGCTGAAAATGAAGTGAGGAATGGGTGCAAAGTTTTACATGTTTGTGAAAATCCACTACATCGCGTCGCTGTATTGTATACTATGCGTACATGCTGTATTCGTAACTACGCGTACGGGCTCACACTAGTCTTAGTAACAATCTAGGCTATCGACCAACAATTACAGCAAGTTCACTGACCTTTGCGTGCAACAGAGTCAGCCTTTATACAACCGAATTGAAGGGGCAATGTTGGATATGGGATGAGCGTGTTTGATTCAACCACTTTAAAAAATGTGTATTTTTTAGTTGGAACTTGCATGTTTATTCGTTCAATCGAACAAGTCTTTTGCAGTTTGGCCTAAATACTGATCTGGGATCGTAGCCTGATTCATGCTACGAATGAACAACAACAAATCGGAATAAACACAAGTGCATAAATCCTAGCACAGCACTGACCTGATGCTGGATGAGTTACCTCCAGAATGTTCTATTGTATTCCATCGGAGAAATAACTTGGCCAAAAATACACGTTGCAGGTGTAAATAGCGACGCACAAGCAGTCTGATTCGAATCGCGTATGGGCAGCTTCACCTGAGTTGTTTACGGTTTAGTGTGCGTATACGGTCTCGCGCGAGCATATGGAGGCACCAAACACAATTGTTCAGACCACCGAGCGCTGAGTCACTAGGCTAAACTATAAAAACACGGCTGGAAAATCTGCACGAACTTCAAGAGAACGCGGGGTCCAAAAGGAGGTTTTAGCCCGGACTGATATATTTCAATGGAACCGTTCCATGCATTATTATTATTATTATCAATAACAGGAACGAATAGTAGGGTTTAAACACTAAAACACCGGAGTTCAGATTTTAACAACCATTGTTGGTCAACGATAGCGCCTAAAATAACTATTAAAATTAAAAATTGACAGGTTTTGGTAATTTAATTGGACTAAATAAATTACTTGACACGTAAAGGTTTGAAAGCAAATGTGTTCAAATTTGGTGTCTTGGCCGTTAAAACTAGGAGAATTTGTATAAGATATCTTACGAGTGTGAAACAGTTATGAGTGTGCTGGAAGTTGGCACATGATTTGAACATAACATTGGTCTCTCACTCAGCATTATCGGGCTACAAGCCCGGAGATTGCAGGGAAAATTCACGGAAATCGTACGAAATACCCACGGGGCGAGATTCAAGAAAACGCCCGCCCGCCCGCGTGCTTGGAAACGGCCTCCATTGAAAATAATGGTGAGCGTTTTACCCGCCCGCCCGCGTGCATGGAAGCGCCGCTAATACAGGCTTTTACAGCCCTTCTCTAGTCATGGAGACCTCACGCGCAAATAGGGGCAACTGATTACACTGTTTCCGGGACATTACTGAACTTCATTTCATACATTATAGTTCTCCTCAAGATTCTTCGCCAAAACACAATCAACATGGGAGCCGCAGACCTGGAAGGGCACGTGTTAACGCCTCCACCCGCAGTTTCCATCGCCCAGCTTCCTCTGAGCAAGTGAAGGAAGTCCGACTCCAGACATTAATCGCCCCAAATCATACCCAGTATGTCCAGAATATTATGAGAAGGAATATTGTATTCTAATCAGTTATAGAATGTCTGAAGCCAGGGACAAGAGCCAGCTTGGAAATGGGGAGGGGGTTGAGAAGTCGGTAAGGGGGTTGTACCCACTTATCCCACCCTACAAAAAATTAAGAACACGTTTTCAGACGAGTATACAATTTCAATTTTGGGTCATCGAAAAGTCTACCCCCCACACCTAGCGCGGTTCTACGGGGGGGCCTTGGGGGCTCACGCCCCTCTCAAAATGTGCTCAACCCCCCCCCCCAAAAAAAAAAAAAACGCCCGAGGACTTTGATACTTTCATGATGAACATGCGTATCGAACTAACATAATTGCGTCCTGCCTCCTTCCACACCCTCAGGCCTACCCAATTTCTCGCAGGTCACATTTTCTCGCGATAAACCAGTCACGCCTACTCCTCGATGTCTTGAAAGTAAAGGCCATTTCAAATTCTCGTAAGGTCGAGTACATAGGCTGCGGCTTGTAGGCCTACACTAGTAGTGACTGTCAAGTAGGTAACCACGCTTCGCCGCATTTCCGTATTGTTCGTACACACGGTGCACAGGGTTAGTGGTTACAAAGCAGAGTTCTTTACGTCCAGCGTGCATGATTTTTATGCTAGGACATATAACGATAAGGAAAATCAGTACTGAAATTGGTAGGTTCGTAATATTTGTAAGGAATCTGCGGCATAGTTGTATTGAGTGTCAACCCACGGTCAAAATATGAGTATTGTTAGTAGAAGCCGCCATATTGGTGTTGCTCCTGACAGCAAGCCGGCCAACGGTAGGACCTTCCTCCCTGCGTCACACCACGCCTGGCAAACTATCTGTGCGACGCCTCCCGTGGCCCGCAAATGCGCTCATCCACTTGAGAGTATGGTATGAGATAAACCATTCTCATTTACGTTCTCCGAGTAATTCCATGAGTTTCAAAGTGTCTCTCAATGCATAACATGGTTCGTTAAGCGATGTGACATGACACTGCTTATTTTCTGAAATTATATACCACGCGATTACCTGAACTGGTTTACCGTGTATTTCTGTGCTTTCGAGCAGCTCAGCCCACACTATTTGCGTTAGGCACATATATACTATGTTAGACTTTGGAACAGAGACCTCTGAAACGGCAATCCGACTACTTGCCAGTCGGCCAATTCACTTCCCACCCCAATAATGCTTCTTATATTGCATAGCCAATGGATTCATATTGATAATATTTTTTACAGAACACTTTTCACGTTAATCGAGAAATTTGCAGACCCGAGATCTATATTTCAAGGGGGGGAACATGCAGGATAGACTCTCGTATTCCGTTTCCGGCCATCTGGGGAGTGTCAAAAAAAGTAAAAAATTTTCTTGTGCGCCCCGCGCCAACCTATGGTGGCGCTCCGATTGGATAGTCATCTGTCAAGCCCTCTCAAATCCCCCCCCCCCCCCCACTCCAAAAATGGCACTCTAGAACCGCGCCTGCCCCACACACTCCGTGTTTCCGCCCTGTACGGAGGCGAGAATTGGTTTGCGCTGTTGCACAGTGTTGGAGTCTAGTGCAGTCAATCCGAGTCCGAGTCCAAGACCGATCTCACCATCCGAGTCCGAGTCTAAGACCGAGTCCTCAATATCCGAGTCCGAGTTCCAGTCGAGCCTTGTGTCCGAGTCCGAGTCCGGAGTCCCTATTAACACCTTGGCATTTTAGCAGAAATTTACGGTATCAGGTTCAAAGAAGAAATTTATGCATTTAGTTTTTGCATTCTCCCCCCTGGGCAAACCACGGTTATATTGTAATGTTGCCTAATGCATCCCATACAAAATTTGGCGAGGCCCCCGGTTGCCCCATACCTGTTACGTTTTTAGCCATGTAATGCAATTTGCATTACAGCAGTGCCAAAACTAACAAATAAATGCCCTAAACAACTCATGTATATAACTCCACCTGATCCCCACCTCTCACAGTTTGCAAACTCTAGGAGAATAATAACTTTCTAGAAATCAGTTATCACTGAAGTATTTTTTCATTGCATTTCAATAACATCAACATATCCATCTTTATAGACAGGCGTCCATAGTGTGTACCTCATAAGGATATGCCACCTGCTAACAGCCATTCCGACAAGCGCAGTTAGTCAATAAAATGCACTATTGGCTATAACTTCAGATTTGATTTAATGAATTTTGGAGACATTGACAACAAGACAGTACATCGCATTTATGATTGTCAATGTCAAAATTTCTGCAGTATAACACCGAAGTTCGGGATTTCCCTGTGGATATTTTTCTGAGCGGTCTTGAACCTGGACTCGGACCGAATCCCCGAGTCCCAACAGCCAAGTCCCGAGTCCGAGTCCGAGTCATCAAGGACGAGTCCGAGTCCGAGACCGAGTCCTTCAAAATCGGTCTCGAGACGGCGTAACACGAAAACGGGGATAATCGAGCCTCATAAATTTAAGAATTTCGAAAAAAAAAAGGGAACATCGAACGCTGGGAACATCGAACCCTTTAACATCGAACCTCGGGAACATCGAACTTCGTAAATTCGGGTGTCATCAAAACGTATACAATACGGGGAAAATCGAACCCCGGGAACATCGAACTCCGGGAACATTGACTTGACCCCAATACCAGCTTCCATCTCGACTATTTATTTTCGGGCTGTAGACTTGTCAGAAGTTGGACTGAAGAACGCGGTCTTACTTCACCGTTGATGCACAAGTGAGTGACCGTGGGAATTTAACCTCGGTTATGCCGGGATGAAACAATTTACACTTCAACAAACAAAACGAAACACGACAAACGCGTTCATATTGTAGGTAGTAATATTTTCCGTGGCGCCAGTACGTTTCGGCGTTAGCTACGGTGTAGCGCACCGAGCATGTGATCAGTGTTCCAATTCACAAAATACGGGCCGTGGGTCATGAGATGGGGATTCGATTTCCAATAGGTAAGGAATTTTTGCAGTCTCGCGCGCATTGTTTTCACACTTGAGTGGTGTGTGTGTGTGAATGTGATATGCGACGCGTAGCCCCGTTAAAACGATAACTCGACCCCAAAACATGGATGGATGAAGTTCATACTTGGTTTATGAGTTCCCCATAATGAGTGCATAATCCCCACTGTTTTTGGGGGTCGGGTCAAAGGTCAAGAGAGGTGAAAATGGGGAAAATTCGGGATATTGTGAAAAAATGATATTTCGGCGAATTTTAACCTGTTAACAAGACCTTACCTGGATGGATGAAGTTCACACGGTTCATGAAGTTCATATGGTTCATTGTTCATATGGACCATTATTCATAATGGCGAAAAAAGTTAAGTATCATAACAAAGCAAAAGATTCGTAATTCATAATATTTTTTTCAAAAGGTTCGATATTCATAATAGAACAAAGGTTCGATATCCAAACTAAAGCAAAGGGGTCGTATACATAATATATAATAAGGTTGGTTCGTAATTCATAATAGAACAAAGGTTCGATATCCAAACTAAAGCAAAGGGGTCGTATTACATAATATATAATAAGGTTGGTTCGTAATTCATAATAGAACAAAGCGTTTGGTATTCATAGTGAATGGCAGGGTCGCTGGGAAGTGGGGGGGGGGGGGGGGGGGGCGTGCGTTTCCAGATGATATTTAGGGTATGAAATTAACATCGTACATGTTCCTTTCCCTTGTATTCTTTCTTCCAAGGGATGAATATTGACGCGACAAGAACGTCTCCCATCAAATTAAACCATGTTCCCCGCCCCCTGCCAAGGTGTTGGAGTCAACTATATCTATGGGGACTGCTTCGATATTCCGAAGGGTCGTTATTCCGAAGGGTCGTCACTCCAAATTAGACAAGAGGACCGTTTTTCCGAAGGGTTGCTATCCCGAAGGGTCGTTATTCCGAAGGGTCGTTATTCCGAATTTATCATAAGGGTCGTTATTCCGAAGGGTCGTTATTCCGATTTATCATAAGGGTCTTCATTCCGAAGGGTCGTTATTCCGAATTATCATAAGGGTCTTTATTCCGAAGGGTCGTTATTCCGAATTGACCATAAGACCGCTATTCCGAAGGACCGCTATTCCGAATCGCACATCGGAATCGCTATTCCGAATTGAGCATCGGGGTCGTTATTCCGAATTTATCATAAGGGTCGTTATTCCGAATTGAGCATCGGGGTCGTTATTCCGAATTGAGCATCGGGGTCGTTATTCCGAATGAGCATCGGGGTCGCTATTCCGACTTGGCATCGGGGGTCGTTATTCCGACTCCACGATTTCGGTCATGGGGACGGGGCGGGGGGCTGGGGGCGGGACGGGGTGTCGCAAGCGTCATAGGGATCCAGGGAATGGGTTAAAATGCTTCATATGCGTAGTTCCTCGTTGCAATCTAGTAGGGTGCATGAATTTGAGTGGTACTTGTAAGTCATCTAAGGCGATCGCAGTCGTACTCGCAGCCTTCAAGATAATAAGAGAACCCATTGATCCTGTGAATGGGGAAATTCTATCCGGAGTATTCCAAACGGCGCCTGGGGATCCCTGACAGAGTTTCTTCTCCCTATCCCACTTGCACCACTATTTCATTAACACCATGCGAGGCCGGCCGATCGTGGGGGGAGGGGGGGGGGGGGTACGGCGTCCTCTCCAATATTTTGGTTGAGGGGGACGCAATGCACCCCCCAGTATCTGAGCCCGACTGCTATTTTGCTGACGCAGTATCCGATATATCAAACAGCAACCGTGTATAAACCAGTATGGATAATGACCTTAATGATCAATTTGAGTGAATTCTGCTGCCCCACATTCGATTTTTGGGTATAGTTTGTGTATCGGTAGTGTTTAGATATATGATGTTCCGAAAGTTGACCCTTGTTCTTAATCATTAACGGAAGAAGGTTTCTCCTCCAACCCCTGTCGTCTGCAAAGACTGGCTTTGCCAGCTTGGTGTGTTGCATTTATGGGGAGGCGATTTCTTGCAAGGGGGCCAATTAATAAACAAACAAACTAACAAACAAAACAAGTCGCTCCCTAAAGGGGAGGGGGTGAGCCGACGGGGTAAGTCTACCACCTGGTTGGCATATAGGTCTATTTGCAATTCAATGTAGCGTATTCTCATTATTGAGGCTGCACTTGTTGAAAGTTGAATGCACGGTCTGACGGTGCGCCTACTATCACTATTGGGGCGCATGGGGCGCCATCGAAAATTCGGCCTGGAAACTTCACAAATTCGTGCAAGGACATGATTAAACAAGTGCAAGTCGGAACGTCTTGGTAGCTGCGGACAGCAAAACTCTCGTGGCAAATACACTGCATTTTTTTCGCCATTTCACATTTATTTTTGTTCACATTCAACTGACCTCTACTGACATCTGTCAAAACCATGAAATGACTTGGAACATGTCTACCACATTAGCCTAATTTTTGCTAACAGTGTCCATATCTTAAGCCTGTGTGGCAGGAACAGTGGAACACCTTTCCCACAGAAATGAATATCTACATTGTTGACACTCATAGTTATAGTTGAACCACTCCACAAGTTCCCGTCAAACAGCATTTATGTGGGGGGGGGGGGGGGGAGGGCGCAAGCCCCCATTTCTAGGTCACCACTGAGAACTTGGACCGAGATGTAATGTGAACAAACCTGTGAGGCAGGGTCTCTGTAAACTAGTGCGAGATGCGATGAAAGACAAATCATCTGCCCCTGGACAATAGGTTTTATTGTCAACTATTCTGCAGAACTGGACCTTCTGAGAGATAAGGTAAACACTGCTCAGCAGAGGATGGAGTACTGTAAACAAACATGTCTGGCAGCAGGAGAGCACAAAATACAGTTGGAATTGGGGTAATTAATTGGATTTAGTAAAAATCTAATAAAAACACTATTGCGACCTAAATGTAAGCCAAGGCTAGCCAGTAGCAAGCTTCATCCACCCACCAAGTTTCAACCTGATGCATGTCTGGTTTAGAAGTGATGAATGAACGTGTCGAACAGAATGGACGAACCAACGAACGAAAGGACGGACAGACAGATTGGACTTGTAGAGCTTGCTCTCCGCAGGTGAGGATAAGCCTAAGTGCAACGTTGCCTGAATTTCGATGGAATGCCCAAAAGTGTGAAATTCTCACGCGCATCGCGTGCAATTGTGATTTTTTGAGGGGAAGGGGGTAGAGGCGGCAGGGGTAAGTCGACCATAGGATGAATACCTGTGAATACTTGTGCATGCACAGTGCATATCACAAAAAAAAACTTATTTCACCTATCGGGGTAAACGGTACGTGTGAGAACCCTGGGAAACTCTAAAAAAATGAGGCACCGAAAGTGCCACCGGAACGCCACAAATTTGTGAAAAGACATGATTCATGAGCCCAGTCGGGCAGGTCGAGGATAAGTCTGAACTTAGAACTAGTGGTGTGTCTTTCCATTGTTACTTCAATGACAATAGCCGCACTTGCATCGTATTTAGAATGTAATAAGGACCCAACGAAGAACCGATATCCCTAAGGCGATCGGTTTTTGAAAAAGATGTACAAAGCGTATAAATTTAGGAATTTTAGGAATGCTACTTACTCCCATAAGGCACGGGAAGTGCCTCTCTCGCCAATCAGGGGGTAAAAAGAAAAATTTTTCTGCTACCGCTACCCGCCAAACGGTGGTGGCGCTCCGCTTAGATAGTATTCATTCGTGTCAGACCCCCCCATCGCCAACACGAATCGCAGATGTGCATAGCTATGCCAATTATGTTCAGACTATTGGCAGATTTCAGCGAAATTTGGTTGATGCAGGCTAATAAATTGTTGCTGGACCAAAGTGGAGGCCATTTGAGGTGACTGAAGTACTATTTGACTGGCCCTTTTCTGCCTGCTACAACGCGGGCTATGATGTGGGGATATACTACGTGAGCAGTTTACCGCCTAAGCATGTCTAGTTATTAATGGGTTGCCATGGAAGGTTCCGACCTTCATTCAAAAGTGACACAGAAAAGCCGAAATTCGGAGAATATAGATCGATATTCATAAATGATTCAGGGACTACAAATAATTGTACGTGAATATGTACGTTGGATATTTTTCTACGGGATCCTGGGATTACGAGGGTTTTTTTGTAATATTTAAGAAAACTGTCATTGGAATCTTCGCATTGGTGTTGATGACATATTTCCGCCAAGGACGAGGCAGCAAATAAACAGCATGTGTCGCAGTTTATGGATCATGAAACGAATCAGTATATATAGATACCATCTGTCTTCGTCTCCGCATGTGAGGACGTAGGAGAAAAGGTTAAAGTAAACTTACGGCAGGCAATTCAAGGACATGCAATTTGAGATGCAAACTATACCACTGTTGTATCGGAAAGAATATTTGAACGGTTTCCAGTTGTGGATGATGTAAATATCATAATTTACCCGGTAGTGTGCGTTGCCAAATTCAATGTCAGATGTTAGTCATATTTTATACTCTTTCATGTGAATACAAGTAATATTATTTTTAGTCAACAACATGGAACAAAAAGTTCCAGCGAACGTTGTTGCACATTTTGAATTCATTGTTCAGTCTGTCAGTCACGAAACAATGTCAGAACGAATTACATGCTACAAATTTCAAACTGGATATGGGTCTTGCCCGGCCAAACATTGGCATATACTAGCCTGCTTTCAACAATGGGACAAGTCAGTGGCCCTGGGAGAGCTTGGTTATCTGGGAGAGCCCACTTGATATGAGGGACCGGAACACCACCCTGACCACAAGGTTGCTCATTTACAATCTTGTCCATTTTCCAAATGGGAAAGAGACGACATGCTGATCGGTTTCTTCTGATTTTCATTATTAATGTTTGTGTTGTCCTCATTCTACCAATATTCGTAACGACCATCTACAATAGTTGACTGACACCACAAATCAGTGTCTTTCACATGTGTGTATTATTAGACGTCAAATATTAGGAAGATTTAAACAACAAATGTTTCAAGCTTGATGTTCCTTTGTAATATTCGCAATCCTGTATACTGATCTGTATTCAGTATGATTGTAACAATGGTGTATAGGACTATGTATCTGACTCCATCTTCATTGATCTGTGATTTCGCGGTGAGCACCGCGAACCTGCGTCATCTTCCTGTCGGATATCAGGATGAATGACAGAAAACATTTTTCACGAAGTGTAAGGCCCACTGAACCCATACAACCGATTTTCAGAAATGATGAATAGTTTCGAACAAGGTTCATGTTAACATTGCCTGATTCTATAAACGTGAATCCGAATATCATCTTATTTATTGAATAAACTCGATAGACCTCGGAAGTCCTCTTAATTCCTTTTTTTTCTGAGAATGAGGATAATCGAAAGAAATCCATTCTCCCAGTCATGAAGTAATGGTTCCTAATTTGACTCATTACGCGATTTTTTACATTACATCATTTGTGTCGTGTACCAGAATAAAATCCTTGATTAATGTTCAAACTAACCAATCACACCTCGCATCTGGTATAAATGCTCCTGTATTTACGTAATGAAGTAACCATTGTTGTATAGGCCTAGGTATATGCTCCATCTCATTGATCTGGTTGATTTCGGATGCTGAGCACCGCGAACCTGCGGGTCATATTTCCTGTTCGGATATACTGATAATGACAGAAAACATTTTTCACGAAGTGTAAGGCCCCGCTGAACCCATTACAACGATTTTTCAGAAATGATGAATAGTTTCGAACAAGGTTCATGTTAACATTGCTTGATTCTATACGTTGATCCTAATCTCAATCTGAATTTATTGAATAAACGCTGATACTCGGAGTCCTCCTTAATTCCTTTTTTTTCTGAACAATTAAGGATAATCGAGAAGAATCCATCTCCCAGTCCATGCACGTAATGGTTTCCAATTTGACTCAATTACGCGATTTTAACATTACAAAACAAATCGTTTATCTTGCATGTCTTGTACCATTAAAAAACATTGATTAATTTTCAACTACCAACATCCTTTTATTATGACCACACAAATATCTTTATATTTTAAATTTGAAGATTTCTTGCGAAATTAAAGATTTCTAATACTGATGCGAGCTAATAAAACGTGATGATTCCCAAATCAACATCTGATCGTACGATTTGTTATTCGTGCGATTAGTCTTCACCAGGTTGGGGTTAGACCTATCTGTCGCTCATTTTCTCTTTCTACGACCTCTATAAGCCGGATAGCGCATGGTCGGACGTCGTGCGATTGGTGGTACACTTGCAAGATCGGTTGTAGGTTATCGATTGCGCACCAGTTGCGGAAGATCAGCGCTCGCACGAATAATCCGTATAGGCGAAACGCGACTGATCGACGATCGATCGTCGTGCGACAGAAGTTACCAAACTCACTCGCCGTTTTTTCAAAAGTTCAGGCCTTGCAAACTGCGATAATCCACCACACCCCCCTGAAGGGTAAGGGCTGGGTAATACAGCTCAACCAGATTCAGCACCTGATAGTGATATTAATAATAATTAATGAATAATAATAATATAATAATAATAATAATAATAATAATAATACCGGTTTTTGTCACGGATCCTGCAAGATAACTTTGGGTTACAATCCCCAGACAACGTACCCACCCCCACCTCTCCCCGGTTGCCGTAAAGAACCCTTTCCGGGAGCTCTTGGCCGCATGAAGCTGGAATCAATTTTTATTAGTAGACTCCGGCCTGTAGCTGCTCCGATTTGCCTTGGTTTTTACAAATTTAAAGAACGCCAAATCGTTTATTTTCCTTGTTTGTCAGCATCAACAAAATGAGGCTTCGTAAGAAGAAACCTTTCTCCTAAATGTCCTTCTGTTCAAATAATGCTCCTGCCCTTACAACCCCGTCTTCCATGACCTGGTACAGTCTTCCAACGGAGACAACACAGACTCCAGACGTCATTCCTACATAATCGTGCGCTCTATGCTTCCTTACTTACTCGTTGATTCTCCCGAATCCATCGAGTAATCCTTGAGGGCGCCACCATCGCTCAGAACAAGTGACTTCGGAACGTCCAAGAGAGTTTGTCGCTCATATGCGCGTATTTAGCACTTGGAGACGCCGGGCGCGAGCCGAGCCGACGACGGCTTCCGCGTGCCCGAGGCGGAACCACGCTCATATGGCTAATGTGTGCTAACCTCCGGAACCTCTTCTATGAACGAGCCCTAAACACCTTTACTCTGGAGTTTCACTATATTTTAGTTTTTTCATTTATTTTTATATCTCTTTTAGTTTCCTAGATATTGGTGGAACTGCTGTTTCGGGAGCTGATAAACCATGACCCTGCCGATCGCCTGGTAAACTGACTGGGGTGGTAGCGCCCGGCTAACCGACTGACTCAAGCTACCGAGTCAAACAACTGGGTCTATATGATAATATAGTCCTAATTAATTCGACAACGTGCATCACAAAACACAACACCACTCCATCTCCGTGGCACCCACGTTACCGAGATACGGAGATCCAAAGTAACCATGAATTGTTCTCGCATTGTTTGGCCGGGGCGCGTCGGCTAAGCGGGCTGGCAGCGCACCCTACCCTGCTAATCCGCCGGGACTGCGATTCAAGCGGTAATGCTTGGTATGTCCCTATAAGTGCTATGGGTAATTCGCAATAACGGACCTCTAATTCAATTCGATAACGGTCCCTGCCACTCCAATTCGGAATAAATCGACCCCGATGTTCAATTCGGAATAACGACCCTTATTCTGAATTCGGAATAGAAGCGACCCCCCCCCAAGTTCAATTCGACTAACGGTTCCCTAGTCTGAATTCAGAATAACGACCCGACCCCGATTTCCATTCGGAAAAGCGGTCCTCATGATGAAGTCGGAATAACGACCCTTCGGAATAACGGTCCATTTCCAATTCGGAATAACGACCCTTGCGGAATAAAGACCCTTAGGATAGCGCGGTCCCAATGATATTCGGAATAACGACCCTCGAATAACTAACGGTCCCTATGGCAATATCGGAATAACGACCCTTTCTGGATAGTGAACCCCCCCTTCGTAATAACGAACCGGAACCTGAATAGGCGTCAATCCACCTCTTCAGAAGGTGGGGGGGCATGACCAAAGTGGGAGGACATGACTCGCGCAAAAAAAATACTGTGTGAAAAAAATGGAAGTCAATGGGAGCATCCTCAAAAAGTGGGGGGACCGTCCCCCCGTCCCCCAGGATTGACGCCCATGCCAACCACCAACAACGAAGTTTTCTCATTCCTAATCAAAAAACAAAAAAACCAAACCCCCCCCCCCTCCCCCCTCCCACCCAAAAATAAGACCACCACTCACGCAACTGAGGCAACCTTGATTATGAGTTCGACTTTTTTTCCTATTTGACTGCCGAGCCTTTTTGCCCATTATGAATATCGACTTTCGTTTAATTATGAATTCCGGATCTTATTAATCATGACCCCTTTCCATCGTGAATATCGAGGCCTTCATTTCCATATGAATTCAATCTTTGAATCATGACCCTTATTGGATTATGGAATCTTATAGATATAGGGGGCAGACCCCGGCATAGGGGGGTCTACCCGATGTTCCCAGGGTTCGATGTGTTCCCAGGGTTCGATGTTCCCAGGGTCCGATGTTCCCGGGGTCCCCGTTTTTTATATAAAACAAAACGGGGAACAGGCGGACCTGGAAACATCGAATCCTGGAGCATCGGGTAGACCCCCGCACCGAGTCCTGCGCAGACGGAGGGGGGGGTGGGGTGGTGGGGGGGGGTTGGTTCTCTCGCCTGAACACAAGTTCTGGAAGAGACTTCGCGATCATTTTGTCGTATGTGTATGTACGTATGCTTGGTGTGTGTATGTGTGTCCCGCTTTCTTGTTAGCCATGGATTTCTCCGAAACGGTAAGACTGAAGTTTTGTAATTTTTCATGATTTTTAATTTATGTAGCATCGGGGTGGTTAACACGATCTGCATTATATTTTGGGCACGAGAATCACTGATTAAGTGGTAATTAGCTATTTCCATGCCATCATTGCTTAGTCCTCGTTAAGCCGTCTTATTTGCTATTTTCGATTTCAATTTTCCACTTTCATCGAATTTCCCCACGAACTTAGTGAATATGGTCTACCGTCGTCCCAACACTTTTAATAAACGAAAGTCGGTCAATTGAGGTCATTCAATGTGTCTTCTTTGCATTATGTATGTGAAATCTCAAATTTGGTTAGATAGTCATGAAAACCTGATGGGTATGGTTACTTTTAGTTTCAAAATTTTTTCGAGATCAGGGTCACGGAGGTATTTCGACGTGTTCTAAATTGCATAATTAGTATATTTAGGTGTTTGCCGGTATGGTCATGAACGGGTGGGTATGATTTACCTTCACTCTCCAACACTTTCAACTAGGCTGGAGTTCACTGGGATCATCCCGCTGTGTTATTTTCATAGTTTATCCAAATTCAAAGTGTGTCGATTTTCACGAGCTGATGGGTTAGTTTACGGTTTCAGGTACCCGAAAACGTTACATTGAAATGATTTTGACTCGAGTCATGGGGGTGTTTCAATGGTATATTTCAGGGGGGATCCAGGATTTAAAAAGGGAGGGGTCCAACTTGGCTCCAGCGAAAAATGACAGTACAATTTTTTTCCACTCACCCTACCCTCATGACGTCATACGATTTTTCATTAACTTCATTCTACAATTTTCTTCTCGTATGTCATCCCTAAAAAATTTCGGATCGCGAACGGAATGGAACCGATCGAAGCTTTGAAATCACCAACCCCTCTGTCAGAACTTTTTTGTCCCTATAACTTGGATTCAATTCTCCCTCCAATTTCATTGTGTGTAGCTGTAGAACTAACAAGGTGCCCGAAATGCTGCAGAAGTCTTACAGTTGTGGATAGAAAATGTTGTAATTAAGGTTTGGAGAAGATAGCCCGTCGTGGAACGAGGTCTTCGTCGAGGTCTGTAAATTTTGGCGCTACCTCTAAGCGCTCCCATGACGGGAAGAGAGTTCTCCCGATAGGGTACATGCATGAGCGGTTATCATGGTGGGAGGGCGGGGGGGGGGGCGTCACCTCAATAATTGGTTGGAGAGGACGCTAGGCATTCCGGTCTAAAACGGATTTGAAATAACTTCCATCACTCAAATCAGCCTCAGTCAGTTTAGTGTGATTCTGTTGGCATGTTTTCTAAAATATACAACGAACTATTAGAGTACCGAAGTGTGGACGTCAGTTGCCGTGACGAGTAGCCGGTGGGCTCTAAACGAAGATTCGCGCAAATAGTACACGTAGTAATTCTTTTCAAACACTCACTGCGCTCTCGATACCAGTTATGGGGAGTGTTTCGTCCCTGATTGCAACCATCGTCGGGAAACCAAGATGCCGTTTTTTGTGATAAAATTCCGAGGGAATGAGAAGAAAAGGGGAATAAATCCGTCTTATCACGTAGTTGACCCTCATTTGTTACTAAAATTCAGTGATTTGGTTTAGGCCATCGATAGCATATACTGATGGTATAAGGGAACTAAGTGTATGTTCATGGGCTTTTATTAATCAGTTAACACACACACTGCACTGTCGGTGTTCTTGTCGCCCCTTACTTGGCCTGAAAGTGTCGAGACGGGGCCAGCCGCAGGAAAGTGTGGTGGGGGAAACAAAAAGTGAGGCGGGGAGTGGGGATTTGGACTTCGCCCTTCGCTTACAAAAGTATCCGTCGCTCGAACACTATGTGGTTTTAGACTATTTAGAGGTTTCTATCATTTTGTGTTCTCTGAGAAGTGGGCACGCCCTATGCCCCCTGCCCCCCCCCCCCCAGCTGCAGGGAGGAAAAAGGAAAGAAAAGACGGAACGTAGGTAAGAGATAAAGGAATAAAAGAGGGAAGGGGGACTATGAAAAGACAGAGAAGGAAAAGGAACTTTTGAAGAAGAAGAGGAAAGAGAGAGGGAGATGGGAAGGAAAACAGGGAAAGAAAAGAGGAAACAGACAAATCATATTCTTCGGCAATCCTTCATCACAGATGGAATTGCTTGTTATTGCAGTTATCCTTCTTTGCGAATGGGATGTCACAAAGGGTTTCTCTCGAACAATGATTGCAATGCCAATGTGTTGACTTTGTTAAATTGCTTTCCTGCAACTCCAAATAAGTCCATTGCTGTCATGGTTCGCAAAAGTATAAGTGGGGATAGTCATTTGCAACAGGATCGGGCTCCCCACTCCCTTACTGTCACAACATTTTTTTTCCAATAGCATCCAACATCATTTTCATCTCAACCCATTCACATTCTGGAGAAGCGATACCATATCATCTTCCTCAAAGTGAACCTGAAAAGAGAGATGTACCAGTAGCTAATCCACTGAAGTGCTGATAAGCCTGTGGAGAAAGTTTGAGGATTTTTTTTTCAAAAAAAAAAATATTTCAGAGTGTTTTTGTATTTTGTGAATTGTGAATTACGAAAGAACTCAAATATCCGGATAATAACTTAACTGGGTCAGTATTTCTATCTCCAAATTGGTATTAGAGTGACCTGACTGTAGAGGAAGTACACTTTGCATTTTTCAGCCTGTAGCCCTGCACTCCTCAATTGGCATTGATAATGAGGGCTCTCTAGATGTTAATAACATGCCATCAGAGGTCCTTAGCACTGGCTCATCATGTCATGATGGTGACCGAGTCATTGGCAGCTGCTGTCCAAAGATGAAGGTTCGTGATGACTTAGGAATTAGTACTTCAGAGATTCATAGTGGAGGTTTCCATGGTCAAATCATGTCCTACTGAACCAGGTAATGCACAGCTTCTAAAATCTGGGAGAAATGCCCCTCTTTGTGAATTATTTTGTGAGGTATATGATTGAAAATGAGAAGGTCGAGGGACTTCCATACAGTCACAATAAACAGTTCGGAAGTTCTGGGAGGGAATGCTCCCTCTATGTTTATTCTTTCGGGAGGGAATTGTCTCAGGACAGAATCCCTATGCCCCCCATGCCAGCACTGCTGGTAACTTCTCCTGGTAATTTCTGTGAGAAATATTCTAGACTGCGCTAGAGGGATCCTAGAGACAATAAAGCCCTCATAGAATGGAGACTGCTGAATGTAGGAGTGGAAAGGTCCTTATCTTCGCAAAGAATTTTCAATCCCCACCAACGCCATGTATGGTCCATATCGGGTTATCTTCAAGTGTCTGGAAGAACGTTACGCCATACCAACGCGGCGCCACATGTTCTTACTTCAACTTGTGCACGCTCTACTCGAAAGTTGAGCCATGTATCAAACCCCCCCTCCCCTCGTCCCGCCAACCACACAGGTGAAACCCATGACTCAACCTATGGATGGTTCAGTGTCATTACCAAGTAGGGTGGGGGGGGGCATGGATATCTCCCAGGTCCCCCAAAAAGTGTGAGCCATTGAACTTAGCCCACTTTTTTTTTCCATTGGTATACTTGCCAAGCAGAGGATCGACCTATTCAAGGCCCAGCAAGGATGCGGACCTGGATCCTGCACCTATGGTCAGCTGCGATCCTCACCAGGTACACGGATAAGGCAATGCCTCGTTGGCGGTATCTTTAAGTGAGGGTGGGGGTTATCACACCAGACGGCAACTTGTAAATATAAATTGCCTACCACTCGGTAGATAAGAGTGGGAAAGGAGGAAATGAGTGCAAAGAATATAGAATGTGGAAATAAGGTAGGTGTCATTGGGCTACTCCGAGGTGGTGAGGTGCATTTTGAACAATGTTCCCCCAGGAAATCCTGGATCTGCGACAGATTGACGGTGGGTCAGTGCCTCCTGTGGAGGCCACTGGTTCCACAATCCACTCCATAGCTGTTCACACAGTAAGCCTCTGGGGCTGTTTACAATCTTTCATTTTTATAAATAGCCTAATGAGCCTATAAATAATCGCGCTTGGAATGTTTCTCCATACTATAACAACAACAACAAAAGCAGTTACATTTCATTAGCCTACTTAGGCCTAGTACCTAACCTAGATCAATACAAACACGGCAACTTGCTATTATTTTCCTCATGCTTTCATGAACTTTCTTTCTCAGGACCCCTGGGGATATTGTGAGTGTCATGATCGATTTGTAGTGGTTTCCCCCGCCCCTCTCTCCATGATTTGGCTCATCCGCGAAGAAAAACGCTTGTGCCGAAATCGAAATACCAGCGTATACGGGACAGGCGCGAGTTCTCGCACGAGCACCATTTTCGCGATAATAATTCAAAGCCGTTGCTATACGTTTCTCGCCTGTGGATGACGTCGTCACTTCGGTACTCTAATACCCGGAATCTCGCGGATATGTACTGCTTTGCGGCCCCGTCTATATCGTTTATGCTACTAAAGTATTAACTACATCAACAATACAGAAGAACTCAAGAGAGAAATTCATCATGGGTCTTCTGAGATGTATAGAGGCCATGTTAAGCTTTGGGGTGATGAAGATACCGTATGCTATATAGTCAAATGATGGTGCGTATATCTCAATTGAGCTATATATAACTGGAGAGAACATCAGAGCGCGTATTGCGTGCCCTGTCCAAAGTTTCGTCAGAGAACACAAACTCGATGTGAGGAGGCGCCCTATTGTGTGTACATTGTTAAACACATTCAGTTTGTTTACACTCTATCCGCGAAGTTCTTCGACCAGAGACCCCCGAAAATACCGTCCTTGTTCCATAGTAAAGATGGTATATCATAGTGCAAGATTCTGGACCATCTTCATTGAGTGTTACACTGTTTCAGAAAACGCGGGAAAATCAGACATCTATTACGGAAGCACAGAAACAACAGTTTATTTTCGGAAATACGAATCGATGCGTTTTGGAGAAAACACCATCTATGGCCGTAACAGGGATGACATCACGGAGTGAACTGGAGCTTAATAATGTGAAGCTCGAATTAGAGAGGGCTGTTAAACGGAACATATTCTAATCTTACGACGAAATTTGCTAACCAGTGTCGACTAATGCAGTCTGTAACCCCACTGTCAAGTGAGGGCGCTGTTTAACATAGCAACGAGGTTCCACACTGACTTCTGTTTTGTATAGGCGCTTCATACCGCAGGTCCGGGGCTGGTATAGATACTCCACAGATTTAGCAGGGGAGCTCTGCAGTATGAGGTGGAGTACAAGAAGTTAAGAAAGGCGGCAAACGCGCACGGAGGCGCGACCTATTTTCGGAGGTTCACACAAGAAGATGTCCTATACTGCGTAGAGGTGTATCACAATACACTTTATCCCATGAGAGTGTAATACCTCACCCCACTCCTACAAAATAACGTGCCTTCAAACGTTATTTAAACAATTCTATTTGGGGGATAAAATTCCACAGGGAGCAAATGCCTGCCCTGCCTTCGGCTTGGTGGACCTGCCTATAATACAAGTGACGCCACACACCAGCGCCACGGGAGATCGAACAACAGTGCGCGAGGAATTTTGAGGGCCATGTTCATCTTGTAAGGGTCGAGATATCTTATGTAGAGGGTACATTCAACACAGATGACATCAAATAGCGGGAAAGGGGGGGGGGGTCGACTCCCCCAGAAGCATCTGGATCCGCATATTGGTAGATTTTAATTAGTGTCTTAGAATAAGCTTGAACCAAAAGGGAGGTCCGGACCCCTGGACCCCCCCACCTGTATCCGTATTGTAATGTTACTTCTTCATGCAAATGTTCAACTGTGAATGCCAAAATCTGAAAGCACGCATGGAAATAACTTATAATTGTTTGCATCGTGAAGATCGGAAGAACCCCTTGATCGCGCAACCAAGGCGAGATAGGGGGCGAGTCCTTTTCTTTATGCGATGAAAACACTCAGGTCTTCGTACTAACCAGAAAGCCATTCTTTCTCTCAAAATGGAAATGGTCACTTGAAGCTTCCGTCAGACTCCTTGCAACAAATTTCCCAGAACCCGCCTTGTCAGTCTGTTAATTGATTTAAAAATAGGCTCAGCTCGCGTCTCCCCGTTGCCCGACATGTTTTGGAAATTTGGGTCATTCTAGCGGGTGACCTTGACTTTGTGGTACTTGTGTGTTGATCCGACGGGGGGGTAAGGTGCGGCTGCGATCGGATGAAGGAAATTGGGGGGGGAGGGGAGGTTTAACTGGTGTCCGAAAAAATTGACCGTCATCGATTCCATGTTTATGCATAAATGCAGACCTTACACTGTAATAAGCAGGTGCACGGTACAGTAATGAAATTTTAAAGTTTGTGTCAAAGGTCATAGGGTACAATGAACGCTCAACGTTGTACGTACAAGTGCGCAAAACTACATATTTACCTCCATATTATCAACAGAAATATCTGGAAGGATGGATGAATTGGTGCGTCCTCAAAGAATGGGCAGTTCGAAAATAGGGGGGCCGTAATGAGTAGAGATATGGGGAGTATTCATTCTATCCAATTTCTATACCCCCACCGAGTGTTTAGTGTGAGCACGCGGCGAGCAGGTCGCCGTGCACACTCGCGATGTTGCGCAGATCGCTAAAGATGATGACGTGTTAGAATATCGAAAGACGGCTGTTAATGTTTACATATAGAAATATTCGTTGCGACCGGTCGAGAATCACAGCGGCGATCTATTTCAGTATTTGGGGCGATGACGCCTGCTCGATCGGTCTATTGTATAATATAATATATGATACGGACTTGTAAGTCGGTGAATACTGTTCGCAGACGCGAGTGCGCAGACTGTAGGCTGCGCTAGAGTGAAACATACGCAGATGTGAGCCGAGTGTTAGAGGGGTATCTAGGATCATGAGATGAGAAAAATAAAACGGAGCAGGAGGAGGGGGTGCCCTGCCCTTCCACGATTTTTTAATTATGCCAATGGCCAAAGGAATCAATGCGTCATGATGTATGTGTGTGTGTCGTGTGTGTGTATGTGACACCTTGTCCGGACTATATTGTTGACGAACACAACGAATTGATCAAGTTCATATTCGGCAAGTTGGTTCGTCACATGGTATGTAGAATGATCCCTATTTCCCTGTTGCCTGTCATGGTCACCAAAAGGCAACGAGAGGCCAACATCTGAGATATCAAAAAGGGCAATGACTCTATCGGAGCAAGGTTAACATCGTTTATCTTTCGAGACTAGTGCGATTGCTGTAAGGGGATCATCTTCAAACACTATTGTCACTTGATCCAAGGTCAATAAAGGTCCAATGGGGTCAAAAACTAGTGTGTTTGCACATGGAAATCGGATGTCTGCCGAGGTGGGGAGAGGCGCCAACGTGTTCCACTCTGACCCTAATCTGTGTGACCTTTGGACCCAATTTGGGACATTACCCATGGTTTGGGCCGAATCAAATTTTTGTGGCTATTTTCGGATCTCAAGGTACATTTGATTAAAATGGTCCATAAATTGACCCCCTGTGGACCTTATATCAGGAGAGATATCAGAGGTCAAAGTTTTTATTTGAAATTTAGTGAAGTTAGGATGTTCATAGTGATTTGTATGGTGTTTCCTAGAAACCAGTGGGTCAAATAATCTGATGTGAGGTCAAAAGGTCAAAGGTCAAAATCTCGCAAAAATTGCTGTTTAGCGTACAGGGAATGAAGAAAACTTAAACTGACATTTTAGCCTCAAACATCTATGATGGTGGAGCTATGATGCCATGTCATGCTAGCTATCTATCTATCATTAGTCTATCTATCTATCTATCTTTATCTATTATCATCATCTCCACCCCCCCCCCCCCCCACACATCTATCTATTATCTATTATCTATTAGCCAGTCTGTAAACTTTGAGTTTTCGGGCCACAATTGTTCGTGCGTTGATGAATCTCGATTCCAGGACTGGCAAATGTTTATTGCTGACGGGTCATCGTTGACCAACTCAAGGTCAAGGTTAAAGACATTAAAAGGGCACAATGGGACAATAAGTGGAAAAACTGCAAAACGATACTTCTCTACAAATTTTGCGTGGCACAGTGCTGATGTTCACTCATAAGGTCATCGGCGGGAACCTTCGAGGTGTCAGGAATGTTTGATCAGAGTCCCATTGGGCCGAGGCTCATTTATGAAAGTTCACATTTCATTGTGTTCTTCAAAGTTACATGTACCTTGGGGGGTGGGCCATTGGGGGTTTTCAAGAATTTGGGCCTCGGGCCCAGTTTGGGCTTAGGGCCCAATATGAAATAATATTAACTTATTGTCTCTCTACAAATCAGGCTGCACCATTGCGATTTTTGGTCATAATGATGGTCCAATAGTGTACCTGCAGGGTGCCCAGGGTTTTGGGTACCCAAGGCCTCGTGTGGGCCCGAGCCTCTAGGGGGAATACGCAAAATGATTCTTCTCTTACAAGTTTGGGTGCATAGTACTGACATTCAGTCATAATGAGGGTCTAAAGTAATACTTTTGGGGTGTTCAGAAATTTTTTGATCAACGGTCCCCACTGGAATTTCACCAATATACTTGAAAGCATCTCCTCCCAAGTATCATTGATTTTCTTCGAAGTTACATGAATTGCTGCTCGGTTAGTGGTCCATTGTGGGTATTTGCGAACTTCCGGCTGGGGGCGCAATGGGGCCCTACGATCCATCAGTTAAATCCATTGGCAAAATCCTTCCACAAATTTTTGTAAACAGTCTGATGAAAAGAAGCAAAACAATTCATTCTTTGATGAATGTTTACAAACTTTGGACCCAAGGTTTCATTGATTTTTGTGACTTGTGAGTCCGAGGTCATTCAACGGGGCGCAATAGGCCATTGTGTGAAAATGCCTCTTTCTCTCTCACTTGGGCATTCTTTCTTCGAGGATGTTGACTAAAGTGAGTACCAATATCATCACTGCTAGAGACATTTTTGGCATATGCAGATCATTGTCAAAGTTGTTTACAGGTGCACAATGGCCATGCTTGAAACGGCAAACTGCCCTTCTTCTGGCCTCATGATCTTGAAACAGTTAACACGAACATATGGACATTCGTCTCTTACATTTGTGCAGTCTGAGCTAACAGCACAATTGGTGCTCTTGTTCAATTATGTGACAGAGTCTCCGTGTACTCAATCGCAAACAAACTCCACTCCCGCTTCATCGGCCAACTCGGTTCTCAATTAGCAAAAAATAGGTCACGGTCAAAGGTTGGTTTTTTGATACCTTCTGCAATCACATTGGGCAGTATAAACTTTGGAATCCATAATGCTTGTAGGACTAGGGGTGTAGCCACTCATTCATCGGGGGAACACTTCTTCCAACTAGCGGTCATGTCTCCACTGTCATCAAAGGTCAATTAGGGGTCAAATCTCCACCATTTCCCGCCATAACATGGACCAATTAAATTTCTGCCGAGGTTGAATGATCCATAGGATCCACTCGATTGTGACTCCCATCTACACCTTTGACCTCAATTTGACCTCTACCATTTTGGGGGCCAAATCTAAGGTACCTTCTAGTTCACAATGTCCCCTATATTGAACCGCTGTGACCTTCGTGTGCGTAGATATCAGAGTTCAAAGTTTTTTCATTTGAAATTTATTGCATTAGGATGCGATTTGTCCATTTTCGGCCGAAAGTGGTAGTAACTGGGGGGGGGGGGTGACCCTCCATCTCTGGAGGCGTCGAGAGGCATGCTCCTATGTACCGTCACCATAACCCTATTACCCTCATGGCCATTTTCGCGATTATTCAATTCGTTCTTACCCTTTCACTTTTCCTTTTTTAAGCCTTCAATTTCCCGATTTTCCCCCGTCGACATTTTGTCAGGGGAATCTTTCCCTCTGTCCCTCTGCCCACCCCCACCGGCTATCACTGCGTGTTGTTCATCATTCTAAACTACTTGGCTGCGCAAATTACTTCTTCGCATCAAATACATTGAATGTATAGTTTTACAGTACCCGGCCTGTATCAGTGCTTCACTTTTTCTTTTTCATTCTTTCCGAAATCGAGTTCAAAATTTCTGACCGTTTGTACTTTCTCCCTGAAATCTCCGAAATTGCTTCTTACAACACCAGGGGCGTCGCTTCCTCTTTGTCTTAACAGTCTTTTCCTCTTCATCTTCTCCTCAGTTCTTCTTTTTCCCCATCTTTTTTCCTTCCGCTTTTTCCCCTTGTTCCTTCCTCTTCTACCCTCAATCTCTGTCTTTCTTTCTGCTTTTCTTTCTCTCATCTCTTCTTTCTCCTTAGTCCTTCCTCTCCTTAGGTTTGTCCCATCTTGTGTTCTCTTGTCTTCTGAACCTTTTTCCCCACTTTTTTCCCTATACTTCTTTCGTCTTCTCTGATTCTCTTCCTGTTTTCTTTTGTTTTTTCTTCCCTTCCTATTCCATATTTCCCTCTTCTTCCTCTCATTTGACGTTTGACCCCCCACCCCCCCCACCCCCCATCACTCTTTTCGTTTTCCACTTTTCCTTCTCCTCTCATTCTAGGTAAATTTCTATTCTAGCTCTCTCCGTCTCTCCTCCGTTTCCTCTTTTTCTTTCTCTCTCCACCGGTACGGTCTCCTCTTTCTGTCTCTCTTTTTCTTTCCCCCCTTCCTTCTCTTCCCCCTATACGTTTTCCCTCTTTCTCGTCTCGTTCTTTTTTTTTTCTTCTCTTTCCCTCTTCCATTTTTCTTCAGCTCATTTGAACTATTTCTTAATATTTCGTTTCCACTTTCTCCTCTTTTCATTTCTAGGTAACTTTTCAGCTCTCTCCTCCGTTTCCCTCAGTTTTTCTTTCCCTCTCCCCAGCAGTCCGGTCCCTCTTTCTTCTCCCTTTTTCTTCTATTTCCCCTCCCTTCTTTTCCCCTATACTGCTTCCCTCTTCCTCGTCTCTGTTTCTTTTTTTTCTTCTCTTTCCCTCTTCATTTTTCGTCCGTCTTCCTTTGAACATATTTCGTAAGATTTCGGTTTCACTTTCTCCTCTTTTCATTTCTAGGTAATTTTTCTAGCTCTCTCTCGTTCCCTCTTTTTCTTTCCCTCTCGCACCGTCCGTCCCCTCTCTCTTTCTCCCTTTTACTTCCTTTCCCTCCCTTCGTTTTCCCCCTATACTGGCTTTCCCTCTTTCTTCCCGCCCCTGTTTCTTCTTCTTTTCTCTTCTCTTTCCCTCTTACCCTCTTTCCCTTTCCCTTCCTCATTTCGACATTTTCCTCCTTTCCTTGTTGGCCCTCCCGGGCTTCCCCTACCCTCCCTCCATTTCAGGTAATTCCTAGCTTCTCTTTTCCCCTTTCCCTCCTTTTCTATTTTCTTTTCGCCGTTCTCCTTCTCTTTCCTCCCTCTTTGTCCCTTCCCTTTCCTTTTCTTCCCCCTTCTCTCTTCTCTCTTTTTTTCCCTTCCCGCCCACATTTCCCCACCATTTTTGTGTTTCGTAGTGGGCGGCCCTGCCCACATCCGCCCAAGCACCCCGGGGCTACGCTACTGTTCCACATATAGGAACAGGTCTGAGAAAAGGGACCACATTGATAACAGGAAATTGGAGAACAGTTGCTATTTTCTGAAAATTGAAGCAAATGAGTAAAATTTTAGATGTCCCAAGCATTTCCGAAAAGCACCAACCTTTCCCGAATTTGATGAAGCACTGGTCCTGTATAGATATGTCTTATTAGCTCCGGTGAGCGCTCTAAAATTTCATCATGTCTCTCCGACCGTTCGTTCGTTCATTCGTTCGTTCATTAGTTCGTTTCGTTCGTCCGTTTCTGTTTCGTCACTTTCTCCCTCATACCTTCTCAACTAAACCGTCATGGGATCAGTTGATACTTGGTGGGTGTATTGTCTGGATGAAGCATGGCACTGGCTAGGCTGATTTACAATTTTTGTTTGCATAGTGTGATTATATTTTCTTTAAATTTCAATTAATTACCCCATCAGTCTTCCCCCGGCCATCACATTGAGCTCTCTGTGAAGAGGTTTGTTTATATACATTAATCCCTATCTATGCAGAGCATGCGGGTGGAGTGTATGGGTGACAGTTTAATTGAATGTTTGGGGGTCCCTGCTTCGTGCATCTCGTCCAGCTCGCTGTACAATTACAACAAGTTCATTGACCTCTTACCTATCTAACTACTAAACCGTATTAACCACGCTATTATAGAACCGAATGAGAGAGCATTGTTGTATATACGATCCAGTCGTTGTATTTTTCAGATTATTGCATGTACAATATTTCAGTTTAATTGAAAATGAAGGGAGGAAAGGGTGGAAATTTTACATTGTGTGTGAGAAACCACTATAATCCGCGTCCCGCTGTCGGCTTAACGGCCCACACAGTCACAGCCATAGTCTCATACTATTGACTAAGCGATACATCAAGGCCGTTGCCTATGCATGTAACTAGCATGCCCTATACAACCGAATTGGCTGGGCAAACTCTGCATAGGGGATTAGGGTATTTCTGCTTTTCTTCGTCACGTCCCCAAAGTTAGTTTTCACGGGACTTTTAATGTGTTTTCCTGTTTGTTTGTTTCAATAGGTGACGCACGGCCATCTATTTCCGTCCCACCTCTGTAATGAATTACCAGCCCCAGATCGGTGTACGGCGTATACTATCGTGTGCCCTCGCCTGATATTGTTATGGTCACGTGAGACGCGCTATGGAGCCCGCCACTGTTTTCAACAACCACCCGTATCGTTGTTCGCGTTGATGTCCACAACAGGCTAAACTAAAACACGGCTGGAAATATCGCACGAACTTCCAGAACCGCGGGGCCTAAGAGAGGAGTTTTAGATGTGCCCGGACCTATCTATATATTTACAAAAAACGGTCATCCAACGTAAATTTTCCAGCAGCTACCGAGACATTTCCGATCATTGTTTTTCTTCAACTTTCAAAACTGGGGGCGCGAGACCAATCTAGACCGTCCCTCTGCTAAAAAGATCCAATTAGGGGCGCTCTGTCACATCTTGTGGTTTTTTGTAGGAAAAAAACAGAATGCCATACGGGCGGGCAGGCGAATACTATGTTGGAAAGAACTTTGAATACTTAGCTTCTGACTGTCATGGAATATCACACATCACGCGCAAGGCTTACCTAGGCCCATGTATGGACCAATCCAAATAAAGCTTATGTCAATTTAGCTTATGTCACTGATGGCGAAGCCGTAACCAGAATGCAGCACACTTCTAATGACTTCAACTCTTCATCTGAGTAGCAGGATGATGGTCGAATGATCGTAAACATTTCCAGCCACTTCCCTTCCGGTTAAAATATTTACTAATGAACCTCAACTACAACCATTTCATGTCACCGAACATTTGAGAATGAGATGCGAAGTTTACGAATATAGCTTGTCCATTACATGATTTTGGTTACCCCCTCAAAATGAACCTTTAAAATGTGCCCAATCGCAACGTTATTGTCCACCCTGTATGAAAATCAATCAACGTCTATGTGAATCAGTCAACGAGCAGGCGCGCAGTCAGCGTTTTAGTATGGAACGCGAAACGGGCAACGTTTATTAATCGAACGCGAAAAACGGCAACGTTTATTTGGCGACAAATAGGTAGTGCGTAGATTTTTATTGGCGCGCTAGTAGATGTCAGTTGGCGATGATAGTACATTACATGTTCGACCACAATTGTGATGTTTTATTTCCCCTCTGGCATGGAATTATCACGTGCGATGCCCGTCATTATGTGACGATGTAATAAATCGAGTGGCGCGATGTAATTTTCTCTTGACAATGTATCATTCTGTGGTTATTGCTTTTACGCTGGCCGATGTAAATAATCATTGACGCTACTTTATCATGTACGGATGAAAAATAGTATTTGACGACGTATTTCTTCATTTGACCTGTGAGCTAAATTAATTGCCTATCATCTTTACCTACGATGAGTAGACGTCCGTTGCGATGATAAGTAACAGGGGACGATGTTCGACTACAGGTGTTGATGTTTTATTTTTTCCTTTTTCTCTGGCGATGTAAATTATCATGTGGCGATGTCAGTCCCATCATGTGACATAAAATTGAATGTGGCGATGATAATGTAACCGGTGCGCGATTTCGAACACCACAACGTGGTGGATGTTATTTTTCGTGTGGCTATTCAGTCACCATGTGCCGATGTTATGATTGAGTGGCGATAGAAATTTTTCATGTGACGAGCAATCCCATTCTGGGTGGTGTGATTTTACAGCTGCGATGTAACCATCCATTGACGCTACATTGTCATGTGACGATGAAAATAGGATTTGACGATGTATTTCTTCCGTTGACGATGTAAGCTAATGTGTGCCTATTCATCTTTACCTGACTATTGCCGTTTTCCTTCCGCGAAGCTTCACATCAGTTTGCGATGTAAATAATCGTGTGACGATGTAAAAGGCGAGATGACGATGTAAAACAAGGTGGCCGATGTAACCGAGAGGTGACGATTTTAAAACGAGAGATGACGCTAAAATCAGGGGTGTAGCGTAGCAAGGGGTTTTTGGTTTGGGGGATTTTGGGGTTCTGATTTGGAGGAGATGGTTCTTTGGAAAACAAAAAAAAAAAGCATTGGAGTCACTCGAGAATCTTCACATGCAATTTGGGCAACATGGAATAGTAGGTACATTGCTATTCTTTGATCTCATGACGAGGATTTTTTTTTGCTGTGTTTCCCTTTCTTTGAATTTTTATTTTACTTCAATATGAAACCTACTCCGTTTTCCTTAAAGAGGCTTATGTCGATAGCAACCCGGTCAAAACAAATACGACGGCGATGTTTTTTGCATGCCGTCCTGATGGACAGGCGATCGCCATAGTTCTCGCCTGGTTGCCGCCGATCGATGGTTTCTTTCAGTCACTACGCCAGTTGTGTCCCCTGGCTTTTTTCACCACCACCCTTCTTCAGCTAATGTCAAGTGAGCCTCCCCTCCAAACCCATAAGGTCTATCTAGTTGATCAACTACGGATCACCACTACAGATACAGCAATATGTGGCACAAAATTGCAATGCCAACCCTGTGTGTATCGTGTTAATTATAATTATATGGATTTATTATTCCCTCCCAAGTACAGACCACTAGCCTACCAGACTATGAGTTGCCGGCTGTTGATATTTCATATAACGTGCCATATTTACGTTCCTTTTTTCACCTAAATATCTGTATGTTTATACATCAGTGAGGGGTGGAGTATAACATCAGTTACAGAGTTTCAGAATCTCTACCAAGTTTCATAGTTTGCCAGTGAATGGGACTTTTAAGGCAGGGGCGTCACTGAGGGGGTGGGTGTAGGGGGGTGTGACCCCCCCCCCCCCCATTCACACAGCATCCGCAAAATGATGCCCCAGTTGGCAAAATGTGTGGTAAAGAGTAACAAAAGAGAGTAGAAAACATTTATGACAGAAAAAAGACACCTTTTATGTTCAACCATTACCAATCCTAAATATCTCCTCTGGCTCAAATGCCTGGGGCCTCTCCAGCATTCTTGGTAGTATAGAAATAAACTTTGTGCTCAAGTCGCAATTGAAGACTATGAAACAGAGTTAATATGAAAGGTTTTGAACAGAAGAGAAAACATATTGTACATTCAACCCTTACAAAGTTTGAATATTGCTGGCTCAAAATGGCCTTGATGGCGTCTCCGGCCAGCAATTTATATAGTGGTTTCGAACTAAACTTTAATTGTCTCCCCGTCGGAAAATTGGAACGTAAAAGTGCTAAAAAAAGGAGGACGGGTTTCGACACAGAGGTCAAATGTGAAACGTGTACAATACATTCGCGACTCTTCAGACTATTCATGGCTGAAAATGGTGTTGGATGCACATCATCCGCATCTGGTGACGGTAATAGAACGAAAATTTTGGTGTCCCAGTTGCCCCCAGTCGGCAAATGAAGGAACTCTCGTGAAATGATGGACTGAATTTCCGAACTACTAGAATGAAATTCTCAGTTGAATCATGGTGATCACACAATCTTGATTGAAACTATCAGCTCCACTGAATATGAGTGGAAGATCATCTGACGTCTAGTTCGTCTTGAGTATTCTTCAACTGAAGTTTGTTCTAACCGCTAAAAAATTTGGGACTGAAAATTCGCCGCCCATTTTAAAAGTTGAAATTGTGGAAGCCCGGATAAAGAGAGTGAATGTTTGGCAATCTATGGCGTACTAGAAATTCTACTTCAGTGCATGCAGCTTAAACAACTGGAAAGGGCGCGTTCCCTCCTGCCATCATGGGGGACTCACAAACCAAAAATTTTCTGCAAAGCTCCGCCCAACCAAAGGTGGCGCTCCGCTTGGATAGTACACACTACTCCCACCCTACTGACTGATATGCCACCCCCCCCCCCAGTTCCCCAGAATAAGAAGAAAACTAATTTAGATGCCATGCAGCTTAAAACACTTGGAAGGGGCCCCCCCCCGTTTCCTGCCATCTGGGGACTCACAAACCAAAAATTTTCTGCAACGCTCCACGCCAACCAATACTGGCGCCCGCATTGATAGTACACTACTCTTAACCTACCTGAACTGATATTCCCCCCCAGTGCACCAGAATAAGAAACTACTTTAGAGCAAAACTGAGCCAATGTTATACCACTCTGTGGATCTGCGCATACCTCATGCTACAAAAATTCTAGCTCTGCTCTGCGCCTCCGCTGGTGGCACGGCTCAATTAATCCCCGCCTGCTAACCGTGGTACAGACACACTGGTGTGGGCACCTTTTGTGTGGTGCTTTTCCCTATATATGAAAACGGGGTTAGTCGGCAACTCCGGCATGGTAGTCGGCAAACTCACATGGTATCGGCAAAAATAGGGGATACAACCCCCCCAAAAAGAATGTTGGCGACGCCCCTGCTTTAAGGGTTCATTTCAATTCGTTCAAAATGGATGAATTATTTAATTTGAAATTGTTCCTGGAGAACCGTATATATTTTATATGACTTTGCTTGCAGATAATGCTCTTTGGACAAATTGTACGTCAATTCAGTGAACATCAGCTACGCCAAGGTTTTTGGGCGTCTATTCTCGGCAACCGATTTTTACAGAAATTTTGGTTTGTTTTCCGAAGATTCATGTCCAACATGACTGCTTCGACATCACAGCCGACCGATGCCTTTACGACTTATTGAAACTCCCGAAATGAAACCCAGAAACCCGCATGCACAAATGCGCAACAAAGGCGGCACCATAAAGGAAACCTAAGACCTCGCCTATCGCAACTTCAAGTACATCCACCTAGGAAAGAAAAAAATGTCCTGGAATTTATGCTTGTAAAGCGTCCAACTGATATCATTCTATCATTCTTCCACCGAATAATAGAAGTGAGAATTGTTAGCTCTTTTGTAACGAGGAAAGAGGGATGGCCAATGACGGTGTCCACCTAAACCGAAGAGGACACGAACATTTTAATCGATCAACTAACACAGCGACCAGCAGCTCTCAAAATCGAGGAGGTCACCAGAGGTCAGGAACAACCGAAGAGTGACCATGGCTAACAACCCACCACCCACAGCCGATATGGCCACACCCCCATGAGATGTCAGGGACACTCGTACAACGGAGGCTTTCCTCCTACAAGCCAGTATCACACGCAGAGACCGAGGCCCAACCGTCAACAGCCTCGAGTTTTTACAACTGCGGAGATTCAGAACGCACTCTCAAAACCAGCGCAAGGTCGAAACGTCCTTGTTAGCTGGGAGCGGACGGCCAAATTCTGTGGCGCAATACACTGCATGTTTCTTCACCAATCCACTTTTTGCACAAACACTGACAACAAGTGACATGAAATTTCAACAATCACCAATTCGTTATAGTATCGATATTGAAGGTACCAGGGGTTGGCGAATGCATTTAACAAGTTCCCCCACTTCTGTATCAACCCGTATTGGGGCCTGTGTTGCATGTCCAGGGGACTTTGATGGGAACAGCCCTCCCCCCCATCCCATATTCAGAAGTGGTTCCAGGCAGTGACGTTTCTGGATTAATCGGCCTATAGTCGATTCTACCATGTTATCCAAAGTTAATGACGCACGTATCTAAACTGCCATCATACATCCTTGATGAATCGTACTTAGAGGGCGCAGTCACTGTTCAGTGAAATTCCTCTGCGAGACAGCTCCCCTAAAAATCTCAGACAGATGGATGGAAGCTCGACAAGGATATTTGTATGCACGGTTTTCTTGGATCTAGGAAAAGCCTTTGATTGGTCGAGCATGGCATCCTAGATGGGGTTTTGGAAAGTACTTGTGCTCAGATGGACGTCAATACCTTGCTGGTAGAACCCAGCGCATTCAGATTAAAGAGGGGGCCCTTTTCCGATCCCGAAACCGTTGTTAATGGGCGTTCCTCAGGAATCTGTTCAAGGACCAATTGTTCTTCAGATTATATATAATGATGGTGGGTCCTCGTTTAAATTGCTGAAATGGTTGAAATGAGGCGAGTAGTGTAAGAAAATGCGTGTTCAATATTATTAATGTCTCAATGACCCCCGATTATCTTAGAGGGCTATCCCAATTCACAATGATATAATCCACCACATAGGTCTAAATCGTCTACGTCAAATGACGATTCTTAACGCGGTGGAAGGCTTAACATTCACAAACGACGCTTTTCATACAATGACGCTAGAGACTGGAGTTACTGTAGGGTAGGCGCAGTCTTACGCAGTTTTAACAATTTAATTCAGGAATAATATAATTTTTATGAGGTTATATATTGAACGATTTTGAAAGTTGCTATGATCGTTACGGTATATCAGGTAATTGTATGAATTTCAGTCTACTGGTTTCACGCTGACAGAGGAGTCAGAATAATTGTATACAGTGAGGATTATCCCCATTTAATTCCCATTTTTCTGCAAACAAAAGTGTTCGATTCTGAGGATTCGGCCTCAAACCACTCTCTCCTGCGTACGCCACCATTTCAAATGGTGGCGCACGTCTACTTGGTTTCAATTCGTTCAAACTAGTAAACGTAGGGCAAACGCCTGGAATTCAAGCTAGTATGCATAAAATACATGCAAGAGAAAAAAAATCCTGTTCCTAGGCGTATGTAGGACTCAACTGGGATTTGTCAAAAAACTCATTCACATACATCATGGTAAACATTCATAGTCTAGTTTGTTATTGATTATAATAAGCTTACAACTCACTTAAAGAAATACTATTCTGCTGTTTTTATGAGGTTTGTCAAAAATTCTGTCGAAAATCGAAAAGCCAAGTAGCCTAGGCCTAGCCTATCGTAACGATTACGCTCAGCCTACCTACGTATACACGGTGTATACAGTCTACTCATGGACTTTTTGTTTATATTGCTGCGTTCTTTCAAACTCTCTCGTGTATATACTGTACATACGAGTTCACAAATGGTGAAATGCGTTCTTTTTCTTTTCGACACCAACGTTTTTCCAATACAGCGGGCCCTTCAGCGGCCATATTGAAACTCCACTCGCCTAGCCTACCTAGATCGTCTATCATCTCGCCATTCCGCTACTCTCTGAACTTGTTGACCAAACTCATCCAGGAATCTCCTGTAACTACAAAATTACTTATTTGATGAGCAAGCGACTGATACCGAAACACTTTTTTTTATTCAAGTTTGTTGAGAGCCAAAAAAAGAACAACCTGGTATCCCCTCATTAAAGCATCAGGGAAAGCCATCACTGATGCCAAAGTTTGCATCAAATTTGGTTAAATGACTATTACATCTGTCTTCCCACTCTCAGCGACCAACCATAATTAATATTCCAACAAAGGCCCTTCCCTAGTCCCTACTATGCCAATATTGTTGTTACTCACTGCCATGGTGTTTCCTAAAACTGTTGTACCAAAACTTGAAACAAAAAACGCAACTGGTTAAAAGGTAATAAAAAGGATCCTTCAGTGCTATTAAAAACGGAGCCCACTGAATTACAGTTATTGTGTCCATTCTCCAACAATCACTCGACACGGGTACCTTCCCCTGACGAGTTGAAAAAAAGCCAAATGTCAACCCCTATTCCTCACGAAAGGGTTCCAGGTCAGATGTTAAAAATTACCGTCCAATCTCTTTGACAAGTGTTCTAAGTAAATGTCTTGAGAACATTGTGGTTAAGCAATTTCATGAATCATCTTGATTCAACTGACATTCTCACCCCCCTATCACATAAGCAAAGATCGTAAGCAAAATTGACGTTACGCAGCTTTTACTTAAATCACTTGTAACAACTTCGCGACCTCTCTCGACAATCGCTCGCAGGTCGTATGGCATTTCGCTAGAAATTTTTTTCTCTAAGCCTTCGACACTTCTCACAAACATCTGTTTTACAAATGGAGCTTTTATGGCTTCTTAAGAGGCCAATCATCTAAACTGGGTCACATCTTATCTCCAAAATCGTACATTATCGATGGCAAACTTCTTCCCAAACATCAGTTATCTCTGGAGTCCCTCAAGGCATGGCCTTGGCCCCTGTTCTTCTTGTGTATATAAATGGGATCTCCCCGAAGTAAGTCCGTCACAATAGGTTGTTTGCCGATGATGCCTTGCTTTTTATCGGCAAATTGATTCCCCCAATGATCAAAATCTCTTGCAATCGGATCTTGATTGTTTTAGCGAAATGGGTCTTGTGCCTTTTGTAGGAATTTAATCCAAATAAGTGTTATGTTCTCACTTCAACTTTGAAAAGTAAACCTTACAGATTTGCTTATAATTTGTTAGGACAAATCTTGACGTCCTTGAATCTTCCAGTTACCTGGGGGTACCTCTGGGGGATTCTAAGCATTCGTGGTCTCCTCATATTAGTAATATTGCTGCAAAGGCTCTAGTTCCTAATTATTCTTTCTCAGAATTTGCATAACTGCTCTCCCGCCCAATAAGGGAAAGGCATATCTTATTTATGTCCGTCCTCAGTTGGAGTATGCCTCCCAATTTTGGTCTCCACAAACTGTTACTGGCAAAAGAAAACTTGAGAATATCCAATCTAGGGCTGGCAGGTTTTGTCACTGGCCGTCACAAATGCTCTGAAAGTCTTACTGACATTATGTCAACTTTGGGTGCCGTCGCTTTGAATGTAGACGTAATATATCTTTATACTGTCATAAAATCATCCATGACAACTTGTAGTTCCTTCTCAAAATATTTTTGTTCCGCACACGAGTCGTACTAGAACTAACACGCAGTCGTTCAAGAATATTTCCTGCAATGTGGTGCTGCTGGCAACTCATACTTCCGGAGAACCATTTCCAGGTGGAACAAGCTCCCCCAGACATATCCCCATTGGATATGAAAACTCCTTCAAGAGGGCACTTTCCAACTGGTGGCCAGGATCAAAAGTTTCTCTGCACACCGGCTAACCTCCATCGAATGCCTGTTGAGGGCGCATTGGTGTCCGCGAACAAGACGCATAGGGTAAGTGGCTACGTGAACGCCCTCCTCGCTTGTTCGTCGCGTTCACTGCGCACTTGTGTTTGACTGGAATTGCTACCATACGATAATTATATAATTTTTTTATTCAATCGCTGGTTTCAAGTCCTTATCTTCTCATCTACAAATTTATTCACCATGATTTACCTGTTTAGGAATGGCACATTTTGTGTGCCCTGTTCAAGTTCCGTCAGAGAACACAAACTCAAAATGAGGAAGGGCCCTATTGCGTGTAGCATAGTGAAACACATTCAGTTTGTCTACTCTCTATCTGCGAATTTTCTTCGCCATAGAACCCCCGAAAATACCTTTGTTGCTTCGTAGTAAAGATGGTATATCATAGTGCAAGGTTCCGCAACAGTGAGTGTTACCTGGTTCCAGGAAATGTGGGAAAGTCAGACGATCTACTGCGGAAGCACAGACCCATCCATATTAATTTGGGAATCATGATCATTGCGTCTAAGCAGAAACACCATCTAAGCGTAAAGTATAACATCACGGAGTGAACTAGAGCTTAATAATGTGGAGCTCGAATTAGAGGAGGCTGTCAAACGGAACATATTCGAATCTTCTGACGAAATTCGAACCATGTCGCCCGAATCACATGTCACTATAACACTACTATAAATGAGGGCGCTATCGTGGCTTAGCACACAGTTTCCACACGGATTTCTGTTCTGCATAGGAGCATCAGTACAGCATGTTCGGGGCCTTGGTCTACAGTACAGATACTGATGATGTGAAATAGCACCAAGGCTGGCCTAGGTCTAAACTGGGCATGATTTTATTGTATGTACCACCTGTGTACCTGGGTGTATGAGATCAGTGAAACTTGATGGGCCCAAGTTAGAATCTCCATGTGTGTGGAACAAATGGGAGGGGGGGGGGGGGGGGGGGGGGGGGGGGGGGGAACAACATGTCGCTAGTCTAGGCCACACTAAGTTACGGCCAATGCTCAGAAGAGGATCTATGAGTAACTCATCTGAATTACTGTTATTTTACTCTCCTTGTAAGACTAAGACTAGGCCCAAGTAAGGCCAAGAGGATGCACGTCGGAGCAATTCATGGATTCGTTCGCCATTAATCAGTGCGTTTACTCACAGTGGCCTAATGTTATTTGGTACACACTGAGGGGATTATCCTAAACTTTTGTTGTCGAATTAGTCACTTTTTGTACCGCGCATGGTGCAAAATTTATGCACATCGCAAAATATTGATGACAACTTTTCAGCTGTTATGTGAAACTGGAAGGAACTGAAACATGAAATGTGTGAAGAGTTTGAAAAACGAGTAGGTTCCATTGAGATTTACACCAGTGATGTCTGTGCTTGATATTTTGCTATTGTGACGTAAGTCGCTAGCGCGTATATCGGATCCATGAATTGCAGAATAGGCCTACCTCGCTGGTTGGTGGTAGCCAGCACTCACTTGAATCAACCAGTACTCACAGCAAATTCAGGTCTTTCCAACCAGCACTGAAATAATAAATTCTCATTTTACCCCTTAAAACAACAGTCGAATGCCATTGTTGTCACCTGAATAGAACACTGACTGCAATTTGAATCCATTTCAGCCGGCACTCGAATTTGGCTAGCTACATTCCTGATGATTGCTATTGAGAATGAAGCAGTGTTGGAAGAGTTGCGGGGTATTCTGCATGATTCAGTACTTCAAATCTCTCGTAAGTGTACATTTAATTCTGATTTTTTTAACGTAGGCAAATGTAAGATACCTATTAAAGCTACTCATCCCTCTCACCCTAAAGTGGTTCTTCAGCGCGCCTTATGAACAATCTTGATTGTTGGTACGTATGCGGTGTGTGGAGCCAGTGGTAACCAGTACCCATATACCAGTTATATCTAGCGATGTTATGAGGCTACTTTGAACCTTGAATGGAGTAGCCTACTGTCAAACGCCCTTACAAGGAGCCAAGCAAGCAGGATATGGGTTGGCAGCAAGAATCCACAGATAATCAGGCCCAAGTGAGTTGAGTTTGGTACACATAGTTGCCATCTGTGTTCTTGAATTTGCTCGGATCTTGGGTGACTGACAATGTAGGGTAGAGCATTCTGATCACGAAATGTCCTTGGCACAAAATAATACTTGTAGTGCTCAGTCTTTGATCGTGGACAGGGCAGGAATTGATATTTGGCTAACAGGAATAGGGGATCTTTTTGAACAAATTGGTGAACATTTGTCTTCAAATGGATCTTCCTACACTAACTAAACAATATGAGAAAAATTGCCCCTGTGGCTAGCTTAAACGTTAGAGCCTGGGTGGAGTATCTAGTCCCCGTCTTGGCCTTGAGACCGATTTTATAGGGACTCTGTCAGACTTCTGGCTTTGATGACTCAGACTCTGGGGCTTGGTCCGAGACCAGGTTCAAGACCGCACTGAAATAATCCACAGGAAAATCCCAAAAATTAGTACTGCAAAAATTTTGTTTTGACATTGACATTGATAATGATAAATGCAATGCAAGGGCCTACGATCTTGTTAGTCAATGGTCGCAAAATTCGATTTCAATCAAAATTTGAAGTTTGCCAACAGTGTGTTTGACTGACTAACTGCGCTTGTCAAAATGACGAACTGCTTTCTGGAAAAATATCATTGTCCTAGGTGGTAGGTGGGCGATCAGGTGGGTTATATACATGGGTTGCTTAGTGCATTTATTTTGATTAGTTTAGGTACTGCTGCAATGCAATTTGCATTTACATGGCTCTTGTTATGAACTTCCTCAATAATGACTCATTAACTCTAAAACAGGTCTAAGGCAACCCAACATTTTGCATTGGGCTCTGAATATGCAACATTACAGTATACTCTCTTTTAAACTTTGTGGCCGTGCTAATAGCCCTGGACTGAGGCTAAATTCTGCCAGGGCTGTGTAGATATGATGGAGTAGTAGGAGTCTGGAGTTTATGTCCGCCGATTGCTTATTAACGAGGACATTGTCAACAATGTGAAATAAAGTATTCACATTTTTTTGCTCATATGGCTCCCATGAAGCTTACTTGCCAGTAATTTAGGGAGGCAGTGTGAGCGGACGACAAAATTGCATGGATGCATCATCCAAGGAAATATTTTCCAAAATTTTTCAGTGTTATAAATCAAAGCAGTTATGTGGACAAAAGAAAAAACAATATGGAGGCCAATCATAAAAAAGTGGCAAGCCTACCTCGGCCCCAATGCCCCTGACCCCCCACAATGTTGTACCCTTTCCTAGGCTCTGAAATCTGAATAGAAAAACTCAACTCCAGTAAGGAAGGAACCCCAAAATATTGGTTCACTCCCATTTGATCCCCATTGCTACCAGTAGACACCAGGTGTTTATCAATTGAAATTTCTATCGGGGAGGTAAGTAGATGTGAGCCTGACAGATCATGTGATTCGAGTGACCCCATGAAGGCTTGTTACCAGGCCTAGTCTAGCGGAGGGGGGGGGGCAGGAAGGGGGTACGGCCTCCAAGAAATCTAGGCGCTATTCATTCATAGTACATGCTATGTGCTCGGATTACGGGCCTGCTGCTATCAACCGCAAAATAAAATCCTGCAAACCCATATTTTGGAACCATGTATTATTGGTTTAGAATTCAAAACTTGGATAAGAGAAATATTGATAGGAAGTTAATTTTCTTACAGGTTGATTGAGGCCTAATCAATTGCAGCTGAGCTGTTTTTGGGGAGAGAGGTGGCATACAGGAGGGTTGCAGCATGGCACAAGGATTGATCACATGAATCGCATCTAGATGCTGAGAGGTCAAAATGTCTGTCAGGAGGGCTACAAAAGCCAGCAGCCAGACTAATCCAAAAGTCAGTCCCAGGGACCACAAAGAAACCTTTGACCCTGGGGGGAGTCCAGCAGCAGCTGACCAGCGGAATGATCTATCAATGAAACGTTCCCGTTCTCTCAACAACAACACTGATAGTGTCGATGCCGAGGCAGGGACAGGTCATCAGATCGCAGTCTGTCACATAGTTGAAGAGTGTCGCCGGCTCCCGGGAATTTGCCCGTTCGAGGGCGCCAGACATCTCCATTACAGAATCTCCTTCTGCGCCAATAAAGGAGATGTATCTGCTGGCTCCGAGAAGCCAAAACGTCTCGTCTTGTTCTCAAGCAAGATCAAGAACCACTCAGTGTTGACTGATTCGATCTCCCCGGTGTTGAAGGCAGTGCAATACAAATATGACGGCGGCCTCAACGGGACTGGACGTTATCCTCAGATCGTCAGTCAGGCCTGACGGGGTCGAAGGTCGAGAGCATTGCAGTCATTCCACACACAAACCTGGCAATATTCTACTGTGCAACAATGGGGATAGGAAAGAGGTGAGATTGAATAACTAGCAGTTAGTTTGATACAAATCTTTTGCTAGGTACAGTAGGAAGGTAGTGGGACAAACACAATGACTACATGGCGACATGCATATTTGCTGCACTCCATTTGTCATAAATCACCTTCATCAAAACTGGGGAATGGGTGATTCCAGAAATAGAATACCAACCCGAGACATGGCCATTTTACAGGTAAACTCAGAAATAAGTGATTCGTACGTGTGTTTCAACGTTTACAGTTTCACTCTAAGTAACTACAAACTACATTATAACTTTTTTTTTTTACTTTTATGTTGTTTGCTTCAAAGTGTAAGACAATCTGAAGCTGAAAACTTCAATTGTTTCACTGTCATATGATTCATTTCCAATTTGACATAACTAAAGGGTCCTGTCAATCCTGTGCTTGTCATCATGTAAAATATGTGCTTGATTTGGGTATGCAGGAAGGTGGCAATGGCATAGCTTGTATTATAAGTCATTCTAAGACAAATTGCCCAATCCAAAATGGTAATGAAACAAGTTCAGGGGAGATGTTTTTCTTTCATACAAAGTTCCGAAACCATGAATTGACAGGGTGCATGAAAATGGTTTCCTAAAAATTTGAAAAGGTCATATTTTCCATTTCAGTGTGAAACTATTTCTTGAAACTGCACAGGTTCCAAAATGTACTAATATATCATTTGTTTAACACAATTCAGCCGAGCAAACTCTCCATTAGGGTTGAGGGGGGAAGGAGGGGAGGGGGGGGGGGGGGTTGAGGTTTGGTAGTAATGTCATGCAGGTTCAACTAAAGGGAAGAAGCCCTAAAAGGAACGGATATGTCATCAAAGTTCAAATTTAACACAAGGGTACATTGACAGTGATTGGTACAAATATTTTGGAAACTTGAACTCCTTCTCCAAAGGAAGGGGGAATTGGGCAATTCAGCCGACAAACATTGGGGGGCTGGGGATATCCACGTCTCCCTGCCTTATGCGGGCGTTGAGGCAGAAAATTTCGAGAATTAAATTTGAGAAGTGAAACCTAAGTATAAGCTATTCTCTTTAGGTATGGACGAAATATTCTTCAATTAATTTATTGAGTTTGCCTGCTCAATAGGTTTTGACTGCCAGCAATGCCAAGGACCAGAATGCCGTTCATGGGTTCTTCCAAATCTGGTGGAGACGTACATAGATCGCCATCACCCAGGAGCTCGACTGGACTTCTTGGCATGCAGCGCCCTCAGAACCTCTGACATACAGGCCTTACTCCAATGCTGAGGAATCTCACAAGGGTATGTACTGTCAGGCACACTTGCACCTGAATTGTAAAACTCATCAGTTTGATGACCATCATATTGAGATATTTCTTCATGGGGGAGCAGCTCTGGTTATGAGGGTGATTAGCTGGGAGCCAGCAGGGCTCTGTTTGGCGCCCGTGATTGCAGTGTGGGGGGCGCCCAAAGTGTGAAAAATCTGGCATACAGCCACACTTATTGCACTGAGGAAATTTTGATGAAAAATTTTGATGTTAAAGGACAACTGCAGGAATGAATTATGAAGAAGCTGAAATATTAGCTGGAGAAAAACTGAATGCGTCAGTCCAAACCCGAATTTGTACGACCCCCCCCCACCTCCTCCCTTATTGAGTTACAATCCTTTGAAGTTTGTGCATGTGTATTGCACAAGATCGAAAAGCATCCCATGATGCAACAATGAATGATGTCATATTTGCACAACCCTACAAACATTCTTTGTTTCCATTTAAATTTACACATTAATGAAGGCAAATAGCTCCACATGGAAACATCGTATTGAAATGGGGTTTGGACCTATAGATACATTTTTATCCAATTCTTCCATGATATACCTCTGTTGTATTCGAGCCTGCAGTTGTCCTTTAATTGAATGTTGTACTGGGTATGTTGTCCATTATAATCTTTTGCCCCTCTGTTGTGAGATATTCCCATTATAATGGATTGGAAAGTAAACTATATTGTCATTGTCCTGGTGGTCATAATGAATGATATATGCGGAAACGATAATACGCATAAAAAGTTGTCAGAATAGTTACTCATGCAGACATGTCTTGTTCGAGTCACTATGTGAAAGTTTCTCAATTACAGTTGATTGCAGCACCTAAACCATAATGTGCTGTTGAACTGTTAAAGGTTCAATAGTATAAAGAGTAATTACAGCATGCCATAATTATTAACAATGGGAACTGAAGAGTGGCTACTTTGAGCATCCATCTGTAACCGTTGGTGACATCATACATAATAGTTGCATACAAAGTACAAAGGTTAACACGATTTGACTTTTTTTTCCTCATTTTTGAGGAACCGCTCAAGATCGATCATTATCATCATTATTATTGAATCATTTCATCCCTTTTTGTTTTAGGTGGAGGTTGGTATGTCTATGGACATCAATGGATCTGATATCCCCCTGAGGGAGATAGAAAAGGAGTCAAACGTCAGGTAACATGACAATTCATGATTTTATTGTTCGCCGTTACCTAACCAAAATATGAATATATGCTAAAAAATGGAAGGAGGACACTAAAGCACTTTCTCGTAAAGTTTGTTGGTAAAACGATTCTACTGTGGCGCGCACTTTGGTTTGAGGTAGGGGTTCTCAACCTTTTTTCAACTGGGGTACCATTTCACATTTTCGTGGTGCCACTGAGCACCACTGAATGGCATGGTCAGTTCCAAGATTCTGAAAAGGTGGGGGTTGGGTAATGGCCTCTAGTGATCGCCGTCTTGGAGGAAGGGTCCATGTGAGGGGGTGTCTTCCACTTTGTCATTTTTGTCTCCCCTGGATAAAATTCAGGAAGAGACTAGTGGTCACTATGGCGTTGTGTGTGTTTGTGTGTGTGTGTATGTCACACCTTTTCTTGTTAGCTGGATTTCTCACAAACCGTGAGGCCAATTATGAAGACATTTTGTGTGTAGCACCGGGGTTGGGTGTACACGATCTGATTAGATTTTGGGCAGCAAAGTCATCAATTAAGTTGGGAAATAGCTTATTTTATGTTAATTATCGTTTGAAGCTCGTAGCAGATTAAGAAAGAACAAGGAAACGTTTGTGATACAGTGATGTAGTTTGGCATGTGGGACCTGGATGACAGGTGATGAAACTGATTAGATTTTCACCTTGAAATATGCTAATTAAGTGGTTTAATTTGCATAATTTATGCAAATTTCCCAAATTTGTCAGATTTTCACAGAACATGGTGGTGCGGTTCACCATGGTTCTCGAGAAATTTAAAAGTGACGTTGGGGTCACTGGAGGTAATTCTGAGGGTCTAATTGCAATTTATGCAATTTTTGAAAGTTCGTTAGATTTCCACAAACTTGGTAGATGGATCACCTTTGATCCAAATCATTTGAAGGTACAGCTTGGGTCAGTAGAGGTCATTGTATGTGCCTAATTCGCGTAATATATTCCAATTTCAACTTGGTAAGAATTTTGCCAAAATCAGTAGGTATGGTCCGTTAACATTTTTCTGGATCTGATGTGTTTGATGTTAGGGAATTTGAATTCCATCATATAATAGCTTCTGTTAGAATAAAGCACTGAGGAACGAGTAACCATAGCTCCTGTGACAATTTTACTGTTTACTGCTGTTTAATCTCTTGGTATGTTGCCTAATTTGCATAATATATTCCAATTTTCAACTTGGTAAGAATTTTGCAAACCAGTAGGTATGGTCCGTTAACATTTTCTGAATCTGATGTGTTTGATGTTAGGGAATTTGAATTCCATCATATAATAGCTTCTGTTAGAATAAAGCACTGAGGAACGAGTAACCATAGCTCCTGTGACAATTTTACTGCTGGTAAAGCTCATTAGTATGGTGCCTGCAGTTGAATATATATTCCAATTTTCAACTTGGTAAGAATTTTGCCAAAATCAGTAGGTATGGTCCGTTAACATTTTCTGAATCTGATGTGTTTGATGTTCATGAATTTGATTGAATCCCATCATATAATAGCTTCTGTTAGAATAAAGCACTGAGGAACGAGTAACCATAGCTCCTGTGACAATTGTGCTGTTATAAGCTGCCCATAAAGCAAACCCTCTCTACCCAACCAATTTTTGTTTAGGTTGATTAGCAGTCAAATACTGTCACCATTCTTTCTCCCCTCTCTTCTTGCCTGGGGAAAAATGTGAAGGTTTCCTAAAGATAAATTTTGTGACATCCTTGACTGCTGTGTGGGGATGGTTTGTTGGTGTATGGGGGAGGTTGTTTGCTGCCTGGCAGGGGGGGGGGGATGGCATGTCCTGCATGCTTGGAAAATAAAAGGGCAAGGAAATAATGAAGGAAATGATTTCAAAAGGCAAAGAAAGGCCCAGGCGCTAGGGGTATTTGAGAACCTTTAAGTTGGATTTTGGGTCAAAGAAGTGAGTTGACTGAGTGATAATTTTTGTTCAAATTTGGATATTTATGGAGAGACGAGTGGGGGGGGGGGGCATGAGAAGAAAAAAAAGCAATTAAGGACTTTTGTATTAAGGGACAAACTTATTGGTCAGTATTGTAGGAATTTTTATGTGTTATATGTGAAAATATGTGATGTTCGTTTGACATGACAATGGGCTGCAATAACTCGTTGGTTGTGTGTATGTTAGTGAATAATAGAAACCACCGATCGCGAATCCAGGCGAGACACTTTTTGGCCATCGCCTTGTCTGAATAATTGAAGACCTTCATATGCAATCTGCTGCAATTAGCATCATTTGGAGCACACTGTGTTGGGAACCCTTGGTTTAAGAGATGAGCGCATGACTTCTCTCACAATCCTGGTGAGTTTGTCGCTATCATTGAATTTACTATTTACTTATCGATCCTCAAATTAGAGATTAGTTATATTTGATGTTTCTGTGACTCGGTCTAATGTGGCCACAGACACTCGAACAGAGAAAACCTCAGAAGAGGAATGGTTGATCGCCACTGTTAATGGAGAATTATTCGCATGCTATACACCTGGAGGATGACATAGGTATTGTTCCTCAAATTTTAAGGTAAGCCATCATGGGGCGAAGCTTGAACAGAATTGGTAAATGTTTGTGAATGCATGAAGATGACTTTTCATGGCTATATCACTTGATGACATGGCCCATTTATTTTTCAGTTCCATCGGGAGCCTGTATTTCTCGGTGGACACACTAAAGGACTGGAATCCCCGCCCCCAGAGCTTGGCAGGCTTGAGAGGATACGGACTGTTGGCAAGGGTGAGTTTAGTCTAGAACCAGCGTAACCATGAACTTCTCAGCAACTGAAGACAATATATGTATATAGACAGAGAGCAGGAAGGTTGGAAATTTGAAAGTGGTGAAAAGCTCATGGCTCCACCAGGATTCGAACTGCGGACTTCAAGTGCAAGCGCCCTACCATTTGAGCTAAGAAGACAACTGGTGGTCCTGAAACTTGAGGAAAATGAACTTTCACTGTGGGTTCGACATTTATACTTGAACAATGCTGGTTCTATTTGTTGATGCATTAATCTCACTCCAGAGATCAGAATTTGATACATTACGACCTGAATACAGATTGGTACCCATTATAGGGAGTAGTGAGGCTACTATTTGTTTATAAAAATTGATAAAATAATAGTTGTCATTTCACATGCACCATAGCATTTGCTATATTCTTAACAAAGAGCACAACAACTGGCAACCCCCACCTGCTAGCACCCATCAGTTATCTTCCCGCCCCATTCACAAAAAACTTTGTTTTTTGCTACTGGCATGCCTCCATTTTTGTAGTTGCATGCGCCAGAAACACAACTGACCTTTGGGGTTGCCAGTTGTGCTGCGCTCTCTTCTCTGCCAGATTGAGTTAGGAATATAGCTAATGCACAAATAAGTGTCCTCTCTTGAAAATGCCCATACCATTAGTTGGGTAGGATTTCAGGGCAAAACATTTTGGGCACTGGAGGATCCTTATATGTTCTAACAGTTCTGACACTTACTATCAACTGGATGTAATACAGTAGTGTGGATTTAACTTTATAGAGAGATTCTGTATACATTTTTTATTTTCATTCTCAGGTGCTTACGGAGCTGCAGTTCTCTACAGAAAAGGATGATGATTCGTTGGTTATATTGAAGGAGATAAATATGCATGACCTAAATGCAAATGAGCGACAGATGGCATTGAATGAGGTTAGTTTCCAGCGTTTGGGGGACTCGAAGCCAGCCCAGTTTCAGTGTATGTTTTGGGTCCACTGACAATAATGTGGGCTCCACCATTTTTCTGATCCTTGTTGAATTAATGTATAATTGTCTAAATAAGGAGGGTATGGTAACATGAGCACGATAGGCCTACTCCTGCATATTGAAAGATTAACCATGCACATGCTTATGTTAGAGCGACCCCTGAACCTTACAAAATATCCCATATATCACCATATTCAGCTAGGATACAAAGCCCTCCTATGTGGTGCGTAAACGTATGAAGCATCATAATTTAGGCATACCAAATAAGAATGCCTAGCTGATGAGTAAAAATCATCCCTAATTGCTTTGTCGAAATTGGATCCCCCCCCCCTGGTCAGACTCTCTGACCTCTCTCATGACATAGCATTAGAGAGGTTAATTGCTTCTCCACATCTTCCTGGAAAAGAAATGAACAAGGATACAATTGAGGTCGCTGTGTCTCTGCTCTTCTGCATTTACTGGGTAGAGTTAATTGTACGCTACCTAATCTTCACTCCAGCCTTGGTGATAACCCTACTTGGCTCTAGCCTTGGTGATGACCCAATCTTGACTCTAGCCATTCATGGTGATAACCCAACTTGGCTCTAGCCTTAGTGATAACGCGATCTTGGTTCTAGCCTTGGAAGTAGTTGAGCTGACTACAGTACTGGCAGTCTCACTGACAGTGACGTATGTGATGACGTCAAGTATTCATTCACAAAAAAGTTCCTTTCCTTTTTGCTCTTCCAGATACATGTTTTGAGCATGCTAGACCATCCCAACATCATTAGCTACTATGACAGCTTCGAGGAGGATGGGACACTGATGATCGAGATGGAATATGCTGACGGGGGGACCCTCGCGGAGTACCTAAGCAGCAGCCAGGGAGCGTGAGCTCCGGAACAAGAAATCCTGGGGATGTTTCAACAGATGGTGGCTGGTATACGTCACATTCACGAACACAAGATATTACACAGGTATGTGGTGAGGGAGTATGTACAGTTGTAGTAACATAATGTAAGATGTGAAGGAGTAGGTATAGTTGTAGTAGCATATGTATAGAATGAGGGGTAGTAGGTACAGTTGTAGTAACTGGCCAACTACTGGCATATATTACATATGTATGGGATGAGAGAGTAGGTACGGTTGTGGTAACTGGCCAACTACTGGCATCTATTAAATTGTTATAGGATGAGGGAGTAGGTACAGTTGTGGTAACTGGCCACTACTGGCATATATTACATATGTATAGAATGAAGGAGTAGGTACTGTTGTAGTAACTGGTCAACTACTGGCATATATTACATATGTATAGAATGAAGGAGTAGGTACTGTTGTAGTAACTGGTCAACTACTGGCATATATACATATACATAATTTGAGGGCATAGGTACGGTTGTGGTAACTGCGGGTTAAAAGCCTAGAGGAGAAACACAGCAATGTCAGCAATAGTCAAGGAAAGTGACAACTCAAAGAAAAAGGGCTCCTTGAGTTTTTCCAACAAATGGTGTTGGTACACTACTCATCCATGAATACAAGATTTTGGGCAGGTAAGGGAGTGAGTACAATTGTGGTGACTACTGGCGATGCTAGGGGTCCGGGAGAAGCACACCACAGGATTTTAGCAGTAGACAAGGGAGCATGCTGGATATCAGCACACACATACCAAGATATTACACAGGGTAGTTGGTGAGGGAGTGGGTACAGTTGTGGTAACTGCTAGCAGAGCTAGAGGGGTGAGGCACACTACTGGAGTACCTCAGCAAAGACAAGGAGAACATGAATGCAGGAACAAGGAATACTCCGATGGTTTAGCGAATGGTAGTTGGTATAGGATCTGCTTGGAAGAGTTGTGTTTTGCAATACTGATACCATTTGAATCTCATGTGACTAATTAGTAGGGCTCGGACGAATGCACGATCGCGGTTTTTTTGCAGCGCCAAATTGCGCTTTTGTGAATCTGCATTTTTTGGTAAATTTTGAGTTTTAAAAAACGAAGAGGAAAGAAAAAAAAATGAAATAAAAAATAATGATGTTCATTTTTGGGGAACGCAATCAACAATCAAATTTCGTGTTATCTGATTATATAGATGAATTGCTTGTTTCGCTACGACAAATATGAAATATCGTCTGAATTCAAAGCCTTCCCAATCAAATATTGTCGCGCACATAGCCCGTGTCTCTCGTCAATCCTAGGCCTATGTCGTAATTCGTAACTCACGATTGTTGCAGTTCACGGAATAATTTTTTCCGCGATCCGCGGTCTTTTTCATGATCCGTGCCCCAAGTAAACAGAAACGAGCTTCTACGATTTGTGAATAATGTGCCTACGATATTGTTTAACGATGAGGTGATGTACTTAAACCAATCAGATCATAATGTTCACAGTGAGCGTGATCTACAGTAGGCTATCAAAAGCCAGCCTGTGTGAAGCATTCGATCGCTTGTACTGATGCCAAGGTCGCAACACTGTGACGTGGCAGTTCCAGTTATTACAACATTGGTTTGGATGGTCGTGGGTGGGAGGGGTTGTAAAAAACGGGACCTAAAAATAGGGCTAGCGCCTGGCGGTATGGAAAAGTGGATCGTTTGACCATCACGAAAACGTCTGTCACATGTCTGTCACATGTGTAAATGAAACCATAATTACACGAGAGGGGGAAAGGTAAACGTGAGCAATTTGTAATTAACTATTGGAACCAACGATATTAGAAACTTAGGGCGTTAGGCTGACTGAAATCTAAAACGAACAAAATTGGTGTTGAATAATCAAAGAATCGGCCAGTTCAAAGCCGTAATGGTTGGTGTATTATTGTTCTGCTAAATAAAACAACTTGCTTTAATTAAAAGGTATATTTCTTTCATGTTTGTATCACATAGTTAGCAAACAAATGGCCTGATTGGCAGCCAGTTTCGCCATGATAATTCTTACAAATATGATTGTGTATTTAGCTCGAACCAGCTATGCTGGTTGAGCTATTGGAATCTGCATGTCACTCCTATCTATCTATCTATCTATCTATCTATCTATCTATCTATCTATCTATTCATCCATCCATCCATCCATCCATCATTGCCTTTTGGCCCCCAAAACAGTCATTCTGTGACGGATTTGCCCAAACTTGGACACAATGTTTATTGACCCATGAGACATGTTTGACTTTGTGAAGGTCAAAGGTCATTAAACGGGGCAGTATAGGCCATTATGTGTAAAAATTTCAAAATGTATCTCTCCTACAAATTTGGTGCACAGTGCTGATGTTCAGTCATAATGATGGTCTAACAGCCGTACCTTCGGGATGTTCAGGAATTTTCGGTCCAAGATCCCATGTGGGCCCGAGGGCCAATTTTATGAAATTTCACACAATGGTACTTGAAATGCATCTCCTCCCACAAGATTCAATTGATGTTCTTCGAAGTTACATGTAATGGTCCTTAGGTGGAGGGCCATAGGGAATTTTGGGCTCAAGGCCAGTTTGGGCCCTAGGGTCATTTTAGAAATACGGCCAAAATTTGTATCTCCTACAAATTTTGTTGCAACAGTGCTGATTGTTCAGTCATAATGATGGTCTAATAGCTGTACCTTCAGGGTGCTAGGGATTTAGGTCCCAAGGCCCAGTGTGGGCCCTAGGGCCCGTCATGTGGAATTATGCAAAATGCTTCCTCTTACGGATTTCATTGCACAGTTTCTGACTTCGGTCATATGTGGTAATAGGACAGCCATACCTCGCTGGGGTGTTCGGGTTTTTTGTCTCAGGTCCCACTTGGCCCGTGGGCCCATTTTATGAAATTTCACACAATGGTACTTGAAATGCATCTCCTCCCACAAGATTCAATTGATGATCTTCAAAGTTACAGTAATGGTCCTTTGGAAGAGGGCCATTGGCGGTGTTCGGGGATGTCGGGCTCAAGGCCCAGTTTGGCCCTAGGGCCCATCACTTGAAATGACTGACCAATCTTTTATCTCCAACAAGTTTTGTTGCACGTGTCATGTTCAGTCATAATGGTGGTCCATTTGCTATGCCTTCATGGTGCCCAGGATAGGTCCCAAGGCTCAGTTGTGAGCCCAGACCCATGAATGTGGAATTACAACAAAATGTTCTACTCTTACAAGTTCTGGTGCGCAGTGCTGGCATTCGGTCATAATGATGGTCTAACAGCCGTACCCTTGGAAATTTTGGTCCAAGGTCCTACTTGGGCATGCGGGCCCATTTTATGAAATTTCACACAATGGTACTTGAAATGCATCTCCTTCCACAAGCTTCAATTGATTTCTTACATTTAACGAGTTACATGTAATAGTCCTTGGGTAGCGGGCCATTGGGGTTTGGGAATTTTTAGCCCAAGAGTCAATATTGGAATATCGCAAATCTTGTATCTCCTACGAAATTTGTTGACAAAGCTGGCTGATGTTCAGGTATAATGATGGTCTAATAGCTGTACCTTCAGGGTGCTAGGGATTTAGGTCCCAAGGCCCAGTGTGACTGTTGGCCCTGCGACTCATTATGTGGAATGTTATTGACTGCTAAGACGTTTTTGGGCCATATGAAGATCATGGTCAAAAGTCATGAAGGGGCACAATGGGCACTTGTTTGAAACAAACATCTGGAACATTCATCACATTATTGTACATTCATTTTGTATATGTGCAGTTTGAGCTACAGCACCATTGGTGCTCTAGTTTCAGATTAGGATCACACTTTTTTTGCGTTTTTTCAAAGTGCGATACGTTTTTCCCCTAAAAATCGCACGTTGGTCCGAGCCCTACTAATTAGTATGTAGAACCACATGTAAAGTCTTATCAAGACAAACCATGCCAACTCCAGTATGAATTCAGTACATCTTGCAAATTTCTGAGCATGCATGACAAATACTTAGCTTTAATTGCTGACCTCATTGCTTCGATTTTTATCTCGCCTGAAAGAAATTCAGGAAGAGATTTAGTGATCATTTTGTCATCTGTGTTTATGCGTGTTTGTGTGTGAGTGTATGACAAACTTAGGTTAGAGGGATTCTTCGAAGCCGTGAGTTGATTCTGATGAAATTGTGTGGGGTGATTAGGGTTGGGTGTACTTTACCATGATCTGATTAGATTTTGGGCATGAAAGCCACTAATTAGGTGGGATAGTTAGCGTAGTTTATTGATTCAGCTCGTTAGCAAATTTTACGGCAAGACGTTAGGAGCTATGGTGATGTAGTTTGGCAGGCAGGGGATATCAGGTAGATGGACTGATCAGAATCTCAGTGTAAAAATGTTGAATAAGTAAGTCCCCAATCCATGTAGCTTATATGCAAAATATTTAGGTTCTGTGGATTTCCACAAAACTTGGTGGATCTGATCTCTCTCAGGCACTACTCGAGGTCATTCAATATATCTAATTTGCATAACTTATGTGAATTTTGGAAGTTTGCAGGATTTCCAAACCTAGTGGATGTGGTCTGCCTTTGGTCTTGAGTACTTCAATTAAATATCATTGGAGGTCATTCAATGTGCCTAATTGTGTAACCTTAATGCAAATTTGTGAAAAATTGTTGAATTCCAACAAAACTTTGTGAATGTGGTTCACCTCTGGTCCTAACATTTTTAATGTTAGAGAGGGGTCAGTGGAGGTGAAAAAATGTTCAATTCGCATAATTTATGCATAGTTTAATGTTTTTCCATTCATTCACACATAGGCAAACTAAAGCCACCTCTATTATCCTTTTAGATTCTGTTGCTGTTATTTGTCTGCTAATAGCTAGCAAATTGCCCTTTCTAACCTCTGAAATCATCTGGGTGGTTGAAACACACTGAAAACAGCATGGTTAAACAGTGAGCAGTAAACAGTTGTAAACAGTATAGTGAACAATCCTTGCTGATTATTTCCTGAATTCAACAAGTATAAGCAGATTTAACAGAACTTTTGTTACCATTTCATTCAGCCAAAATTAAATGTCCTACAGTAAAATCTATAGGCAGAGTCACCATGTTGAAGAAGTTGACCCAAATGGGACAGTTTGTGCAATGTCCATGTTATAACTCCAAAAGCTGATTATTCTTGTGGACAATGGATTGCTTGAATGAAAGGAATGGTCTTTTCCTCTTTCACAAGAGATTTAAAAAAAACTGCGAAACATCTTCTGACCAAAACGAGGGCGGTTTGTCAAGATCGGGGACTTTGGCATCTCCAAGGTGCTGTCCTCCAACAAATACTGGTGCCAACACGGTCTGGCACCCCTTACTACATATCGCCAGAGATTGTGAGTGCTGCCAGAATCAGGTTAATTAAGCTATGGCATGTTTACATGGCATATAGTAGTGGTACTTCCTCATGCACATGTATGTCTGGGGCATGTCTATGTTAGTAAAAAATATTTTTTATGGTTATTATTTCCCTACCTAGGGGGGGAGAATTCAAATTTTTTTGTTCATGGTAACCTCATGTGCCGCCACTGAGGTTTTCGCATGGTGCCGAAATGGATTTTGAGTGGGTGTCGTGCCATGATGGAGACTGGCTTATGGTATTTATCATTGGGAGGTAAAATATCTGAGGTTTTATAGCAATTACATTGTAATCGGCTCAAGTCCGACTTTGCCTGGTGGGATCAAGCTAAAGTTGGTGGGTGTGCTCCCATATGAGTACATGAACGTTATCTATTCTGGCAATTTCAGGGAATGAGTGTAATCCTTACGATAAGTGTATATGGAGCTATTTAATCTATTCTAAATCCACCGGATCAATGTTCTAAAACATTGCACGTTTAAGTGTTTGCACACGACAGTACATTTCTAGTAGGATGAATACAGTGATGCATACAGCAAACAGCAAGGTCCGTTCATTATTAAATATCTCATTTGTTTCATTGTCAAATGAAAAAAATCTTTTAATTGCAAAAAATTAGGAAATCCCTCGTTTTCAGTGTGAAGGTAAACCATTACAACGAGAATCGGCCATCTGGTCGCTTGGGTGTATTCTCTATGAGATGGCCTGTTTACAGAAACGTTTGAAGGGAGCCAATCTGCCTCCTGTGATAAAATAATGACGGTATGTAATGGGGCCCTCTGCAAACTCCCTGGGGCCTGTAAATCCAATGTGTGTGTTTGGTGTGCTACATGGACCTAAAAGCTCAAGGTGAAAAATTGAATATTGTTCACAAGCACAATATAGTTTCTATTGTCCTTGTCACTTACCACAAAACACCATCTTGGTGGGTCGTGGGCACATTCCCATGTAACACATAATCACATCAGGATTGGTGGGCACCTTACACATAACACATCGACTGGTGGGATTGGGGCACATACCACATTACCAATCAGACTGGGTGGGATTGGTGGGCACATCACTACAAACCACATCAGACTGGGTGGGATTGGTGGGCACATTACCATGTAACACATCAGACTGGGTGGGATTGGTTGGCACATTACCACATAACACATCAGACTGGGTGGAATTGGTGGGCACATTACTACAAACCACATCTGTCTGGTGGGATTGGTGGACACATTACCACATAAAAAAAATTACTACAAACCACATCTATCTGGTGGGATTGGTGGGCACATTACCACATAAAAAAAATTACTACAAACCACATCTATCTGGTGGGATTGGTGGACACATTACCACATAACACATCAGGCTTGGTGGGATTGGTGGGCACATACCACATAACACATCAGACTGGGTGGGATTGGTTGGCACATTACCACAAGACACATCAGACTGGTGGAATTGGTGGGCACATTACTACAAACCACATCTGTCTGGTTGGGATTGGTGGGCACATTACCACATAACACATCAGACTGGGTGGGATTGGTGGGCACATTACCACATAACACATCAGAATGACCGGGTTGGTGGGCACCACTTACTTCATGAAATGTGTAGCAAAATCCAAACAGGCAAGTTCTTGTTTTAATCTCATCTATCCTCATCTTTTATCAGACAATAGTCAACTCATATACTTCATTTCATCTCTGATTTTATTCCATGGGGTGAAACATTCCAGGCTTGAATTCCAGCAGTCACCAGACATTTTTCCTCTAGGTGGCTGTACTTTCAGTTGCGATGGTGGAGGTTATGGTCTTCATTCATGTTCCGCTGTTATGGTTTACTGGGTTTGTTACAGATTATTTGCAATAAGTCTCCTCGATTGGTTGTGAGCAGTCACATTGCACATTAATCTTCCGCTCTTCCAGGGTCTGAGAAAGTGATGGGATCCTGTAGTTACGGATCGTCCTTTCAGATGTGGACGTGAAATGGCGGTCCAGGAGCAAGTTGGGAATGGTTACACCCCTGCCTCAGTATCATCCGAGCACTAGTCGAGAAGAGAAGGCGAGTATCGCCATTGTTCAGCCACGATCAATAAGGCCAGGGTTCCTAACCATGAATTGAAGACTAAGTCCTCCCTCACCGCAACTGCAAGTACAGTCACCTAGAGAAAAACCATCTCGTCAAGGCTGTAACTTGTACTAGGAATGTTAGCTTTCAGGGCATCACTGATACCTACTCTACTCTGATATTTATAATTTACAGGGTCAGTTTACCCCAGTTAAGGGGAACTACACTCAGGAATTCAAGCTCCTTGTCCAGGATATGTTGCAGAGGGAGCCGGAGTACCGTCCCTCTACCAACGAACTCCTCTTCGCCCGCCTCCCCGTCATGGTAAACCAGTACATGGACCTCACCACCGACGCTGACGATGATGTGAACGGGTCCAAGAATGATACCAGTAAGAAGAACAAGATGAGGTGGGTAGAAGAAATTATTTCCATGATGAGGACACTTGAATTCCTACGTCAGTTATGTTTATCACACTACACGTCTACCTAGCCTATCCTAGCTCCGACAATCAAACGTTAACGCTCCTATGTTGAATTGAGGCCACTCGGTAAGAATATGAGATATACGTTCAATGTGTGTTTTTGCAGCGATGTCTAAGTTAATTGGCAGTTACCCTTAGCCATTTGTATTGGAAGCACAACCTAGAAGTGTACTTTGTGGCACGTACTGGGAAGCGGTTGTCCATTCTGAAAAATGTCCCAATTGTACTGCAGACATTGCTGACGCATTTCTCATTATATCCCCTCAACATTGTAAGTGTTTGGAGATAGAATGGTTTTAGTTTTAGGTTTTAGGGCTGTGTCTGCCGCTGCCGTCTACACCGCCGCTGCCAGAAACTTTAGGTGTAAGCACAAACTCTTTAACAATTGATCTGAAACTTCTGCCCTCTATTCTGTAGGATTTACATGAAAACAGATTTAGTCCGATTCAAGCAAATGTGGTGGGGACAAAAATTTGGTTTTGACAAATTTCAAGGCCACCAGAGGTCAAATTTTCCTTTTTCTCAAGATTCTCCTAACTTCGTCACAACTTGGAGGATATATTTATTTAGATTATTGTTAGTCCTAAACAACATGAAGGTCATAAGAGTCACAAGAGGTCATCTTATCATCCTAATTTTGTCATATTCAATAGAAACTTGGAGGAAGTGTACTACATTTGGTCCTGAACAACAGGTGGATCATTTCAAAATCACTAGAGTTCAAATTGACGTGATTCAATGTGCTGTTTCCTCTAAATGAAGTCCACACTCCATAAAGGTATTCTCTGCAGGGATATACATGTCAGGGATTTTTCCGCTCACACATACGTAGCTCATTGTTGCCTAATGTTGCCATGGCAGCTAGCATACATACTTTTGTTTGCAGTGTTTTTCTCCCATTGCGTCCGCAGTGCTAGAAATGCAACTACGCATGTAATAAGGTTGCGTCCGCTATGTTAAAATGAAATAATTCACAGCTAGAGTAGCACAAACTGAGTTGGTCAGACACAACCACATACACAACGGATGTAGATGCCTGTCGTTCAGTGCACATGGGGGGCATCGTCTTCGCAATAGTCACATGATTTGTGCGTCATGCCTCTCCAGCTAGTATAATAGCTCATCAGCCTACCGCAACTGGAAGACTGAAAATAACTTGTCAACCAAATCTGCTGGACCCTGTCTGAATGAACAAGATGCTCAGCCCGAGGTCTAACAGATTTTGGGCTGCCAGATTGATCAGGTTTCAGCCATATGATCATTGGTGATACTGAATCACAAAATGTTAGGTTTATTTGTACGCCAAGATGCTCAATCACAAGACACTTGTCTAGGTGTATGTGGAGGGTGATGGGGTCGCCAACCTTGGCTTTTGTGTATTTACCAGACGTCATCAGTATTAGGGTTTGTGCTTTGCCCAATATGGAGTGAATATTCATAGTTTATAGATTCACAAACTTATAATTTCCAATCCATTTTGTCTTGTTCTCTTTTTTTCCATGGCAGGTCTGTCCTTTATCATGTCGACACTTCCGAGTCCTGCCTGCCACCTGTCCTGTCAAGGTTGATTTGCCATCAATCATCAAAATCAGAGATGTGAGTGGTCTTCATACTGAGGAAAATGTGGAATGAAAACAAGATAAACATAGTAATATGAGTGAAATATATGTGACAGGTTCCATATAGAGGGGATTAGAATAGGTAACTGGGTTAGTAAGTACAGATATATAGTGATCTCTTGCGAAGAAGTCAGTGGGTGACTTAGAGTAATTTGAAAATTTGTTCAGAGTTATTCACAAGAGATGGGGTGTTAGTTCTGATCTCCCTGGGGGCAGATATTTTCGGAGGGGAGCTATCTGTGTCTGTCCAACCCATGTTAATGTGGATAACAGACTTGAAATGTAAATGGTGGTGAACGTAATTCCAGTGAGACTTGAAGTTATGGCAGGCTCTGGTCGGTCATCAGTGGAGACAAGACCTGGGAATTCTGGATATAGCAAATAGATTTGTGTTCTAGTGAATATAATGCTACTAGGGATGTACAGCGACTGCAGCTGGATTTCATACATTAACGCATATATAACCTTTATCAGGATTCCTGTGCCTGAAGCCCCATCCACCTGTGCTCCCAATCATCCGGTCGGCTGTGGGTGAGCGACCAGGCCTTACTCTAATCCATCACCCCAGAGGTACCCTGTGGTATTCATGAAGCTGTGCAATTCATGAGCTATGAGGAAACCCTCGCAGTCAGCCCAAACCCACTGGTTCCATGCTGATAGAACACAGTGGACAGTCATCCGTCTGAAGGTGCACCAAATGCTCATATGATTGATGTTCATGAATCAGGCAACTTCCCTCACCACCATTCCCGCCTCTGGAGCACTTTCTTGACTGTATAATTGAGAAGTCGTACCTTGTGGAAATGAGTCGAAAGGTATTCAAGCATTAGAGTAAACAACAGAAAAATAAAATAAATCATGTGAGCACTCCCAACAATTGTTATGGCCTGATGTTTCTTATGTGCCCCATGTCTTGCCTTTTTATACAGTCATGTGACTTTTTTCTCAATTCATTTTTGATTGCTGCCCATGTCAGGTGATCATGAGCTCAACACACACTCTAGTAGGACATGCGATGGTGATGTGTTCTCCTGGGGGGAGGGCAGGAAGGGTCAGCTGGGTCACGGCGACCTCCAGTCCAGGTCAACGCCAGAGAAGATTGACACACTCAAAGACAAGAACATAAAGAGGTGAGCATTACCACTTGAAAGTTTCCACATAGGTCAGGTATGAACGATCCTACGGGGGGAGGCAAGCTGCATCCATCGGCCTGAACCCTGTCTTGATACAACAGTTCGTTGTGAAGGTTTAGGAATTGAGGCTCTCATTCGCTTTGCACAATATCAATTGAAATTGAACAACTTGTTGACACGATAAGTCCAGAATTCCTCGTCCAATCAAGCTGATATTCTGTACATAGTCCTCTTATGCTAAGTACAAAAACCCTTTTGTGTTTGGTGCAGAGCTGAGGTCTTGTGAGTGAGATATGGGGAAATAGTGAGAAATCAATATTTTGGCTTGTTAATACAATTACTCGACCCCCACCTTGATGATTCAAGCTCATACTTGGTATGTGTGCCTCCATTATGAGTACATGATCCCTGTTCTTTTGTATCGGGTACAAGGTCATTTGAGGTCAGTAAAGGTCAAAGTCTGAAAAAAAACTTGTTATTATATACACTAAGTCCGGAAGTTCTGGTCTGCTCAGGCTGAAATGTAGCTTTCTTATGAGAAGTACAAGAACCATATTGATTTTTGTTGTAACCTGGATCCCCCTGGTCAAAAATGGGAAAATATTGGAAATTCAACATTTTGGCCAGTTTTGACTTTTTCATGTTGACAGGTGAGGGGGGAATCATTCCTATGAAAATGGGAAAATTGTGAGAAATCAATATTTTGGTAAATTTTGGCTTGTAATACAATAATTCTGTCCCAGTTGGATATATTCAGCTCATACACGTTCCCCATTATGACAATGTTCTCCATTGTTTTGCGATAAGGTCAAAATCATCCGACGTCAAAGGTCAAAGTCTGAAAACCTTGTTAACACGATAAGTCCAGAATGCTGCTCGCATCGAGATTGAGTTCAGTATACAGCTGTCTTAATAGGGAATAAAAGAACCCAACTCATTTGGGTGTAGACTGGGGGGCATTCTGGGTAAATATGGTCAATGTCTGGAGACCTGGTAATGGTAACATAATTGGTCTAGGTGGCTTGGTCACATTAATAAGGCATATAGCTCTATCATGGGAAGTAGAAAACGGGTCGAGGGATCACTAAGCCATGTTTTTTCTCTCCCTAGAGCTGCTTGCGGTGTTGGCTTCAGCGTGTTCAGTAGTGACAACGGCATTGTCATGGACCTGTGGCGACGGCAGCAAGGGGTGTCTTGGTCATGGTGATTTCTCCAACGCCTCCCGACCAGGCTCATCGAGGCTCTGCTCAGCGTTGATGTCACCTCCCTGGCCTGTGGGGCATACCACGTCGTCGCTGTTGGGTCGACGGGGAGGTCTTTGCGTGGGGCAAGAACGATCATGGTCAGCTGGGACTGGGGGATGATGTTACTGATGAGATCATGTAAGGGAGCTTTGAATATTGGTTTTCCTCAAAGGGAATGGGCCATTTAACAGTTCTTAAGTATGTATAGAATAATTATTTCAGGTCAGAGGTCACATGCAGCCATGCTCAGTATGTGCAGTGTACAAAGACATTTAAATCCTCACATGTACAAATTTGCTTATCCTGCACACACAGTCAAAAGCTTCAAGGCATAGAGCCCATAGAGCAGCAGTTGACTGCAGATTACAAAGTAGCAGTCAATTGTCACCAAACATCAGTGCACACATATAATGTCTACTCTAATGTTAATATGAGATTCAGGGTTGGCTGCAGGCAAACTAGGGCAGCTGCAGCAGCCCTAGCGTTTCAACAATAACTGTTACCACATGTGTTACAAGTAACAATAATATCAACAGGCATCAGAACTCACAGAGTACCCACTCTACATTAGCACTGGTTGTTACATTGAAATCCAGATTTGACTGCAGCCAAACTGAGACCTGCTGCTGCAGCCTCTGCTTTGATCCAGCCTGCTGCAGATTACAATGTTACAACAATAAATGACACCAGACATCAAAACACACACAAATTACCCCCTTTACAGTAGTACTGGTGTTACATGGGGATCCAAGTTTGACTGCAGACCGACTGGGACCACTGCTGCAGCCTCAGTTCTGATCCCGTCTGCTGCAGATCACAGTGTAACAACAATAAATGTCACCAGATATCAGAACACACATAATACTGACATAGTACACACACCACTTCTGTATTATATATATATATATTATATATATATATATATATAATATATATATATATATATAATATATATATATATATAATATATATATATATATATTCTCTCTCAGACTTTGGTTAAGTTGCCAATTTTTTTTCTGGTCTTTCATTTCGGTGTTTATTGCTTGACATGTATGTATAGTTTGTTCACTGAAGTGAAAAATGAATTGAATTGTTACATCCCAGTCCTACCCTTGGCTGCAGCCAGGCTGATGCAGCTGCTATTGATAACTGCAGCATGACCTTGTGCCCCCAAAAGGGATATGTAAGTAGATCAGTTCCAAAGAGTCCAAAATAAATGAGATGAATGCTGCATTGATGGCGCTATTTCGGTCCGTATTTTTGTGCCCACTTTATAAGCAGGTAAACTTGCGATGGACAGGTTTGTATTACTGTACTACTGTGTTAAGGAGGCTGATAGAGGCAACATTGTTTTGAAGGTTTTTGTAGCTAAAACAATCTCTGAGAGGTTAGGTTAGGAAGAAAAGGTGTGACAGAATATTAGGAGTTTTGTTTGTGATCATGATTATGAGGCACAAAAAAGGTTTATTGAATCAGCGACAATAATAGTAACCCATTAATTCCCAGAGTATTCCCTTTCATTCCTTGATGATTGTTTGTGAAAGGAAGTGTTTTAAGAAGTGTAATCCACAATACTTTATACCAGGTTTGTTGGTACTCTTTCAAAGTCCTGAGGGTCAATTAAACACTTCACAACCTTTCTCATGGGTCAGGATAAAACAGTGGGCTTGGGCTCTTCAAGCTTTTGCAGGCCAGAAAAAAATGGCCTCATGGGACGGATTTGGCCCTTGGGCCACAAATCGCCTGAGCCTGCTTCATACCACAGATCTTTGGGCTATAATGCAAGTGAAATTACCTGCAGATCCCTGTCACCAGGAGCAATTACATATGAGAACTCCCACCGTTGATTGTCACAAACGTGGTGAATATGGTTTGTTTTAGATCCTGAGAACTATTCAGTCAGTTAATGTGTCCAGGGTACATGATTAATGCAAACTTGTAATGTTTGTATGGTGTAGTCAAGGATCAAGTCTGATTAGTGCCATTATTATGTAAAACACTTTGGAAGCCAGCAAACTGCAAACTCTCCTGAGATGCTTTTAGATCATGATGTTATTATCTACTGACAGGTGAAGTCTCTTGGAGATCAGGATGTTTGAAAACGAATATCAAAAAGTATCTGAAAAAATCACTAGAAGCTTGAGAATCCACTTAACCATGTGGTTATCACGGTTGGTGGAGTCTTGACACCAAGGAGATCAGGGCTTGAACCTTGGTTGGGTTTGTACCAAAGACTTTGAAAGCGGCTCCTGTTACCTTCTTGCTGTGCGTTCAGCATGGGGGTTAGAGCAAGGACAAATGGGGGTATGCGATATAGATGTTGCTGTTGTGATTACCCCCCTCTCCCCCTATTCAAAGAGGCACTGCCTTATCCATGTACTAGTGGGGGATTAGCAGCTGATGAAACAAGGACCCCGTTCTGAGGATTCACCCATGCCTCTGCTCGCAAGTAAATCATAAGAAAAGACCTTTCTCTCTCAGATGTGAGCCCATGAGGTATCCATACCAGAGCCAGTGTTCATACAGGATGTGCCGTGGGAGTGGACGTGAACAATGTTCCTCACAGACGTGGGTATGTGCTAGCTGCGGCAATAATGAGGATAACAAGCTGGGATGAACAACAGACAGGGGTTCCTTATGGCAATGAAGAATATCTTTAGTAAAGGTAATTACCCATTACTGTCATTGTACTGTAGTCAGGTGGCATGGTTATTGTTGATTTGTGCATAGCAACCTGAGACTGAACAAACAGATGGCGATGGCGATGGAAAGGAATATACATATAAAGTAGTTACTCGTCACTTTCATTGTTCTTTTGTCAGGTAGGCATGGTAATCCATGATTTGAATACCGGTTTTGCATAACAGTAATATTTCTTTAATGAAACCGAAATTCAAAGAGTAAGGATACCCATCAAAATTTTTTTCCCAATCTTCAAAATGACGAATGGCTTGGTCATATTGCATGAGAATAAGTTCAGAGAAGAATAACAAAATCATTTTTTAGTTGAGATAGAATTGATATGCGATCTTGTTGATGAAAAACAAAAACAAAGAAAAAAAAAAAACGATTGGAACAGTCACAGATGAAAAGTGATATTGAAGAGTAATTTTCCAGTTTCAATAATCATACTAACAGGTTAGATTGCAGATTTAGTGCTGCTAGGTTTTGGACAATGGGGCAAATCAATGTTAATTGACGATATATCATGGCACAGAATAAACACTCCGTTTGATAGGTACAAGATTCCCCTGTGAGGATTTTTCCCGACTTGCCGTTTCAGCCCTGGTCAAGTTGAAAGTTATCTAAATCTAGGTTCAACAGAGAATAAAGTATGAAAATCTTGTAAACAGGGTGAATCCAGAGTTCTTGGTCTAACCAAGGTAAGTATTTATTTCTGTGCGATTAATGTACTGTAGTCTGGTATCGCATGGTTGCCGCAGTATAGGATGGAAGATGCCCTCTGCTGCCACATGGACACGTTCTGTTGAATGTTAACACAGCGTGGGTACTCCAGCATTGAATCCCCTGAATAACGCCTGAATATTCATTGGAGGCTGCAGAAAATGATGATTACTTTTGGGGATTTGGAAGCATGTGCACTTTTTACCCGATTGAGTTCAGTTCATATCCTGATAAACTATTTCTAATAATACTAATATTAATTATAGTAGTAATTACTTGATCAAGTAGAAACACAAGTGTCAATCCCAGGATGTGTTTAAGCCATATACTATTAGCTACAGGCCGTACAGTGTAGAGTTCCACTAATGTGTTCCCTAATTTGTTTAATCATTCCACCCCTTGCTTAAACATCTCTTCTTTCAGACTTGAGGTCGAAGGTCGCAGGGTCCCCACCATTATCAAACCCCTGGCCACGTTCGTGTCCTCGACGTGGTCCTGGGTCCGCACCACAGTGCCGTGGTGGTCGAGTCGGGTCTGGTCTACACCTTTGGCCGTAACAGTGAAGGACAGCTGGGGCTATGCGACTGGGAACAACACCAAACCGAGGGAGAACCCTTCACATGTCAAGGCACTGTCAGATAAAACCGTTCATGTAAGCTTTTGCATTCCATTCTGTTCTGGTCTGATGATTATGACATCCTGTATTGTTCTTGAATGCCTTACCATTAGAACGCTTGTACGGAATCAGATCCAGCACGATAGTTGATGATATTCTGTTTGTGCAGTATGCATATAGACGTGCTATGTAGAATGTTAAGGCAGTGTTAGGTATGTGAATAAAAAGTTTTTTATCATGTTGAGCCAGTTCATTTGCTTTTAAAGCACATCTGAAAGACAATAGAATAGGCTCACCAGACTTCTTTAATAGTTTAGAATTCAGATGTTTTGGTTTCCCTAAATTTGCTAAATCTATGTGGATGTGGACTAGAACGGTTCAAGATTCTCCTATTATGTTTTAGTGATAACAATGTCATATTTTTTATAAGTGCCTTTTCAATCAAAGGGCTCAAAATGCGCCTTGGATATCGGAAAATATGTTGCACCATTTCCTTTGCATGCTATGTCTGTTATTACTCCATCATTGCCTGATTGTTGTGAAACAATTGGTAATGTTCCTTGCCCAAGCATACAACAAAAGAAGCTATACAGCGCTCAACAGATATTGAACCAACAATCGGCAGATCTCAGGTGGGGGGGTTTCACCCAATGAGCTGACCTGATCTCGATTGTAATACTCGTTCCAATTATAGCCTGTCCATGAGTATCTCTGTTTTACCCCAGACCGTGGCCTGTGGTGGAACTTTCACCATTTGTGGCACTGATGAAACCTGGTCTACTTCTGGGACAGGGACTGTTGGACGGGGACCCGACCTGTTCGAAGATAGTGTCTGCTAGAGCATTTCTGAGTGTGCCAGCCTGGGTATCCCGTACCACCACAAACGTACAGCTAGCATCTGCTCAACTGGATCCGTGGCTAGCTCACCAGGGGGACAAGGTATTGTAACGCCAACAGCTAGGGAGGTGGGGTGTCAGAAGAGGGCTAACAAAGGAAGCACTGGGGTAGTTCTGAGTGTTCCAGCCTGGGTATACTGTACTGCAGCAGACAGGTGGATGAGAGAATTGGATCTGTGGTTAGCTCTCTGGACTGGGTAATGGGAGGAGGGGGGGGGGACAAGGTTGTGGTAACATCCACCAGTCAGGGGGATGTCAGAGGAGGACCTATGAAGCAGGGCCTTAGCCAGAGGGGGCTTCTCACCATCATTGGACGGCCAGGACACTGATGGGGACTGCCGATTTTCTGTGAGACGGCCTTGAGACGGCCACCCGAAATTTTTTTTTTTTTATTAGGGGGGGTCAACTGATTTCCTCAGTAGCATTGCGTAGTGCATTTTGACGTGCAGTGGCCATAATATGAATGCCGAATTTGCTCTCTTGACTCCACCAAACTGGCGCTTTTCGGTCTCAATCCGCGCTTTCGCACTGGTGCCTGCGATTTGCAAAGTGCATTGTGCTATATTGATTTTCATCGTTCATAAGTGAGACACCCCTATTTTCAAATTCCCTGGCTAAGGCCCTCTTTGAAGGACACTAGAGTAGTTCTTTGAGGTTAAGGGGTCCGAGTAGACTATTCAGGGGTGGGAGGCAGCTGGGGTCTGCCTATACTAGTAAAGAGACACACAGCACGATTTTTTGGCAAAACTTTGGGAAAAACAAGCCCTAGGGGAGAGAAAGAGAAGATGAAAGCAATGTCCCACTTGTCATTAACATGTGGCTTTGATTGGCTACACTATATATCAACTGTTTATGCTACTTTATGCACCATCCGAAACTACTAGGAACATTTTTGTGTATACATTTCATATTGCGGGAACTTTGCAACTTTTCTTGTATACGCAAAAACTTCCACAATTCTTTGTGAGTTGAGATCCTGGCTTTGACAGTAATATCTTTGTCTAGTTTCTGGTTGTCATGTCAGGAAGCTGTCTGTTCTCCCTTAAAGCTCCATTCAGCCTTTACTTTCAATGTCCCCTCCCCGCCACTGTAGCTACCCCTCCTGTATTAATTCTATCGTATTGACTCGATATAAACACTCTACAGTTGGAAAAAAAAATCTGTTGACGGATATATTAGGTAAAATTCGTGATTTTATAGTCCCCTGTGGCAAACAAACCTTTGTTACAGCCGCCTGGCAATTTATGAAAATTTTGTTGGACTGATCAGCATTTTCTTCAAAATAGAAATCATATTGAGTGCTGTAATTTTTGAACTGACGTTCTTCTTGTATATTCGGTGAATCTGAGGTGGAGATCATTGTGCTCATTTTCTCAAATATCTCAAAGGCTGAATGTAACTTATACATGTAACCGGTATCTGTAGACTGGAGCCTTCCATACCATGGCAACATGTGAGCCAACCCCCAATGCCAACATGAGAGCTAATTTCTCATCATAGGAAGACTGTCTTCAGGTATTGCTTGATATGGGAGGGGAAAAAATTGGTTGATATCTAATTGAAAATTCATCTTTTTTTCCTCCAGACTCTCAATTCTCTGACATTTGTACCAGCGGCAACTATACCTAGAGGTGAGTTCACTATCTTTGCTGAGTGCTCGTAGCAAAATGACAAACTGAACGATGGTCTCCTTTTGCACCACTGTCATTGCTGGATTATTTATCTGGGTACTCCACAGGCTTATACTCCACAGACACATGTGACAAAAGGTAGAAATACCTTGAAATTGGATTTTAAACTGGGATAAAAAGGAAGGGTTGAGAGAGATCTCAAATAGGCCAAATTTTCTGGCAAATTCAAAAAGCAAAACTGCATGAAAAAAAACCAACTAGTGCCTTCCCCATGAAACAACTGGTAGGGTCAGAATTGGCACCAGTTAAGAGTTAAACCAGGGGTTTTGGGAAAGGTGGGGATGCAGGGGTATTGTTCCTCTCCATTTCCTGGCGTCACTCCCAGGATTTTGACATCTGTGCACATTCAAAGTTATCCAGAATGTGGCTATATCCCCCTCCCCCAACTTCTCTGGAGAGTGCTTTACTCATGTGTGTAAAGTAGTAGTATTGCAAGTTCCTTCATCGAGACCTGTGAGCGTGCCTCACCCATTTTCTCTCATGCGGGGAAGCAGCCACATTTTTTGATAACTCCTACTCCATTCATTGGAATGGTTGTGTAAATTAGTAGTCTCCTGACGCAGAATCATTCCCGCCCACCTTCCTAAGCCTCAACACATCCGGTTAGAGTGAGCAAGTTTTGCTGGAGCTCATCCATGTTCACAGCAGTTATAATAATATTAATAGTAATAACGCATTCTTATATAGCGCTTTTTCAATTTCCACCTCAAAAGCATGTCGAAGCGCGTTACAGATTTACCTACCCCTGAATTATTATCGACTTATTCACACCTGTACCACCCAGCACGCAAACCTCTTTGCTTGTTGCTCCTCTGACGCAGCCATTTTAGTTCGTCACTTCATCGTGTCCCCTGGAGGTCTCCCGATGGGCTGCCACATACGGCGCTCGCTTATTCTTCATTAGTCCCTCATCAGTACCCCTTTTACATGTGGGTGGGGTGAAACATTTCAGGAGACATGCCCGATCCAGGCAGAGTGATGAGAAAGTCATCAGGCTTCCAATGGCTCTATGAAACTTGCATCAGTGGTTTTGTAGTCTGAAGCTCTACGAGCTAATCGCCACCCTGTTTACTGGCGTTGCCAGTCGATGGAAAACCATCTGAGGCAAACTGGGTAAGTAGGATAGTGAAGAAGAGGAACAGGATTCCTGGTGGGCCTGAGTAGGTTTAATCATAACAATTATTTTTTAATGCTTTGACCTATAACTTCATGTTTCCCATCTCAAGGCTGGCCGCAGTGCCCCTGCCTATCCAGAGGTTCTAGAGACAGTGGCCTCCAATCTTTGGGACAGGATACCTCCAGTTCAATCCAGTGGTATGTACTTTTTTTGGAGAGGGGGAGGGGTGGAAGTGGTCAGTTACTCTGGGGGTAGACCTAGTACCATTCAACAACAACGACCTTGGTTCCACTCAGGTATGAACCTTCAACGAAAAACACGTTTGAAAAGTTGCTCATAACCCGTTCTTGGCATTTTGGTTCTCACCTGAATAAAAGTTGTTGAAGAGTCTCAGCGTTCGATCATTCATGTTTGCCACCCTTGCCCATCCATTTGGACGATTTCTCAAAGATCATAGAACTGTGATTTAAGGTAATTTTGTTTCAGAATGGGATGACAAATCTGATTAGATTTTGGATGTTACGAAGTTCGGTAAGTTTTTTTAAAAAGTGGGAAACTCAAGACAATAGAGGGTAGTTTGCTGTTTAATCCCATTAGCAAAAATTTCAAGACTCAACCATAGAGCCATGGTAGTGTGGTTTAGTATATAGGAAAAGTATTAAGACGTATTGATCTGGTAAGATTTCTAGCATAAAAGATGCCAAATCCAGTAGTAGTCTGATAATTAATTTGAGTTATGCGACATTTTTAATTTGTCAGATTTTCCCCAACCTGGGAATATGATCTACCATGGTCTGAGAAATTAACACATAAATTTGGGGTCATTAGAAGGTCAAGAATGTAGTCTGATTGCATGTTGATTATTGTACATTTTTAGGATGAAACTTGGTGGATATGATTCACCTGATTTGGGGTGGTAATTTTTTAAACATAGATTTGGGGTGTTGGAGGTCATTCAATATGTCCAATTGGCCATAATAGGTCTGCACAGGTTTTCATGAAACTATGTGGATGTGGCCCACATTGGCGATATGATGTGTATATATTGTATATTTATGCAAGTTTTAATTTTTAATTAAAAGTAATTAAATCAGTCACATTTTTTGCAAAACTAGGTGGTCAATTACATGAATTCGAAGGGATTATGGCACTGTTAGAAGCTCTATTAAGATTCTTCTGATGGTCCATCTGTTAACAAGTAGATCCTCTCACGACCCCCCTAGATCCGGGTGATTAGAAACAATCTAAATACCTTCACAGAGAAAACAACCACTGATGCCAAAACAGGCAAGGAAAGGCCGTTGAGAACCCAATTGTGTCTCAATTCTCCACCAGCAGGAAGATTTAAAGCACAGTTGAAATCAGGTGCCATTTCAAATGGGCTGATCAATCAAGTGGGACCCAGGCCACAGTGTTGTTGTGTCACGTGTCTTCCTTTTTGTCCTAATAATCGTTTGATGTTATTAACCTGTGTCAGCTTTCATTCACTCATAAACAGGAGGACAGGATAACCAATCGTTGGTTTGCCTGGAACAAATGCTTGTTTTTGCTCGCTGTTGAGATGAATTATGGGCAGGACTTGTGAGTAGTGCGGTCCACATCAAATTTTGCCAACCAGCACGATCGGCTGTTTGCTGCCGTGGGGGTAAATGCCCCCAACACGTAGCCCCCCCGGCCCCCTAATACAAGGTTCAATTAGAACACATACTTTCAAATATCCCTTGTAACAAAGTATAGGTGCCGGAGCCTGAAGACAAACTTTAAAAAATTGTTCACAAGATATAAAGAATTGATTTCCTCCATTTCTATGTGAATACATATTTCCACCTCCTGTTATCATGGCACAAAACTGCAGCATTTATCGTTATAGAGTCCATCGTGGCCCCCCGCTGCATTCACCACCCCCCCAGTACATCAGAATTTCCATAAATTCTCTGCTAACAAACTGCTAAAACCTCAAATTTGGTGTGTGGGGTTCAGATTTGTCCCCTTTTCAACTGTCTAGTTCCTTCCTTTTATGGTGGTATTTCATCTGTAACTCGTAGATCATGGAGTTGATGATTTTCAGTCAATAGTTGTTTCCGGGTCAGGATACTGTGCCAGCTTCTCCTGTGTTTCGGAGAGGTTGATGATTGAAATACTTTTCGCATTTGCAAGCCTGCACATGGGGAAACCGGGCGAGTGTGATCCATCTGCTGAAGACTGCCTCGGCGGCCCTCTGGTCGCTGTTTGCTCAGAGCACTTATCTTATTCTTCCTATTAATGATGGCAAACACCATGAGGAGCGTCATTAAGGCATGTCCATTGTGACTTATTGTATTATAGTGTCAAAAGTCAGTCAGGTACATAGGCACACACTGTCAAACAGTTTACAGAACTCCTTCATGAAAATTACTTATCCTACAAAGACATAATGGCAAATATTCTTGCTTCACATGAAACGGCGATAACCCAAGGAGAGAGGATGAATTGCTTTGTTTCAAAAAGTTGTAGCAGTTTTAACAAGGCTGTAAGTTAGTGCCATGGAGGGCAATCTGGTTCATTACCCCACTAATGTTTTGGTGTGGCCATGTGTTTCTTTGGTAACTTTGAACGGCCTATTTTGATTACTAAGCATGGTAGTACCTGTATACTACAGCGGTGGTTGTTACTTCACATCATCATCATTTTCTTGCTTAGGTTCCACTTCCAGGAAAGGTACAGCTGTCGTCGTCCAGAGTCAGATGAGTACAGAGAAGCCTGGACAGAAGATCATCATCTATATCTACACCTACAGTCATACCACAGTTGAGTGTTCTGATGCTCTATGCAATCAGTAGCCTATCTGGCTGGAGTGAGGGGGGGGGCGGGGCGGGGGCAGTATGCCCCCTGGCAAGGTACACTGAGAGAAAGGCATGTGATGAAATGATCAGGAAAGATGCCAGTGGTGATTTGTGCATGAAAACAGCAATTGCAGGGAAACATGCGGGAATAGGGACATGAAACAGATGGGTTGATGTAGCGGCCCATCCATCAGTAGTTGAATTCAATCCCCCCTATAGGCAATGCTCATTAATAGTGGTTAATATCTGAATATATAGTACTTTTCCACCTGTCGAAGAAATTTGCCTCCAAAGCAGCTACAGATATTTCTCTGACACATCAATTTCAGTACGTCACTCATAGTGTCTCCGGGGCAGCCAAATACATGCACTCGCTACTAATCACAAGGGTGCGCAAAAATCAGTCATTACCACAGTGAGTGGTCTGCTGCTCTATGAATCAGTAGCCACTGGCGCGGAGTGAGGGGGGGGGGGGCAGGTCGCCCCCTGGCAAGGTACCACTGATAAGAAAGACATGAAATGACTCAGGAAAGATGCCAGTTGGTGAGAAACAGCAATGCAGAGGAAGGAAACATTCGCAGGGAATAGGGACATTGAAAACAGATGGGGTTATGGTTTAGATGCACCATCCATCAGTAGAATATAGAATTCAAATCCCCCCTATAGGCAATGCTCATTAATAGTGGTTAATATCTGCATATTATAGTACCTTCTTTTCCAGGTAGAAGAAATGCTCTCCAAAGCGCCTATACAGAATTTCTCGTTGACACATCAATTTCAGGACGTCACTTCATAGTGGTCTCCTGTGGGCAGCCAATTTACATGCACTCGCTACTAATCACAAGTCATTGCTCACCAATGTACAACTTACATGTAGGTAGCATGGGACGATTCCAGGGATCATGCCCCTCAGGGCTTTCAAACGTTTCAACAGCTTGTCAATCAAGGTGTTCTGCATCCCAAAGCTCTACAACTGCGTTATCCGAAGGGGTGGAAATTGAGGCCCAAAACCATTCAAAAAGTATTTCAAGGTTATTTATGGCCACTCATCATTTACATGCTTTCTTTGACCCAACAAGCGCTCAGCTGCAGCCCTGCAGCAGTTTCAATCCCCCGCGGGCGAGCGATGGTGGTAGATAACTGAGATGAAACCTGTGAGAGGTCTAATGCAATGGGAACAACCGCTACTTCCTGTCGAGGAAAACTGCCCCCTACAGAAAGGAGGGGTGCAAAAGCGCCGGAGAAGAAGATTCTCATGAGACGGATGGAAAGTTTATTTCAGCCGAGAGAGTTAAGCTGGGCCCCATGTGGGATGTGGCAAAAAAAAATTGAAATATCCTCGAATAAGTGATTGTGCATCGGTGACCCAAAGAAAACAATGACTAAGTTTCTCAACTGCGTCATAAGCCCAGGGCTGGACCTCCTCCAGGACCAAATCCTTCTTGTCTGTTTGTACCAATATTTGGACTTCAAAGCAATTATTTTTATGAATTCCTTGTTCTCTGTTGGAGGACCACAATGATAATGACAAATGTGTTGTTGTTTGTATAATAAAAAAAAAAGGGATGCCTCTTCACAAGAGCTAAGAATAGCTGTTGCTGTATAGTGAGCTATGCAAGCAAACAGTCCGTGTTTGTTAAAATTCCAGCGGTCGCACCCGCGGGGCAGGATATTTTTTCTAGGTGGATGTTTTTGTGTGTACTTGCGTTGCACTGGGCAAACAAGGTCTAAGTTGATCTAAACAAGTGGGACATAGGAGTTCGGGTTCAGGGCTGCAGAGGTCGTTTACTGTCAGGAAAAAAACATTTTTCCACTGTGGAGAAGCAAAAAATGCTCATGCCATCAGAGATTTCTTGTAATAGAAGGTTGTTTTGCAGGGAATGTTAGTAATACAAGAAGGACGCTTTTATCTTCAGGACTGAGCCAAATGACCCTTATCCAACTGGGAATCTGATTAGTGCGATGCAGGATCACTGGAATTATAATTTCCAAAGGGGGTGACATACAATGGGGAGGTAAGCAGCAATTTAACAAGCAATCCTCTTCCGTGTCTTATCTGGGGATGTTGTGACATGGGTCGTTCGCTTTATCATCTCTTAGTAAAGTACCAAAGACTATATTGACTCAGAAAACTAACGGGATATACCGTTCTCATGGGTGTAAAAAAATGCTGTTGTTTGGAACAATTTCATATGAGCTACAAGTCTGCGTCTTCTTTTCTGGGGGTTCTGTCATTTAGCTTCCTATATATTTGATGATTTTTATCAGACTCTGTTTCTCATGGACTTCAACCTCAGTAGATGTGGTCTGCTCTCAAGAAACGTCATGGATGTATCTCAGTCTGGAAATTTCTTTTGATGTTTGGTTCCCTGCAGAACGCAGCAACGGCAATAAGCTCCTGTTGCCCAAGCACCATCAGTCAGAACACAGCCAGACGGGGGAGACGAGGACGAGTATACAGCTCGGAGGCCTCGAGCTGGACACAAGCGGATCTGTGAGTGTTATTCAGTAAATGGCATGCCCAATATAGCTTATTATTGGGTTTGGGTGGTAGAAAAGGGCTGGGGTCTTCCCAGCCTCTTGTAAGAGGGCAAAAAGAGGAGGAACTTGTGACGTTCCAATACTATGCAGTGGGATCCCTCTCCGCATGAATCCTCTGATTAGGATGGGGTTGGGAGATTTTATTTAGGGGGTGCTCGAAAGTTTCTGAAGTATACCTCAAACACAGAGAACCAAGCTCTCACTGTCTGCGAGTGCAAAAAATAGGTCGGAGGAGTTGTGCTATAGGCCCACAGTTGATATCACAAGCTTTTTTTTATCTCATATGTACACAATAATTTTAGAGTCTCAGCTGTGACAAATCCCCGCCTTTGAACTTGAGTGTTGAGCAAGTAGCCTGTCTCACGCACATCCGCTCATTAGAAGGGCTTTAAAGGAAGAGGGGCCAGTGTTCTAAAATGTGGGTATGTGTTAGTGGTTGTGGCATTGATGAAAAAAACCTTCGTGATCAAGTAATTCTAAACTCAGAATTCCTGATCAATAAGCGCATCCTGCGGTTTGTAGGGGAAGGGCCAAGGTTTCTCCACGTGTGGTGCTGTGAAGGGTTCATGCAGTAATTGGCAGATCTGGAGAGTGCCAGACATGTGGCACAGTGAGGTCATGCGGTAAATGAAGATCGGGTTATAGATGGGGAAATGTGGTGGGTTGAGGGTCATGCGGTAAGGTGGCACGATCGGTAGAGTGTGGACGGTGATTGTGGCGAGGTTATGTGGGAAGGTGGCAGATCAGTAGAGTACCAGACATGTGGTGTAGTGGGTCATGCTGGTAATAAGGTGGCAGATATTTAGTGTGGGGACGTTGGTGCAGAGGTCTCGGCTCAGCCTCAGTCACAAACATCTTAGACAAAAATTTTAATTTTCACCCGGTTTATTCTCATTGGGGGAAGTAGTGCATTTAAAAACTGCAGTCACATGGGATAGGTTGGCCTCATTATATGGTGGAATCTCAGTGAGCTGTGGTCCGCATTCAAAAAGAGAGAGAAGTGTATTGATTTGTTAGTGTCTATTCAACCTCCTGGCATACTGCACCCAAGCGAGCTCATCTCGTTAAACAGTTGGGTTTAAAAAGGTGGGCGTTAAACTCCATATAAATATGAATCTCCCCATTTGTGCACAGTGTCAGTCCGATATGTTCTTGGTTTTTGCAAGAGAATTTATTCTTTGATGCTGATTCTTCTCTCTGTTTGATCAGGTTCCCAAACCTGGATAAAGAATGAGTGAAAGAGGCTGAATCCTGAGATCAAATGGTGACTCCCGTGATAGGCCAGACGGGCGGGCAAGACATTGGTGGAGTCACTGGTGAACCCCAGAGGTAAGTTATATTGTTGTTAGCCAAGACAAGCACCAGCGCTGAGGTAGGTATAGTCTTGAACAGGAATGGAAACTTGTATGGTAAACCTGGAATGTCTCTGTCGGAGGTATATGGGAAGGTCCATGGGCCCGTTCCTTAAGCATGCTCAATAGACTGGCCACCCCTGTGTCCATAGATGGTATGAGTATTCTAAAAATATCTGGACGGGTGGAATGATTTAAGCGACAAAATGAATGGGAGGAGGGATCAATCAGGAACTGAAATCTGGGCTTAGGTCTGGAAGTGACTATATTCTTTATGGGAAGTGATCCTCTTGCAGTCCTTAAAATTTGTAAAGTGATACAGTGTTTTTGAAAGCCCAGTGGCCCAGTTACACTGTAACGATAAGAATAAAATTAGACAGTCATTAATATAAGTGATGAAAGCCAACAAGATCATTTCCGAGATCCTTTTATAAAAATCTTTGTTCAAAGAGCTGTGATCGCAAATGTAAACAATGCTGATTGGTCAACAATTTCCTCGCTATTGGATAGACATTTTGCCCATGGAGGATACGTTTATTGTTATCTTTCATGTGTGACCAGTGCATTGGATGTGGTGGGGTGAGGGAGGGTTTTTTGTTGGTATTGGTACAGGGTGCCTGGCCTCTGACTTCTTTCATGCATTGACCAAGTATTACTAGGGGTTGTTGATTGTTTGAATGGACTGAATGATTAATGGACGACAGATGTTCATGTTCTCTACAATAATATATTCTCACTGCAAGTAAAAACAATGTTCCCTTACCCTAATAGGATTTCTTTTGCATTGGATTCATTTTGATTCCAAGGGAGTACAGGCATACTGGGGTTAGGTGCTACACCTAGAGAAAAATTTTTTTTGTAGGGAAGCTAGGAAGCAAAAGTGGGAATAATGTAGAATTATCAATGACCAGGTTAATCGGAAATAGTAAACTTCTTTGGCACAATTTCCACTCTCTCTTTGTTTAAATGATAAGTAGATAATAATTTATTCAGGTTTAACACTAGACCTGCACAAAACCTCAAGTGCCATTGAAAAATCTGGGCAATTTTTCTATTGCGTGGGTATACGTGCCGAGCAGAGAGTCGAACTCTTGAGGGACCAGAAAGGATGCAGACCTGGATATTGCACCTATTTTCAGCTTCGAATCCCTTACCAAGTACCCAGAATAACGAAATGCTTCGTTGCGGTGATTTTAATGTGGCGGGTGGGGGTATCCCACGACAGAATGGCAGCTTGCAAATATTGTATACCCTTGTTTGTCCCCTGCTACAAGTCCTTGTGGCTGAAGCATCAGTGAGAAGAAACAGGCACATTTTTAAAAGTCTTTGGTATGACCCGACCAGGTTCGAACCCCAGTCTCCTGGGGGAATGCCGACTCTACAAACTGTGCCAAACACTCGGTGGAATACAGGAAAACCCAGGTTTGGACTTTATTCATTTTGTCGGGCAAAGTTGTTTGATTAATCAGAATGTGTCTGAGAGAAGAAAATGAGGTTGCTTTGCTTGTGGTTAGCTCAGGATCCCTATTAGAGAAAAAAGGACAGTTAACTTCATTAGAGGAGTGTGATGAAAATGACCAAATTAAATGGGACATATTGTGCTGGCCATGCCGCAATTAATTTCTCTAAATTTCTTGTTGTCTCCACCAGGGGAAGAGACACCACGGGAAAAAGAGTGAGTACACTCTGACTAAAAAACTAGTAAAAAACTCAATAGACAATTTCTTGAGCAAGTTGCCTCTTCCTAGTTAGAACAGACGGCCGGATTATCAGGCATGACGGGTGGGCGGTCGATCTGCTGTGTTACTCCCTGTACTGTAAAACTTGAGACTCTCCTCATGATTGCAGATTCCGACAATTTAATACAACATTTCTCTCAATTTGGCCTGCATACTCTTTGGCTTTCATGAGCAGTGGTTGAATGGGAAGGTCAATACTAGGCAAATTCAAAAATGATTTTACGTGGATACACAGTGCAGTCTCATGCTCCATAGTTCCTGTAATGATTCAACTGGACAACATGATACAGGGATTATCCAGCTTACATGCGTCAGCACCTAAATGCTTCACCATCGGCATGATTGGTGGGGAGATTTGTAATTCACAAAGAAAATAAACCACTGCTTGGGTAAATATCAGGTCTGCCATTGCAAAAGGTCCCTGAAAGTGACACTCTTGTACACAGGGTTGGAGGGATTTATTTAAAGGAATGACTGAAACATCAATCACGGAAACCAAACTGCAATCCCTGCATAACCATCCCAAACAACAGCCCTAGGCCCTAAAACTAAAACCGGTCATTATGCCACCAAAAATACCAGTTCCAGTAACCACTCCAAAGCAAAGACCCTGACCTCTCTCCTCCCACCCGTACCTGGAACCGGGATCAAATAAGGAGATCAGCCAGGGTTACTTGAAAAAGAATGAGCCCCGGTTAGGGGAATCTGGGCATGTGGTCAGAGGGTTATTTTAGTTGAACCCGCGGGCTCTGATCCCTTCTGCATTCCAAGATGACCAGTGCTTCAAATGAGCAAAATCAACCCCAGGGCTATAAAACCTAGTCACATGCATAACTAATACACTGAAGTGTCAGTAAACCAACTAAAAATCCGAAAATAGTGCTTAGCGCATCTATTAGTTCGGACTACCTGAATGTGGCCACGGAGACCGAAGCAGCTCTTTGCCCCTGAAAAAATTGCCTCGGGTTCATACAATTCATAGGGGACATGGGTTATGATGTAATTTTTTCTTGGGGTGGGGGGGGGGATGGATTGTATTTTGGGGGGGCTAATAGCTCCAGACACCGATTACGTGAATCTGGAATTAGCTCACTCCAACACCAACCAAACCTGAACTGCTGTGCCTTCAACAGTATTTCCTTGTGGTCCCATGCAGACTATGAGAGAACTGATAGTCCTTTGAACCTAAATGGGATAGCCACTGATTCACGGCCAAAAATGTTGCGTTGTAATGCTAAGCCGCCTATACTTCCCCCCTAAAGGAGTCTTCTAACAGATTAAAACATGGTCAATAATTCTTATTCCTTCCACACCAAACTCGAATTGCCAGTTACCAGACTTTTATTGAAGAAGCATAAGTTCTTGATTTTTTATCCAATAGGCTTGGACATAAGAGGAAAAGTAAGAGAGGATAGCACAGGAGACGGCTCGTGGGCGAATAATACGCAGAGATGGTTTCAGTGGATTCTGAAAGGAGTCTTATAGGTCAAGGGAGAGGACGAGGCGTGAGTAGACCTCATTAACTTTTTAAACTGTAAATTAGGGGGGTTGTGCAAGCGTTGCAGCAATTTTTCCCTACGCTTGTAGTAGATGACACATATGAATGGTCACTATTGTGTTGGGTGCTGATCTAGTTATATTCCTGACGTGGGGGATCTTAGGAGCAAAATAATAGAATGTCATATTTCAAACAACCCTAGTATGATTTTCCTGAATTCATTTTTGTGGACATCAGTGAGAAGTGCCAACAAATGTAGTATGTAGTGTTGGTCCTATTATTGTTCACAGGGGGACAGGCTCAGGGTTTGCTGATTTTCTTGTGAGGACATAATAAGGGGGGGGGAATAGTGGTCCCCAATTGGGTGGTGGAGCCCGATAGTTGGAGATGATCTATATGTTTTTGTTGTGGATCTACCAAGTTTGTGTTCCAGCAGTCACCAGACAGACGTTCTTCCCTGATGACTGTTCTTGCAATGAGACGAGCGAGGTCTTGTCCTCATTGATAGTTCTGTTGGAGTAGAGTGGGTCTGTGCATGGGTTTCTGGGGTTAGTTTTGGAGATCTCAAGGATCTCATATGTCGGCTGTGAGCAGTCAGGTGGACAGAATCCTCTGCTCCCCTGGTTCCAAGAAAAGGTCTGATCCCGGAGTTCATGACTCCTCCCGTGAAACGGTTTAAAGTGGCAGGCGGAGTGGGAAGGGAGTGGTCACCCTGCCTGATATATTCTGAGCATAGCGAGAAGAGAAGGCTATCGCCATTGCTCATTCAACAGAATTAAAACAGTCATTAATGAGCCTTACTTGATTCCCTGAACCTGCAGAAATCAAACCAATGAGGGCATTATGCAAACATTGTACTGGTTGCAACGGATTACTTTAGTAGTGTAAGGTTGGTTCTCAACCAATATTAGTAAGAGCCAGCCCGTGCTTTCTTGTTCCAATTTAAGGTTGAGTCCTCCTTTCTTGTCAGCCGAAGGTGCCCAGCCACAGACTCCCTAGCCAGGGAATGCTGGAGCTCCCAAGACACTGAACAGGTTCAGAACAGAAAAAGGGTACGAGCCACGCAGAGGTATGGAGCTGCAACACTCTCTGTGCTATTTGGCAGTCTGTCTGTTGTCTGTCTGTCTGTCATTGTCTGTTGTTTGGCAATTAATTAAATTGCCAATTTTTCCAAGCATTGAGGGCCCGTCTTCAGATGCAGGCGGTAGGTAATACTGATAGCCTGGCATCAGTACAATTATCATCAGTACATAAAAGTGAAGAGTAAAGAATATAAGCTGCAATAACTTTCTGTCTGTCTAGTTGTCAGTCTGTCTGTCGTCGGTCTGTCTGTTGTGCTGTCAAGTGGTCTGTCTGTTTGGCAATGATGAATAAATTGCCACTTTTCCAAGCATTGTATGCCGTTCTTCAGATTGCAGGTAATATGATAGGCCTGTGAATATGTGACCATTATATCAGATATCATAATAAGTGAAGGAGTACAGAATATCAGCGGGATAAATGTTGTTTGACGCAATGCCTCTCAAACTAATTGACAATATGTCCCATATTTATTTGAGATGCTAAACTATATGGTGATTAACTCAATTTGAAGCAATGCAAACTTCAGATACCGCTCGGAGTATAGATCACTTCACCTAGTCTAGTGTGGTGTATTAGGCTATTGGGGATAGGATCTGCGATACTGGGAGTCCAGTAAACCATTTATATTGATCAGATGTGAACTGGATGAAGGTCTTTCCATCTCATCTAAGCATCATTCACCAAAGAGCAGGAGGTATCGATGGAAAGTCTGTACTCTCTTCTGATATCATATGCTTAACTAGTTATGACTCTCTGGGACTCCTCCTAAATGTCAATGGTGCGCTTCATTCTCCTCAGCACAGTGGACAATAATAGAGGCGCTATTCGGGAACGGCAGGGAAGCCTGTGGGCAAGGACAAGGATGAAGGTCACTGCACGAAGGCGTGGAGGAGGAGGAGAGACGAGCAGCTGAGGAACATGTGAAGATGCTGGAGGGAGAACCCAGAAGCACCTGGATGAGCTAGACGGGGGCTGAATCCAGGGTAGCTTGCCCAGGTTAGTAGGCTGGGGAGATGGGTTGATGGCGTTCACCAGGTAGTGAGATGGGGGAGATAGGAGTCGTGGGTGCACCCAGAATAGCTGCCCAGGTTGAAACGAGATGGGGGAGATGAGTAGATGGCGTCACAGGTTTATGAGCACATTGGGGAAGGATAGGGAGTCAGAGGGCACCCAGAATAGCTGCCTAGGTCAGTAGGCTGGGGGATATGGGTAGAGATGGCTTCCCAGGTTATTGAGCATGGGGAGACAGGGGTCAGAGGGTGACACGCAGATAGCTGCCAGGTCAGTAGCATTCAGAGATGAGAGTGATAGGATAGTCTGTGGCTGGATTCGGTCATTAAGAGGTGGGTCGGCTGCCCAGGCTGTTGGCATGGAGAAATGAGAGGGGGTGGCCACCATGTAGCTGCTAACTATAGGATAACTGCCCACGTAGTAGCATACCGATGCTGGAGGGGTGGGTATCTGTGCCAAGATAGGGTAAGGCCATGTTTTTGTAATCATTACAGCTCTGAGAGATCACCT